>JACBWV010000839.1:9637587-9670087 GCA_013435795.1 Chlamydomonas sp. ICE-L
CGCCACACCACACCATTACCCACACAACACAACACACACACACCACACATCAACCCACAACACCAATCTCTCGTATGCAGCCTTCACGCTGAGTGCAAGCCCCACCCAACCACCCCACCATCACCACCAGAACTACCCACCATACCACACCACCCCACCTAACCCCATCCACCTCTCTCAGAAGCTCGTGAAACGGCCCACAACCACCACCACAACAAACCACAAGCCACCAGTCAAAACGACAACCACCCATGCATCCCAACAAACACCAACACACCATCAAAACCCTCCACTCTCTCACACCCCCCCACCCCCCCCCCTATCTGTATGTCAGCCTTTAGTGCTTGCGTCAGCCACACAAACACCAACCACCCCACCACAACCAGCAGCACTACCCCCCACCCCACCCCCACCTCACCCCATCGAGGCAGCGCCTTTGTGCCGAGGTCCCACAACCTCCACCACCACACCCCCAATACCCCCACCCACCACTACCCCCCACACACTCTCTGCATGCAGGACTAGTTGCGGAGGGAGCTTAGTTGAAGCAGCATGTGGAAAGACAGTTGACAAGGCATTATGCCGGCTGAAGTTCTCGATAAGTTGGTATTTGATAGAGATGAAGCCGAGGGAGCGGCTGAAAGCTTTGATGGCAGATGCCGGAGGAATCGACTTGGAGGGCAAGTGGTGGAACCAGTGAGTGGACATCCTTTTTTGTATATTTTTATATTTTTTTATATTGATATCAAACCAGTGAGTGGACATCCTTTTTTTATGTTATTTTTATATTGATATCAAACCAGTGAGTGGACATCCTTTTTTGTATATATTGTTTTTATATTGATATCAAACCAGTGAGTGGACATCCTTTTTTGTATAATTGTTTATATGTGAGATCAAAAGTGAAGTGCGAATACTTTTTTTGTTATATATTGTTTTTATATGATAATCAAACCAGGGAGTGGACATCCTTTTGTATATATGGTGTTCTTATATTGATATCAAACCAGTGAGTGGACATCCTTTTTTGTATATATTGTTTTTATATTGATATCAAACCAGTGAGTGGATGACCTTTTTTATATATGTATTTGTATTGATATCAAACCAGTGAGTGGACATCCTTTTTTACACTTTTTTATTATATTTATATTTTATTATATTTATGAGGCAGCAGCCGGAGGAATATAATTGGAGGACGAGTGGTGGAACCAGTGAGTGGATATCTTTTTATTATTATTATTTGTATTATTTTACTCTATTATATTTAGAAGGCAGCAGCCGAAGGAATCGACTCGAAGGACAAGTGGTGGAACCAGTGAGTGGTATTTTTATTAATTTATTTTAATACATTTATTTTATTATATTGATATCAAACCAGTGAGTGGATATTTTATTTTTTATCATTTTATTTTATTATATTTATAAAATGCAAACTGCCGATAGGAAGGACTAGGGGGCACAAATGGGTGGACCACAGGATTGGGATTCCGTATTGTATTTTTATTATTTACTTATTTTATTTTATTATATTTATAAAGCAGCTGCCGAAGGAATGGACTAGGGGCACAAGTGGTGGAACCAGTGAGTGGACCATCTTATTGTATTTTTTATATTTTACTTTTTTATTTTATTTATTTATTTATAAAGCAGACCGGAAGGAAGGGACTAGGGGCACAAGTGGTGGATAAGTGAAGTGGACATCCTTATGTATTTTATATTATTACTTTATGTATTTATTATAATTTATTAAAGCAGCTGCCGAAAGGACATGGACTCGGGGCACAAGTGGTGGAACACAGTGAGTGGGAACATCCTTATTGTATTTTTTTATTTTACGATTGACTTTACTATATTTATAATAGCAGCTTGCGAAGGAAAAGGACTAGGGGCAGTGGCACAAGTGGTGGAACCAGTGAGTGGACATCCTTATTGTATTTATTATTTACTTTATTTACTTTATTATATTTTATAAAGCAGCTGCCGAAGGAATGGACTAGGGGCACAAGTGGTGGAACCAGTGAGTGGACATCCTTATTGTATTTTTATTAATTTTCGTTGATTTCTTTATTATATTTAAAGAAGGCTGCGAAGGAATGGACTAGGGGCACAAGTGGTGGAACCAGTGAGTGGACATCCTTATTGTATTTTTATTATTTTACTTTATTTACTTTATTATATTTATAAAGCAGCTGCGAAGGAATGGACTAGGGGCACAAGTGGTGGAACCAGTGAGTGGACATCCTTATTGTATTTTCTATTATTTTACTTATTTTCACTTTATTATATTTATAACGCAGTGCCGAAGGAAGGGACTAGGGGGCACAAAGGGTGGAAAGCGAGAGTGGACCATCCTTATTGATTTTTATTATTTCTACGTTATGTCTTTATATATGTATAAAGCAGCTGCCGAAAGGATATGGACTAGGGGCACAAGTGTGGAAACCAGATGAGTGGACATCCTTAGTGGTATTTTTATTATTTTACTGTATTTACTTATATATTATTAAAGCAGCTGCCGAAGGAGGACAGTGTGGCACAAGTGGGGAACAGTGGTGAGTGGACATCCTTATTGTATATCTTTATTATTTTACTTTATTTACTTATTATATTTAGTAAAGCAGCTGCCGAAGGAAGACTAGGGGACAAGTTGGTGGAACAGTGAGTGTGAATCTTATTGTATTTATTATTTTACTTTAGTTTTACGTTAATTATATTGATAAAAAGCAGCTGCCACGGAAGGAGCACTGGAATAGGGGCACAAGTGGTGGAACCAGTGAGTGGACATCCTTATCTGTATTTTTATTATTGTACTTTATTACTTTATTATATATTTGATAAAGCCAGCTGCCGAAGGAAATGGACTCGGGGCACAAAAGTGGCGGAACAGTCAGTTGGAATACTTCTGTATTTATTATTGACTTATTTACTTTATCATAGTATAAAGGAGCTGCCGAAGAATGGGACTAGGGGCACAAGTGGTGGACCCAGTGAGTTGAACCTGCCTTATTGCTATTTTTATTATTACTTTTATTTACTTTATTATATTTATAAAGCAGCTGCCGAAGGAATGGACTAGGGGCACAAGTGGTGGAACCAGTGAGTGGACATCCTTATTGTATTTTTATTATTTTACTTTATTTACTTTATTATATTTATAAAGCAGCTGCCGAAGGAATGGACTAGGGGCACAAGTGGTGGAACCAGTGAGTGGACATCCTTATTGTATTTTTATTATTTTACTTTATTTACTTTATTATATTCTTAAGAGCTGCGAAGAATGGACAAGGGACACAATTGGTGGAAAACCAGAGTGACGTGGACATCCATTGTATTTATTATTTACTTTATTTACTTTATTATATTTATAAAGCAGCTGCCGAAGGAATGGACTCGGGGCACAAGTGGTGGAACCAGTGAGTGGAATCCTTATTGTATTCTTTATTATTTTAATTATTTACTTTATTTATATTTATAAAGCAGTGCCCCGAAGGAAGAGATAGGGCACAAGTGGTGGAACAGCGAGTGGACATCCTTATGGGATTTTTCATTTTACTTTATACTTTATAATATTTATAACAGCAGCTGCGAGATAGGGACTAGGGACAATTGTGGACCAGGAGTGGACCATCCTCTATTGTATCTTTTTATTTACTTTATTACTTTATTATTATTTATAAACAGTCTGCCGATAGGGAAAATGGACTAGTTGGGCACAAGTGGTGGAACCAGTGAGTGGACATCCTTATTGATTGTTTATTTACTTTTGAATTTATTTATTAGGAATTTATAAAGCAGATGCCGAAGATGGACTAGGGGCACAAGTGGTGGAACCAGTGAGTGGACATCCTGAATTGTTATTTTATTATTTATTTATATTTACTTAGTATATTTAGAAAGCAAACTGCAGGAAGAATGGAATAGGGGCACAATGGTGGAACCAGTGAGTGGACATTCTTAGGTATTTTTATGATTTTACTTATTTACTTTATTATATTTATAAAGCAGCTGCGAAAGGATGGACTAGGTGGCACAGTGGTGGACCAGTGAGTGGAATCCTTTTGATTTAAGTATTTTAACTTTATTTACTTTATTATATTTATAAAGCAGCTGTCGAAAGGAAATGGGACTAGGCGGAAACAAGTGGTGGAACAACAGTGAGTGGGAACCATCCCTTATGTAATTTTTTATTATGATTTTACTTTATTACTTATTATATTAGAAAGCAGCTGCGAAGAATGGACTAGGGGCACAAGTGGTGGAACAGTGGGAGTGGACTCATTATTGTTATTTGTATTATTTTACTTTATGGACTTCTATTATATTTATAAAGCAGGCTGCCGAAGGAATGGACTAGGGGCAAAAGTGGTGGAAAAAAGGAGGACATCCTCTTTATTTGTATTTTATATTTACTTATTACTTTATTATATTACAAAAGCGTGCCGAAGGAATGGACTAGGGGCACAAGTGGTGGAACCAGTGAGTGGACATCCTTATTGTATTTTTATTATTTTACTTTATTTACTTTATTATATTTATAAAGCAGCTGCCGAAGGAATGGACTAGGGGCACAAGTGGTGGAACCAGTGAAGTGGACATCCTTATGTATTTACCATTGACTTATTTACTTATTATATTATAAAAAAAAAGGCAGCTGCGAGGAAGGACTGGGGCACAAGGTGGACCAGTGAGTGGACATCTTATGGTATTTTATTATTTTACTTTATTTACTTTATTATATTTATAAAGCAGCTGCCGAAGGAATGGACTAGGGGCACAAGTGGTGGAACCAGTGAGTGGACATCTTATGTATTTTTATTAATTTATTTATTACTTTATTATATTAGAAGCAGCTGCAGAAGGATGGACTAGGGGCACAGTGGTGGAACCAGTGAGGGACACCTTATTGTATTTTTATTATTTTTACTGATTACGTTATTAAGTTATAAGAGCGGCCGAAGGAATGGACTAGGGGCCACAAGGGTGGAAACCCTGAGGGACACCTTATTGTATTTTATTACTTACTTTATTTACTTTTTATATTTATAAAGCAGATGCCGAAGAAGGGGACTTAGGCGGCAAAGTGGATTGGAACCCTTGAGTGCGCATCCTTATTGTATTGTCATTATTTTAATTATTTACTTTATTATATTTATAAAGAAGCTGCCGAAGGAGAAGGACTAGGGCACAAGTGTGGAAACCAGTGAGTGGACATCTTAGTGTTATTTTTATTATTTACTTTATTTACTTTATGTTATATAAAAGCAGTGCCGAGGAATGGAGCTAGGGCACAGTGGTGGAACAGTGAGTGAATCCTTATTGTTTTTTTATTATTTTCTTTATACTTGATTATTATAAGACAGCTGCGAAAGGAGGGACTAGGGGCACAAGTGCGTGGAACAGTGAGGTGGACATCCTTAGTATTTTTATATTTTACTTTTATTTTATTTATTATATGAAAAGCAGCTGCGAAGGAATGGACTAGGGGCACAAGTGGTGGAACCAGTGAGTGGACATCCTTATTGTATTTTTATTATTTTACTTTATTTACTTTATTATATTTATAAAGCAGCTGCCGAAGGAATGGACTAGGGGCACAAGTGGTGGAACCAGTGAGTGGACATCCTTATTGTATTTTTATTATTTTACTTTATTTACTTTATTATATTTATAAAGCAGCTGCCGAAGGAATGGACTAGGGGCACAAGTGGTGGAGACCAGTGATGGACATCCTATTGTATTTTTATTCATTTTTACTTTATTACTTTATATAGTATAAAGACAGCTTGCCGAAGGAATTTGGACTGGGGCAACGTGGTGAACCAGTGAGGTGGACATCCTATTGTATTTTTATTATTTTACTTTATTTACTTTATTATATTTATAAAGCAGCTGCCGAAGGAATGGACTAGGGGCACAAGTGGTGGAATCAGTGAGTGGACATCTTTGCTGTACTTTATTATTTTACTTTATCTATTTTATTATATTTATAAAGCAGCTTTTGGAAAGAACTTGGAGGCCCAATAGGGAACCTTAGTTAGGACGTCAGGCTTAGGCCTTGGGGCTTAGGACCTAGGCCTTGGGGCTTCGGACCCAGGGCTTGGGGCTTATGACTTATACACAGCAAGTACGCACCTAACACTGCCACGTCTTTTAATGTATATACACCTGGACCTAGGACTTAGGGCTTAGGACCCGGGGCTTAGGGCTTATGACTTATACACAGCAAGTACGCACCTAACACTGCCATGTCTTAAAATGTATGTACACTTGGACCTGGCACTTAGGGCTTAGGACTTCGGACTCACAACTTACGACTTAGGACCTAGGGCCTAGGGCTTAGGGAGTACGACTTATATGTAGCAAGTATGCACTTTCTTCTACCATGCCCCTTTCAGTGATACACATTGGTCTAGTGGTAGACCAAGTCGCTTTGAGGACGGAGAGTCGGGGAGGGGTTCAATTCCCCATTACGGTCGCTTCGCGTTGCAGGTAGTTGTCAACCGAAGAGTTAGCGTGTCAAGTTGGGAAAGGAAGGGACCGCTCTCTACCCGCAGTACAAGGGTTCCCTTAACACCAACGCCCCCACCCGGGTATCATACGTTTCTACCATTCGCGGTTGAACAAAGGACCTGCAACGCTCAGGGCAACCGTAGGGGGAATTGAACCCCTGAACGCGCATCCTCAAAGCAATTCAGTGTACCACTAGACTAATTGATTCGCTGAAAGGGGCTATACATATTATTATATATACTGTAAGCAGGCTGGTCATCAATACTTTTTTCTGGTTCATATTTCCTCCCCGCAGCGCTCTATCGCTCCCATCATTCGGCAGAAACATATGAACCAGAGATCAAGTTACTTCAGTTCTGCATTTATTGGCCAGGAGTTAGGAGTTAGGAGTTAGGAGTTAAGAGTTAGGAGTTAGGAGTTAGGAGTTAGGAGTTATATAAACTGCCAGCAAGTATGTTGGTTGGCACCAGTGTAAGCAAACGGGCTGGCCCCCTCAACCTCACGCCTTGTTATAAGGTGTACTATTTATTTATTTATTTAGTTAGTTATTTAGTTAGTTAGTTAGTTAGAAATTTATTTATTTAATTATTTATAACTGGTATCAAGTACGCACCTTACACTACCGTGTCTTAAAATATATACTGGTCATCAATAATCGTTTCTGGTTCATTCTAGTAAATCATTACAGGCTCTATCGCGTCCCATTATCGTATCCCAAAAGCAATGGGACCAGCGCTGGGTTACTCGTTCTGCCTTTTTTGTCAGGAGTTAGGAGTTAGGAGTTATATATTCTGCCAGCAAGTATGTTGGTTGGCCCCAGTGTAAGCAAACAGTCTGGCCCCCTCAACCTCACGCCTTGTAATAAGGCGTACTTTTTTATTATTATTATTATTTATTACTGGTTTCAAGTATGCACCTTACACTACCGTGTCTTTAATTATATACTGGTCATCAATAATCGTTTCTGGTTCATATTTCCTCCCAGCCAGACGCGTACCACGCTCCCATATGGGGCAAAGATTGTATTATTTAAAAAGCTTTGTATCTATTAAACAATGCTTTTGTATCTATTTAAACAATGCTTTTGTATCTATTTAAACAATGCTTTTGTATCTATTTAAACAATGCTTTTGTATCTATTTAAACAATGCAAACATTTATACAATGCAATGCAAAAGCATTGTCATATTATTTGGCAAAAGCATGTGACAAAGCGCTGGGGTTACTTCAGTTCTGCATTTACGGCTTAAGACTTCGGACTTAAGGTGTCGGACTTCGGACTTAAAACTTAGGGCTTACGACTTGCATATAGCAAGTATGCACCTTACACTACCGTGTCTTACTAAATATATGCTGGTCATCAATAATCGTTTCTGGCTCATAGTACCTCCCTAGTCCTTACAGTGCTCTATCACTCCCATCATTTGTCAAAAGCACATGGACCAACGCTAGGGTTACTTCAGTTCTGCATTTATTGGTCAATACGCAGGACTTCGGATTTACAACTTCGAGCCTAGGACTAAAGGCTTACGATTTAGGACCTAGGACTTAGGGCTTAAGACTTCGGACTTACAACTGAGGATGTCTGACTTAAACCTAGGACTTGGGGGGTTCGGCTTATATGTAGCAAGTATGCACTTTCTTCTGCCATGTCTTTAAATATATATTAATATATATAATGGTAAGCACTGGTAAGCACTGGTCATATCATGGTAAGCACTGGTCATATCATGGTAAGCACTGGTAAGCACTGGTCATATCATGGTCAGCACTGGTCATGGTCAGCACTGGTCATATCATGGTAAGCACTGGTAAGCACTGGTAATATCATGGTCAGCACTGGTCATGGTCAGCACTGGTCATATCATGGTAAGCACTGGTCATATCATGGTAAGCACTGGTCATATCCATGGTAGAGAAGCGGTCATATCATGAGGCCAGGCACTGGTCACGGAGCCGGTCATATCATGGTAAGCACTGGTCATATCATGGTAAGCACTGGTCATATCATGGTAAGCATGATCTATCATGGTCAGAACTGGTCATTGGGCAGAACTGATCATATCATGGGAAGCACTGAGTCCATCGGTAAGCACTGGAAGACATGGGATAATATCATGGTCAGCACTGGTCATGGTCAGCACTGGTCATATCATGGTAAGCACTGGTCATATCATGGTAAGCACTGGTAATATCATGGTAAGCACTGGTAAGCACTGGTCATATCATGGTCAGCACTGGTCATATCATGGTAAGCACTGGTCATATCATGGTAAGCACTGGTCATATCATGGTAAGCACTGGTCATGGTCAGCACTGGTCATATCATGGTAAGCACTGGTCATATCATGGTAAGCACTGGTCATATCATGGTAAGCACTGGTCATATCATGGTCAGCACTGGTCATGGTCAGCACTGGTCATATCAATGGCAGCAACTGGGTTCATATAATGGAAGCAATGGTAAGCACAGGTAAATCATGGGTCAGCAATGGTCATGGTCAGCACTGGTCATTCATGGTAAGCACTGCGTCATATATGTAAGCAATGGTCATATCATGTAAGCACTTGTCATATTTCATGGTCGACAGGCACTGGTCCTGGTCAGCACTGGTCATATAATGGCTAATCACTGGCCCGATCATGGTAAGCAAGGTCATATCATGGAAGCACTGGTCAGATCATGGGTCAGACTGGGTCATGGTCAGCACTGGGTCATTATCATGGGACAGCACTGGTCATATCATGGTAAGCACGGTCAACTATCATGCGTAAGCATGGTCAATCATGGTAAGCACGGGTCATGGTCAGAATGGTCATATCATGGGTAAGCACTGGTATCTTCAGGTAAGCACTGTCCATATATGGTAAGCCACTGGTCATCTCACGTTCAGCACTGGTCACTGGTAAGCACTGGTCATATCATGGTAAGCACTGGTCATTATATGGTAAGCATGGTACATATCATGGTAAAGGCACGGGTCATATCATTGTCAGCACTGCGCATGGTCAGCCATGGTCTATTTCATGGTAGCACTGGTTAATATCATGGTAAGCACTGCGAAGCACCTGGTAATATTCACTGGTCGCACTGGTCCATGGTCAGACAATGGTCTATCATGGTAAGCAATTGTTGTAAGCATGGTCATATCATGTCAGCATGGTCTACTGGTCAGCACTGGTCATATCATGGTAAGCACTGGTAAGCACTGGTCATATCATGGTCAGCACTGGTCATGGTCAGCACTGGTCATATCATGGTAAGCACTGGTCATGGTCAGCACTGGTCATATCATGGTAAGCACTGGTAAGCACTGGTAAGCACTGGTAAGCATTTGTGCCACCAGCTGTGCAACATGCTGCCATGGATGTGCAAACCGGGCAGTACCATGATGCAGTCCACTTGCTGAGTATCCACCACCCTTAGGATTTGGTCTACCTTGCCAAAGGGAACATGAGGAAAGCGAGTTCCTCGTCGCTGCCTCAAGTGCTTGCCCATGGTTACTGAATGGCATCGGATTCCCTAGGCAGCCGGTCCTGAGGAACTTAGAGCTGATGAAAACCCTGTACCTTGGGTGGTTGGGAGGCAAAGACGGACGATATGACCATGGCATATTTCCTCCCCACCCATCATTGGTCAGACGCATATGACCAATGATAGCGCATACACCAAATCGCTTAAACAAAGCGGGGTTGGGGGTTCAACTCCCCCTACATTCACGCTGAGTGTTGCAGGTCCTTGTCAACTGCGATCGTAGCTTGTCCAGTTGAGGTGGTAGACCGTTATCTGCCTGCGTACGACGGGTTCCCTTAATACCACACCCCACCAGGCGTTCTCATTATAATGACCCAGCGCTCAGGTTACTACAGTCCTGCATGTATTGGTCTGGACTTTTGACTTCAGACCTAGGACTTAGGGTTGACGGCTTACATATAGCAAGTATGCACGTTCTTCTGCCATGTCTTTAAATATATATACTGTATATACTAATTATTTGTTTTAATTATATACTCATCAATAATCGTTTCTGGTTCATATTTCCTCCCCACAGCGCTCCATCGCTCCCATTATTTGGCAGATGCACATGGACTAGCGCTCGGGTTACTTCGGGCCTGTATTTATTGGTCAGGAGCTCGGAGTTAGGAGTTATGAGTTAGGAGTTAGGATTTAGAAGTTAGGAGTTAAGAGTTAGGAGTTAGGAGTTAGGATATATATATATACTAGTAGCAAGTATGGTGGTTGGCCCCAGTGCAAGCAAACGGGCTGCATTATAGCAATTTAGGGGATGAACTGGACAAAAAGTTTCCGCGAGAACTCGTACTTGATACTTCGAGATTTTGGCCTGGAAATCCGAGAATTCTCGACAATTGGCCTGGAATTCTCGAGAATTCTCGTCAAAGTACGAAACTTTTGTCCAGTTCATCCCCTGAATTGCTATAATGGATTCGGACCTCGGACTTCGGACTTAGGACCTAGGACTTAGGGCTTACGATTTAGTACCTAGGACTTAGGGCTTACGATTTAGTACCTAGGACTTGGGGCTTACGATTTAGTACCTAGGACTTAGGGCTTACGATTTAGTACCTAGGACTTAGGGCTTACGATTTAGTAACTAGGACTTAGGGCTTACGATTTAGTACCTAGGACTTAGGGCTTACGATTTAGTAACTAGGACTTAGGACTTAGGAATTCGGACTTACGACTTAGGACTCTGTACCTAGGATTTTTGGCTTACAACATATATATAGCAAGTATGCACCTTCGTCTGCCACGTCTTTAAATATATATTTATATATACACTGGTTTGCAGGCTGGTCATCAATAATCGTTTCTGATTCATATTTCCTCCCCACAGCGCTCCATCGCTCCCATTATTCGGCAAAAGCATGTGACGAAGCGCTGGGGGTACTTCAGTTCTGCTGCCTGGCTGATGCCCAACCAAGACAGCGACCAGGTGAAGGAGCATGACGAGACAAAGAAGGAGGCGTATGTCCAAATGAAGGAAGAGCTGATGGCGACCATAAAGGTATATGTTCTATGTGTTATGTGTAATGTGTGCCTTGGTGTGTGTGGTGGGCTGTGCTGCTTGGCTGATGCCCAACCAAGACAGCGACCAGGTGAAGGAGTATGGCAAGACAAAGAAGGAGGCGTATGTCCAAATGAAGAAAGAACTGTTGACGGCCATTAATGTATATGTTCTATGTGTTATGTGTTATGTGTGGCTTGGTGTGTGTGGTGTGCTGTGTGGCGTGTGGTGTGGTGTGGTGTGCTGCCTGGCTGATGCCCGGCCAAGACAGCGACCAGGTGAAGGAGTATGGCAAGACAAAGAAGGAGGCGTATGTCCAAATGAAGAAAGAAATGTTGGCAGCCAGCCAGGTAAGTTTCATGCTTATTATGTTTGGGTTGTGGTGGTGTGTAAAGTGTCGGTAGAGGGAGGATTTGTGTGGCCTAGTTGTGTGGGGTGTGAATGTGATGTTTGTCTGTGAGGTGCTTCGTTGTGCTTGTGGTTTGTGGTGTATGTGTGGACGTGTGGAGTTGTGGTTTGTGGTGTGTGGTTTGTGGTGTGTTATGTGTTATGTGTGGCTTGGTGTGTGTGGTGTGCTATGTGGCATGTGGTGTGGTGTGTGCTGTGCTGCCTGGCTGATGCCCGGCCAAGACAGCAACCAGGTGAAGGAGTGTGACGAGACAAAGAAGGAGGCGTATGTCCAAATGGAAGGAGGAAAAAAGTGACAGCCAGCAATGTAGTTTATGTGTGAGATTGGTGTGTGGAGTGTGAATGTTGTGGGTTGTGGCTTGGTGGTCGGTGTGATGTGTGGAGTGCGTTGGTGGGTGAGTGTGTGGATTGGTTTGGTTGTATGGTGTGATGTGTGGATGTTGGCTTGCTGTGTGTGGTGTGTGGTGTGCTGTGTGGAGTGTGTGGTGTGCTGTGTGAAGTGTGTGGTGTATGGCTTGCTGTGTGTGCTGTTTAGAGTGCGTTTTCTGAAGCAAGGTAGGGAGCCATATTGGTAAACGTTTATGTTTTTTTGCGTAACATCTTCTAGGCAGCTCCCTTTCCCCATTCATGGGCTAAACCTGAAGCTCGCAAGTGCATCTGAATGTTAACATTGGGCACAACACCAGAAACTCTGACATTTAGCAAAAAAACTGACTTTCCACAAACTGACATTTGGCACAAAGCTGACATTTGGCAAAAACCCGGAGATGCTGATTGTGGCAAAACGGAAAACTGGCATTTAGCACAAAGCTGACATTTGACAAAAACCCGGCAAACTGACAGGGTTTAGCTGCACTGGTCGCAACTCGTCACCCCAACAATGATTCTCGACCCCCCACACACACACATAACACAACAAAACACAACTCAACCTGACTCAACACAACTCAACTCCACCCGCCACCCACCCACTACCTATCCACCCACCACTCGCCCACTATCACCCCAATAGTGACGACTACAATACGCAACAGTGATTTGTGGCCTAGAATAATCTAGGATCATCCCAGATGAGATCATGATTTAATTATATTGTATAATTAAATGATCACTGTAGCTCGGACTCAGGGCCCCCGTCAGTAAAAGGATTGTTTGTGGTTCAGTTCATCGACGCTTTTTATTTTTAGCCCTTCTTATCACGGTTGTGCAAGTCCCTTGAGCCTATTCGGCCTACCCCTGGGCTGTACAACATACAACATACATACGTAGGTACATACAATCAAGATAATACTATAAATAACTGAATATATATATATATACAATCAAGATAACAAATAATATAAGAAAATATAATATACAATCAATATAATATATATAAATGCAATCAAGATAATATACAATCAAGATAGCATTTAATTTACAATCAAGATAATATATATATATAAATCAATCAAGATAGCATTTAATTTACAATCAAGATAATATATATATATATATATATAAATACAATCAAGATAATACTATAAATATCTGAATACATTGTACGCCTCATAACCAGGCATGAGGTTGAGGGGGCCAGCCTGTTTGCTTGCATTGGGGCCAACCACCCAATTCAACTTGCACTGGGGCCAACCACCCAATTCAACCACCCAATTCAACCACCCAACCAATTCAATCAAACCACCCAATTCAACCACCCAATTCAACCACCCAATTCAACCACCTAATTCAACCACCCAATTCAACTTGCACTGAGGCCAACCACCCAGTTCACCAAGCCGATTCAACCACCCAATTCAACCACCCAATTCAACTTGCACTGAGGCCAACCACCCAGTTCACCAAGCCAACCACCCAATACCACCTCCTATCAAACAAATTAAAAAATCAATTGCTTGCACTGGGACCAACCACCCAATTCAAGATACTAATTAACTACTAGGAGCAGCTATTTCGAGGGGCATCATGCATTTTTTGTATTGTTTTTATTTAGTTTTTTTATTTGGAGGGGCATCGTGCAGTTTCGTTTCTTTGTATTTTTTATTGGAGGGGCATCATGCAGTTTCGTTTGTTATGTAGAAGTGTCGCCACTGCGACTCCATATTGTCAATGCATGGCAAAGCATGGGTTTGGCTAAATGCGACTCCATACCGTCAATGCATGGCAAAGCATGGGTTTGGCGATATGGGACTCCATACCGTCAATGCATGGCAATAAATGGGTTTGGCTAAATGCGACTCCATTCCGTCAATGCATGGCAAAGCATGGGTTTGGCTAAATGCGACTCCATTCCGTCAATGCATGGCAAAGCATGGGTTTGGCTAAATTCGACTCCATACCGTCAATGCATGGTAATACATGGGTTTGGCTAAATGCGACTCCATACCGTCAATGCATGGCAAAGCATGGGTTTGGCTAAATTCGACTCCATACCGTCAATGCATGGTAATACATGGGTTTGGCTAAATGCGACTCCATACTGTCAATGCATGGCAATACATGGGTTTGGCTAAATGCGACTCCATACCGTCAATGCATGGCAAAGCATGGGTTTGGCTAAATTCGACTCCATACCCGTCAAATGCATGGTAATACATGGGTTTGGCTAAATGCGACTCCATACTGTCAATGCATGGCAATACATGGGTTTGGCTAAATACGACTCCATACCGTCAATGCATGGAAATACATGGGTTTGGCTAAATGCAACTCCATTCCGTCAATGCATGGCAAAGCATGGGTTTGGCTAAATACGACTCCATACCGTCAATTCATGGCAAAGCATGGGTTTGGCTAAATGCGACTCCATACCGTCAATGAATGGCAAAGCATGGGTTTGGCTAAATGCGACTCCTTTCCGCAATGATGGGCAAAGGGCATGGGTTTGGCTAAATGCGACGCAAACCATGCCAAGCTCGTCAATTCATGGCCAATAGAACATGGTTGTGGCTAAATGCGACTCCAAACCGTAAATGCATGGCAAAGACCATTGGTTGACTAAGATGCGACTCCATTCCGTCGGGAATTCACTAATGCAAGGGAGGCTGGAGGAAAAAAAGTTTTAGGCTAAATGCGTCCTCCTACCGTCATGGATGTGGGCAACGCATAAAAGTGTTTGGCTAAATGAGACGACTACCATAAGACCGTCGCGATACATGGTATGACCATGTTTTTAGCTACAAATAAGACGACTGCAAAGGAACAAAGTCAGAGATCACATGCGGGATTCGCTGGGCGGCTAAAAAGTGATATTGGTCTAGGGTGGAACTGCGACATCCCTGGGGGACCGGTCAATAAAAAAAAATGCATGGGTGCCGACAAAGCTAAGGTTTTGGCTAATTCGCTCCATAGAACGGGCGTAAACAAAAAATAAAAAAAAGACCATGGTGAAAGGAGGGCAAAAATAATGGGTTTGGGCAAATGGTCGCCTCCATAGACGGTGAGTCAATGAGCTGAGCAATACATGGTATAAATGGGTGCTAGAATGGGGGGGCTAACTCCACAAATGCGCGAACTCAATGCAGAAAAATGTCCCCCGCAAACGCAAAGCGGCGCCAGGCAGGGGTTGTTTCTTAAACGTGTCGAAAGTGGCTTTAGATGAGCGGGCTGTAGAACCCCAACAAGACCAGCGCTGGGGTTCCATGGGCACTGACCCTTCAAGGGTAGGTGTCGTAAATGATAAAAAAATAAACATACTAACCACAAATATAGAATAAGGTAGGGTCCGAGTGCAGCATTACTTAGGCGCACACACACACATTGTTGGGTGTAGGCTGTGAGCGGGCAAACAAGGGGGGGCAGAGAGACAGATTTTGGACTGCATATTCACTATGGTGTCCGATTCAGATGGGAGTTGGAATTGTGGAAGTTTCATACAAAAGAGGGGGGAAATGAAGTTGGGAAAACGTTTTTTTACCCCCCACCCCCACCCCCACCCCCACCCCTCCTAAAACCCGCTTACCTCACCCTAACCCCCCTAAAATGGGGGTCATTTGAAAGATCTTTTCGTGCCCATTCCAGTTATGCTCTTACATCTTTCATAAGGTTGCCCAAACGTGATTTATCGCGAAGTTAAGATTTTGGCCGCTTTGAGTGAAAACAACTTTGGACCCCTCTAACTTTATTTTTGTCTATTTTTATTTTTATTTTTTTATTTTATAGTTCGAGGTTAAGCTCTATTTAAAGCGAAGGTGCGGTACTGCACCTTTTTTCTTGCCCCCCCTCGTACTGACCTTCAAATAATAAAATAACATACACAAATATAAATTAACATAAAATATTACAATATAAATAGTAAGTAGACTGTAGCACCAACAGCATGCCTTGCACTGAAAACAAATGGAACAACATAAAATGATATAATATAATCTAATATATAATGAAATAACTTGGATCGCACTGACCTCAAGCCCTCTCTCATCAGGCAATGAAACAAATACTGATGGAATATTAAATACAACATGCCTTGCACTGATCTCAAAATAATAAAATAGTATAAATGAACAGGGGGGGGGCAACTTCTAACCAAAATGACCCCATCGTCCAACTTTGTAGATATCATAGAGAGGATGAAGAATCCGGTTTTATTTCTTGATTTGGCCCAGTAGAACAAAAGTAACGGTCATCCTAAGTTTGGCGCCCTAACCAACATGTGTACAACGACGGACAGAGCGAGACCTCATTCTTCTGTTTCCCTTCTCGTCACTGTGCGTCTGTTTTTGTTCTGATGACTAGTGCTAGTTGATGTTATTCGATGGACCCACAATCAAAGGGCACTACCTGCGACAAGTGTGGTAAACAATTGCTTAGCGGCGACCACGGAAACTTAGGGCGCCATCAGAATTCTCTTGCGTGCTTTGCTGATTATTTAATGCCTGATTGAAGCTTGGATTGAAGAACTGATTATTGAAGGCCTGATCCTGTCCTGATTATTGAAGAATATTGAAGGTGGGCACATTAGGGGCCAAGGGGGCCTGACCCACAAGCCCCACCAAACAATTTAACATTGATGATGATGATTTTCTATGTTTCAAACATTCCCAGTGGTCTCTAGACCAACCTCAATGGATAACCCTTTGAAAACCCTGTAAAATGAGCCTAATTAGACACCATTACACTGAGTGGTGGCTGAGATAGTGACTGTACAGTGGGTTCCGGAGCCGGGGGGGGGGGGTCTACGAAAGGGTGCTTCAGCACTTTTTTGGGATGGGGTCTTTCACTTTTTTTTGCCTCCCCCTTGTAAAAGAATATCATATAATGTAAAGTAAAATAATATAAAATAAGTTGTCTCGCACTGACGGCAAGTCATCTTTCATCACTCCAGGAAAAGTCCAATAAAGACCCAAACCCATTAAACCAGCTGGATGCTGGTGATGAAACAGTTCAAGCGTGAGCGCTAAAACAAATAAATAAAATAAATAACATAAAATAACAAAAAATATGTAATACAAAACGTGTCTCGCGCTGACCACAAGTGGTCTCTCTCCACTCCAGGAGAAGCCCAAGAAGGACCCAAACCGGCTCAGCAGCTGGATGCTGACAGTGCGGCAGTTCAAGCGTGAGCGATACTTTGGCCGCCTCGACTCTCTAGTGAAACGATCCCATGGCCGTATTGCTCGGGTCAACCGAATCCACTCGGCCGTTGTCATCCAGGCAAGTGGCTCATATCTATTGCTGTGTGTACTGTGTGTACTATGTGTGCTGTGTGTACTGTGTGTACTATGTGTGCTGTGTGTACTGTGTGTACTATGTGTGCTGTGTGTACTGTGTGTACTATGTGTGCTGTGTGTACTGTGTGTACTGTGTGTACTGTGTGTACTATGTGTACTGTGTGTGCTGTGTGTACTGTGATTGCTGTTTGTACTGTCTGTACTATGTGTGCTGTGTGTACTGTGTTTGTTCTGTGTGTACTGTGTGTGCTGTTTGTTGTGCTGTCTGCTGTGTGTACTGTGTGTACTATGTGTACTGTGTTTGTTCTGTGTGTGCTGTGTGTACTGTGTGTACTATGTGTACTGTGTGTGCTGTGTGTACTGTGATTGCTGTCTGTACTGTCTGTGCTGTGTGTGCTGTGTGTACTGTGTTTGTTCTGTGTGTACCGTGTGTGCTGTTTGTTGTGCTGTCTGCTGTGTGTACTGTGTGTACTATGTGTTCTGTGTTTGTTCTGTGTGTGCTGCGTGTACTGTGTGTGCAGTGTGTTGTGCTGTATGCTGTGTGTACTATGTGTACTGTGATTTCTGTGTGTACTGTGTGTACTGTGTGTGCTGTGCATTACTTCGCCCGCCTTGACTCTTGAATGGAGCGATATAAAGCACGAGCTGCTGATATCAACAAGATCCACTTGGCTGTTGTCATCCAGGCAAGTGGATCATATCTGTAGCTGTTACTCATTGTGTCCTGTGAGTGCTGTGTGTACTGTGAGTACTGAGTGTACTGTGTGTACTCTGTGTACTGTGTGTACTGTGTTTGTTCTGTGTGTGCTGTGTGTGCTGTGTGTTACTTTACTGTCCAATGGAGCGATCCGGTTTGACGCTCATCCACCCGACCCCCCGGGGCTCCACACGCACCTTGTGGAGCGGCACTGGCATATGTTTTTGGCAGAGCCCCCTCTTGAAGGGGGCGGGAGCCCCCAGGGTTACCCATTTGTCCGTCTGTGTGTACGACCGACCCACCGACCGTTTGACCGAGACGAAGCCTGACACGTCAGCCAACAGCCTCGTAGCTAACTCGCTTCCGTTGCCACCTGTCGTTCCGTTGCGAGCACTTTCCGCCGTTTTTTAGCGTCGCATGCGATGCTGCATAGAGCTTCTCCTCTTGATTGAGAGAGTTGGTCGCTTGCAGCGGCACTGGCGTGAATACACCTGCGCCTTGAAATTTGCGGAGCATCAATAAATAAATGTTCAAAACCCTTTTTCAAAACCTTTTTTCTTGTTATGTTTCAGTGCCACTGGCATAAATTTTCTTCTGAGGAGTGGGCTGAGGAGTGGAAACAATTGTGTAAAAACAGTTTTTTAAACATTGTTTTGCAGCGGCACTAGCGTGAATACACCGACGCCTCGAAGTTTGCGGAGCATCAATATATGTTCAAAAAACTGTTTCAAAACATTTTGTCTTGTTATGTTTTAGTGCCACTGGCATAATTTTTCTTCTGCTATGACGCCTGCGGACTGGAAACGATTGTGCAATACCCTGGCAAATCTTTTTTTTACATTTGTTTTGCAGCGGCACTGGCGAAACACACACCGGCGCCTTGAAGTTTGCGGAGCATCAATAAATGTTCAAAACCTTTTTCAAAACCTTTTTTCTTGTTATCTTTTAGCGCCACTGGCATAAATTGTCAATTGTGTAAAAACTGTTTTTTAAACATTGTTTTGCAGCAACACTGGCATGAATACAATACACATAATAAAATAAAATAAAATAAAATAAAATAAACACCATTGTCGTCTGCTAGGACGGCTGAGGATTGGAAACTATTGTGCAAAACCCTGGCAAATCGTTTTGTTACATGTGTTATGCAGCGGCACTGGCGTAATTACACCGGCGCATGTAAGTTTACGGAGCGGCAGCAAATGGGATTAGAGGCCCCGGATCAGGCAGAAGAGCAAGAGCGCTCGCACCGCCAGAGAGATGAGGCCGAAGGCACTTTGCAGGTCCAGGAGTCGGAAGACGACGAAGGAGACGAATTTGACGAGGAGTACGAGGGGGGCGAGTCGTCTGATGGGGCTCATAGCGAAAGCTATTCGCGCTCCCGTTTTTCTCCCTTAAAGGAAAGGAAGCTGTTTCTTCTCAAAATAGCGCCGAGACCGGAAGAAGAGTAGTAGGTTCTTGGCTGGTGCTGTGTGCTTTGTGTGCTGTGTGTGCTGTGTGTGCTGTGCTGTGTGTGCTATTTGTGCTGTGTGTGCTGTGCTTAATGCTGTGCTGTGTGTGTGCTGTGTGTGCTGTGCTTAATGCTGTGCTGTGTGCTGTGCTTAATGCTGTGCTGTGTGCTGTGCTTAATGCTGTGCTGTGTGCTGTGCTTAATGCTGTGCTGCGTGCTGTGCTTAATGCTGTGCTGTGTGCTGTGTCTATGTGGTCTTAATGCTGTGCTGTGTGCTGTGCTTAATGCTGTGCTGTGTGCTGTGCTTAATGCTGTGCTGTGTGCTGTGCTTAATGCTGTGCTGTGTGCTGTGCTTAATGCTGTGCTGCGTGCTGTGCTTAATGCTGTGCTGTGTGCTGTGCTTAATGCTGTGCTGTGTGCTGTGCTTAATGCTGTGCTGTGTGCTGTGCTTAATGCTGTGCTGTGTGCTGTGCTTAATGCTGTGCTGTGTGCTGTGCTTAATGCTGTGCTGTGTGCTGTGCTTAATGCTGTGCTGTGTGCTGTGCTTAATGCTGTGCTGTGTGCTGTGCTTAATGCTGTGCTGTGTGCTGTGCTTAATGCTGTGCTGTGTGCTGTGCTTAATGCTGTGCTGTGTGCTGTGCTTAATGCTGTGCTGTGTGCTGTGCTTAATGCTGTGCTGTGTGCTGTGCTTAATGCTGTGCTGTGTGCTGTGCTTAATGCTGTGCTGTGTGCTGTGCTTAATGCTGTGCTGTGTGCTGTGCTTAATGCTGTGCTGTGTGCTGTGCTTAATGCTGTGCTGTGTGCTGTGCTTAATGCTGTGCTGTGTGCTGTGCTTAATGCTTGTTTTGGCTGGTGGGGCTGTGCGTGGTTGGTGGTGGTAGTTGTTTCTTGGTGGTGCAGTGAAAGTGAAGTGAAGTGGAAGTTGATTGGAAGTTGATTGGTGGTGAATTGAAGTGAAAGTGAAGTGAATTGAAAGTGAAGTGAAGTGAATTGAAGTGAAAGTGAAGTGAATTGAAGTGAAAGTGAAATGAAGTGAAGTGAAAGTGAATTGAAGTGAAAGTGAAGTGAATTGAAAGTGAAGTGAAGTGAAGTGAAGTGAAAGTGAATTGAAGTGAAGTGAAAGTGAAGTGAATTGAAGTGAAAGTGAAATGAATTGAAGCGAAAGTGAATTGAAGTGAAAGTGAAGTGAAAGTTGGTTGGTTGCGCAAGTTCTATGCAGCGTTGCCTGCGACGCTAACAATTGGCGGAGAGTGATTGCGACGGAGCGACAGGTGGCAACAGAAGCGAGTTAGTTACGAGACCGTTGGCTGATGTGTCAGGCTTCATCGCTGTCAGACGGATGGATGGATGGATGGATTGTCGGATGGATGGTCGGACAGACAAATGGGTAAACATCAGGGCTTTCGCCCCCTTGAAGAGGGGGCTCCGCCAAAAATGGCTGAAAGTGAAGAGAAAGTTGGTTGTTTCTTGGTGGTGAGGTGAAAGTGAAAGTTGGTTGAGAGTTGGTAGACAAAACCTCAACTACCAAGCCCTACCCCCAACCCCCCCCCCCCCAAACCCCAAACCCCAAACCCCAACTCCCAAGCCCTAACCCCTCCCCCCCCTCCCCCTCCTTCAGCTCTATGCCCCTTGCCCAGCTCCCAACCTCTACCCCTACCCCCCCCCCCCCCCCCCCCCCCCTACTTCAGCTCTTAACCAGAGGGGCAAGGGGCAAGTTTGTCCCAGCTCCCAACCGCCAAATCCCAAGCCCTAACCCCTAACCCTAACCCTAACCCTACCTGTACCCCTCCCCCCCCTCCTTCAGCTCTACGCCTAGGGGCAAGTTTTTTCCCAACCCCCAACCCCTAACCCCTACTTCAGCTCTTCGCCTGAGGGGTAAGGGGAAAGTTTGTTCCAGCACCCAACCCCAACTCCCAAGCCCTAGCCCCTACCTCCCCCCCCCCCCCCCCCCCCCCCCCCCCCCCCCGCCCCAGATCCCAAAGAGCCCTAACCCCTGCCCCCCCCCCACCCCCCCACCCCATCCTTCAGCTCTGTGCCTTAGGAGCAAGGGGAAAGTTAGCCCCCCCCCCCCCCCCCCCCCCCCCCCCCCTACCCCTATTCTTCAGCTCTTAAGCTGAGGGGCAAGGGGCAAGCTTGTCCCAGCTCCCAACCCCAACTCCCAGCCCTACCCCCCGCCCCCCAGAATCCCAGGCCCTACCCCCTACCCCCTACCCCCCCCCCCCCCCCCCCCCCCCCGCCCCAGAATCCCAAGCCCTACCCCCCCCCCCCCCCATCCTTCAGCTCTGCGCCTCAGGGGCAAGGGACAACTTTGTCCCAGCTCCCAAACCCTAACTCCCCAGCCCTAACCCCTAACCCCCCCCCTTACCCAGATCCCAAGCCCTACCCCCTACCCCTAACTCTACCCCCTACCCCTATGTCAGCTCTACACTTCAGGGGCAAGGGGCAAGTTTGTCCAGCAGGGGCAAGGTCGTCAAGCAGTCACCCAGAATTGGCTTTGGCTCCGTAACCGCAATCGGGGACCGTTTAGCTGAGCGGGCACAGGGCAATGTGAGTCATTTCGCAAATTTGCAATATATTTGTACATTAAAAATTATTAAAAAGTGTATAATACAAATGTACCCGTATATAAGGGGGCGCAGGGCAACGTGAGTCATTTTACACCTTTACTATATAATTGCGCAGCAAATATATTATACAAATGAACCCCATACCTGAGGGGGCGCAGGGCATTATGAGTCATTTCACAATTTTAGAACACGATTTTACAGGAAAATCCGGTAAAATGTATACTACAAATGTACCCGTATCTGAGAAGGCAGGGCATTTAGAGTAATTTCACAATTTTACAGTATAATTGCACAGTAAAATGTATTATAAAATGTATACTACAAATGTACCCATATCTGAGGGGGCGCAGGGCATTATGAGTCATTTCACAATTTTACAATATAATTGTATAGTAAAATGCATTATAAAATGTATTATCCTAATGTACCCCATACCTGAGGGGGCGCAGGGCAATGTGAGTAATTTTACAATTTTACAATATATTTGTACAGTAAAATGCATTATAAAATGTATTATCCAAATGTACCCCATACCTGAGGGGGCGCAGGGCAATGTAAGTAATTTTACAATATAATTGTACATTAAAATGTATTATGAAATGTATCATCCAAATGTACCCATATCTGAGGGGGTGCAGGGCATTTAGAGTTATTTCACAATTTTACAATATAATTGTACAGTAAAATGCATTCTAAAATGTATTATCCAAATGTACCCCATACCTGAGGGGGCGCAGGGCAATGTGAGTAATTTTACAATTTTACAATATAATTGTTCAGTAAAATGCATTATAAAATGTATTATCCAAATGTACCCGTACCTGAGGGGGCGCAGGGTATTCTGAGTCATTAAACAATTTTACAATATAACTGTACATTAAAATGCATTATAAAATGTGTATACAAATGTACCCATATCTGAGGGGGCGCAGGGCAACGCAATGTTACAGTAAAATCTGGTGATGTGTATTATCTATGCATTATGAATGTATTATAAATGCATTATGAATGTATTATAAATGCATTATGAATGTATTATAAATGCATTATGAATGTATTATAAATGCATTATGAATGTATTATAAATGCATTATGAATGTATTATAAATGCATTATGAATGTATTATAAATGCATTATGAATGTATTATAAAACGCATTATGAATGTATAATAAATGCATTATGATTTTATTATAAAAAGCATTATGAATGTATTATAAATGCAATATGAATGTATTATAAATGCATTATGAATGTAGTATAAATGCATTATGAATGTATTATAAATGCATTATGAATGTATTATAAATGCAGTATGAATGTATTAAAATATGCATTATGAATGTATTATAAATGCATTATGAATGTATTATAAATGCATTATGATTTTATTATAAAATGCATTATGAATGTATTATAAATGCAATATGAATGTATTATAAATGCAATATGAATGTATTATAAATGCATTATGAATGTATGATAAATGCATTATGAATGTATTAAAATATGCAATATGAATGTATTATAAATGCATTATGAATGTATTATAAATGCATTATGAATGTATTAAAACATGCATTATGATTTTATTATAAAATGCATTATGAATGTATTATAAATGCATTATGAATGTATTATAAATGCATTATGAATGTATTATAAATGCAATATGAATGTATTAAAATATGCATTATGAATGTATTATAAATGCATTATGAATGTATTATAAATGCATTATGAATGTATTATAAATGCATTATGATTTTATTATAAAATGCATTATGAATTTATTATAAAAGGCATTATGAATTTATTATAAAAGGCATTATGAATGTATTATAAAATCCATTATGAATGTATTAAAACATGCATTATGAATGTATTATAAAAATGTACCCGTATTTGCGCAGACACAGGACAAGATTAATTTTTCAACACAATTTTGCATTTAAATGTTGTAAAATGTATTAAAACATGCATTATGAGTGTATTATACAAATGTAACTGTATTTGCTCAGACACAGGACAATGTGAGTTCCCTTATACCAAGACATTAAATTCCATTGCATGTATATTGATCTTCAATCTTCTGTTTCTTTTCATATTTTTATATTTGATCTACTGTTTTTGATATTTTGAAATTTTGATGATTGACCTTCTGTTTCTTTTGAAAGTTGGTATCTTTTCATTTCAGTTTATTTGATCTTTTGATATTGTCGTTTTTCTTTCTTTTTATGTATTTTGTTCTTTCGCTGTCTTAGTTCCAGTGCTTTTGTTGAAACGTTTTGTTCCGCTGTATTCTTGTGTTGAAAAGTTGTCAACGTTTTTTTGTTTCGCTGTTTTATTGTGCTTAAAAGGTTTAAAAGTTATTTTTGTTTTGCTGTTTTCTTGTGTTGAAAAGTTCTACAAGTAATTTTGTTTTGGTGCTTCTTTGGTTTAAAAGGTTTAAAAGGTTTAAAAGGTTTAAATTGTTTTTTTTTGCTTTTTTTGTTTACAAGTTTTTTTGTTTACAAGTTGTTTCCTTTTGTTTAAGAGTTCCCAAAAGTATGTTCTATTTGCTGCCTGAGTTCCAGTGCTTTTTTTGTAGGATGAATCCTAGTCATGAGAAGTGCGAGTACTTTCCAGAGGACAAGTCTTTAAATGTTTTTATCAGCGCGATATCCTGCATCATTTGCACTCCGCTACTGCCTCCCTTATATAGTGATGAATCATGTGAATTGCCCAAATATGCCAAAACGATCTGACAAGTCCTATGCAGCGTTGAAAGCGAAGTTGAAAATTGGCGGAGTGTGTTGGCAACGGAATGAAAGGTGGCAACGATGGAGCTGACCGAAGCAAGTTAGTTACGCGACCGTTGGCTGACGTGTCGGGCTTCAAGTTTTTTTTTCTTTTCCGGTCGGACAAACGGACAAATGGGTAACCCTGGGGGCTCCCGCCCCCTTGAAGAGGGGGCCCCGCCCCAAAAATGGTGTCCACCATGCATAAAGTATTATTTTAGGGTAGGTTGTGTGGATTAGGGTGGGGGTGGGTGGGTGGGTGGGTGGGGGGGGGGAACTATCACCTAACACACACACCACGCACACACACCACACTTCTTGTCTAACATGCTTCAATCCAAATTATGTTTTATGTCAAAAATGCGAAAAAATTTGTGTTTTAAATGTGAATAAATGTGAAGTTTTAAGTCAACAATGTGTCCAAATTATGTTTAAAATGTCATATTTGTGTTTCAAACGTGTCTAAATGTGAAGTGCTAAAAAAGTTTAACTCCACTTCACATTTTTTTTAATTCAAATCCTGAACCCAGAAGTGTGAGAAGCTTCAAGCCGATGACTTAATGAATGCATGTATTATAGATCGTTTAATGCAGAATATTGAATATTCAACAATGCCATTTATTAATTAATGAATCAATTTGGGCATGTTTATGAGTTTGAATGCTTTTGCGAAAATCTGCATGAAGCAACCTCTGCTACTGCCCAGGGATTTTGCTTTTTTTTCAAATCTGAAAGTGGTTTTTTTCTAGCTTTATGGTTCTAGGCCTCCTCCAGGGACGGCCTTTTACAGCTCGTTATAGCTTTTTACAGCTTTCATATCTTTTCAGGGCCATGAAGAGCAAAACACTACTTTTTTTTGAAGTTTTGTATTACGATAATTTTACTAAAACGGGGTCAAAACTAGTGATCGCTTTAAATAGCGTCATTAAACAACCTCTGCTTCTGCCGCCCTACAAAGTGATAGATAATGTAAAAATATGATTTTTTAGGATTCAAATCCAGAAGCGCAGCCCAGAAGTGGGCGAGGCTTCAAGACGATGACTTTGACCGGATAGACAAAGTGATAGAAAATGTTTGATCATGTTTAAATTGATTCAAATTATATCAAAGAATGCGTCAATAATTTATGGACATGTGTACAAATGTGTACTAAATGTGATGTACCAAAAGTGTGTAAAAACACTTCACAAATGTACTTTCCTTTTTTTAGGATTCAAATCCAAACTTTCAAATTTTAGAAGTGCAACCCTGAAGTGCGCCAGGCTTCAAAACAATGACTTTGACATCAGTTTTTTTTTTTCAAATCTGAAAGTGGTTTTTTCCTAGCTTTATGGTTTTAGGCCTCCTCCAGGGACAGCGTTTTAGTGCTTTCTGTAGTTTTTTATAGCTTTATGTAGCTTTTGGGGGCAATTGAGGGCAAAAATGAAAAAAAACTTTTTTAGCTTCTTTTTTATAGCGATATTTTTGCTAAAACGGGGTCATAACTAGCGATCGCTATATATATCGGAAATAAAAATCCCTGTTTGACATGATAGACAAAGTGATAGAAAATGTAAAAACATGCTAAACTTGAGTCAAATTGTGTCAAAAAATGCGTTTATGATGCGTCAACACTGCGTCAATAATGTTTGGACATGTGTACAAATGTGAAAAAAATCATGCGCCAAAAATGTGTAAAATCACTTAGCAAATGTGTTTTCCTTTTTTTAGGATTCAAATCCAGAAGTGCAGCCCAGAAGTGCGAGAGGCTTCAAAACGATGACTGTCACCGGATAGACAGAGTGATAGAAAACGTAAAAACATATGTTCGAATAGATGGAAGTGATAGAAAATGTAAAAGCATGCATAAATTGAGTCAAATTGTGTCAAACAATGCGTCCAAGATGGGTGAAATGTGTTTCAAATGCGTCAAAAATGTGTAAAACAACTGCACAAATATTTAGGATGTAAATTGTGTAAAACAACTGCACAAAATATTTAGGATGTAAAAATATTTAGGATGTAAAAAATAAAAAATAAAAATAAAAAATAAAAATAAAAATAGAAAATAAAAATAAAAATAAAAATAAAAATAAAAAATATTTAGAATGTAAATTGTGTAAAACAAGTGCACGAATATTTAGGATGTAAATCCAGAAGTTCAGCCCAGAAATGCGCGAGGGTTCAAGACAATGACTTTGACTGGACAGACGAAGTCATAGAAAATGTTTAAAATGCACAAAAATAGTCCAATTGTGAAAAACAATGTGTCAAAGATGCGTCAATAATATTTGGACGTGTGTATAAATGTGTATCAAATGCGTCAAAAATGTTTAAAACTACTGCACAAATATTTAGGATGCAAATCCAGAAGTTCAGCCCAGAAGTGCGCGAGGCTTCAAAACATTGACTTTGACCGGATTCCTCGTGGACGCAACCGCAACCTCGGGAGGATCAAGCTACAGGGTGTGTCCATGTGTGAATCGGGTTGGGGTGGTGTGGTGTGGGTGTGGGGTGGTGGTGGTGGTGTGTGTGGGGGACGCAACTCGATCGGTGTTGTGGGGGTGGGGGTGAGGGTGGGCGTGGTGGGGGTGGAGGACACAACAGCAACCTCGGGAGGATCAGGCTACAGGGTGTGTCCATGTGTGAATCGGGTTGAGTTGGGGTGGTGTGGGTGTGGGGGGTTGGTGGTGTGGGTGGGGGACGCAACTCGATTGTTGTTTTAGTGTTGTGGGTGTGAGTGTGGGGGTAAGGGTAAGGGTGGGGGTGGAGGACGCAGCAGCAACCTTGGGAGGATCAAGCTACAGGGTGTGTCCATGTGTGAATCGGGTTGGGTTGGGGTGGTGTGGGTGTGGGGGGTTGGTGGTGTGGGTGGGGGACGCAACTCGATTGTTGTTTTAGTGTTGTGGGTGTGGGTGTGGGGGTAAGGGTAAGGGTGGGGGCGGAGGACACAACAGCAACCTCGGGAGGATCAAGCTACAGGGTGTGTCCATGTGTGAATCGGGTCGGGTTGGGGTGGTGTGGGTGTGGGGGGTTGGTGGTGTGGGTGGGGGACGCAACTCGATTGTTGTTTTAGTGTTGTGGGTGTGGGTGTGGGGGAAAGGGTAAGGGTGGGGGTGGAGGACGCAGCAGCAACCTCGGGAGGATCAAGCTACAGGGTGTGTCCATGTGTGAATCGGGTTGGGGTGGGGTGGTGTGGGTGTGGGGGGTTGGTGGTGTGGGTGGGGGACGCAACTCGATTGTTGTTTTAGTGTTGTGGGTGTGGGGGAAAGGGTAAGGGTGGGGGTGGAGGACGCAGCAGCAACCTTGGGAGGATCAAGCTACAGGGTGTGTCCATGTGTGAATCGGGTTGGGGTGGGGTGGTGTGGGGGGTTGGTGGTGTGGGTGGGGGACGCAACTCGATTGTTGTTTTAGTGTTGTGGGTGTGGGGGTAAGGGTAAGGGTGGGGGTGGAGGACGCAGCAGCAACCCCGGGAGGATCAAGCTACAGGGTGTGTCCATGTGTGAATCGGGTCGGGGTGGGGTGGTGTGGGTGTGGGGAGTTGGTGGTGTGGGTGGGGGACGCAACTCGATTGTTGTTTTAGTGTTGTGGGTGTGGGGGAAAGGGTAAGGGTGGGGGTGGAGGACGCAGCAGCAACCTTGGGAGGATCAAGCTACAGGGTGCGTCCATGTGTGAATCGGGTTGGGTTGGGGTGGTGTGGGTGTGGGGGGTTGGTGGTGTGGGTGGGGGACGCAACTCGATTGTTGTTTTAGTGTTGTGGGTGTGGGTGTGGGGGTAAGGGTAAGGGTGGAGGTGGAGGACGCAGCAGCAACCTCGGGAGGATCAAGCTACAGGGTGTGTCCATGTGTGACTTGATTGGTGTTGTATTGGTGTGTGGGTGTGGGGGTGGGTGTGGGGGTGAGGGGGTTCAGGCTATATGGTGCGTCCATTTGTGTGCCTTGATTGGTGGTGTGGTGGTGTGTGTGTGGTGGTGTGGGGGGGGGGGGATGGGGGGGTTTAGGCTATATGGTGCATCCATTTGTGTGCCTTGATTGGTATTGTTGTGGTGTGTGTGTGTGTGTGGTGGGGGGGGGGGGGGGGGAGGACGCAACAGCAACGTTGGGAGGTTCAGGATACAGGGTGTGGCCGTGTGTGACTCGATTGGTATGAGTGTGGTGTGGGTGTGGGGGTGAGGGTGTGGGTGGTGGAGGTGGGGGTGTGGAGTGTTGATGGTTGGGGTGGAGGACGCAACAGCAACCTCAGGAGGATCAAGCTATAGGGTGTGTCCATGTGTGACTGGATTGGGTTTGTGGTGGTGGTGGTGGGTGGGTGGGTGGGGGGGTGTGGAGGTGAGGGGGGGGTGGACAGACCTTGTCGCACTCTATTAATCCCAGCCCCACGTTTTTCCCTTGCAGCTTGAATATAAGGATGCTCAAGATGTAGGCAGCCATGTGGGTGGTGGTGGTGTGGTGGTGGTGGGTGTGGGTGGGTGGGTGTGGTGGTGGTGGTGGTGGTGGTGTACTGACCTTGTTGCACTCTATCAATCCCATCCCCACGAATTTCCCTTGCAGCTTGATCATAAGGATGTAGGCAGCCATGTGGGTGGTGTGGGTGGGTGGGTGTGGTGGTGGTGGTGGTGGTGGTGGTGGTGGACTGACCTTGTTGCACTCTATCAATCCCATCCCCACGAATTTCCCTTGCAGCTTGATCATAAGGATGCACCAGATGGAGGCAGCCGTGTGGCTCATGAAGCCAAGGGTGATTCCACCAGCTCTCTCCCAGATGGGGAAGGTGCAGCATGGGGGAAGTCCCCACGAGGTGCTCGGCAGAGGGGTGCAGCAAGCGGAACCCAGAGACCATCGGGGGGCTTGGCGGGCCTTGGCCACCAGGGGGCTGTGGGAGGGGCTGGGGGCCTGGGGGGCCTTGGCCTCCAGGGGGGCGAGGGAGGGGCTCAGGGGGGCCAAGACAGGCGTGCAGCTTCGCAGAGCAATGGACTTGGAGGGATGCTATCACATGCTGGCGGTGGGTACTCCTCTAAGTCCTCAGCCCAGCAGCAATCGAACGCACACCAACATATTGGGCAGAAGCCTGTGACTGCAGGGCCAAGTGCTGGTGTTGGTGCTGGTGTTGGTGCTGGTGCTGATGTTGATGTGGAACAGGAGGGCTCTAGAGGATGGGGAGGGCTGAAGAGTGCTCGGGAGACGTCTCACCTCCGAGCCCTTCATTGTGCATTTGAGGACGGCCAATCGGCTACCCCGCTGTGTGTCAACACGGACGGGCAGCTAGTTCCCATGCACCGCAACGAGGAGGGGCGCTGGGTTCAGATGCAGTACGATGAGGCTGGCGAGCTGATGCCCATGCAGTACAATAAGGATGAAGAAATTCTTCCCCTCACATTTAACGAGGGTGGACAGTTGGTTCAGATGCAGTACGATGAGGATGGCCAGCTCGTGCCTATGAAGTACAGACAGGTTGGCCAGCTTGTGTCTGTGAAGTACAAGGAGGAGGAGGATTTGGTCCCCATGCAGTACAATGAGAAGGGGCAGCTGGTTCCCATGCAGTACAACCAGGATGGCCAGCTGGTCCCCACGCAGTACAATCAAGATGGCCAGCTGGTCCCCATGCAGTACGGCAAGGATGGTCAGCTGGTTCCCATGGAGTACAACCAGGATGGCCAGCTGGTTCCCATGCAGTACAACCAGGATGGCCAGCTGGTCCCCATGCAGTACAATCAAGATGGCCAGCTGGTCCCCATGCAGGACGGCAAGGATGGCCAGGTGGTTCCCATGCAGTACAACCAGGATGGCCAGCTGATCCCTATGGAGTGCAACAACCAAAATGCCAGCCTGGATGCGAACGGTAGGCCAGGTATCACTCTCAACCAACCGCTCGGGGGAAAAGATGCCAGCCTGGATGCCAATGGTACGCCAGGTATCACTCTCAACCAACCGCTCGGGGGAAAAGATGCCAGCCTGGATGCCAATGGTACGCCAGGTATCACTCTCAACCAACCGCTTGGAGGAAAAGATGTGCAGTGCTTGACAGCGCCCGGTGGTACCCAGGTTGCCCATGCTGGTCTGCAAGGCGATGGTGGGCGACTGTCTGGTGGCCTCAGTGAGGAGGGCCTCCCCGTGCCCACGGCTGGGGCCAAGCCGGTGAACCCAGGACCAGGGGTTGTGAAGCGGCAAGGCGATGAGATCATTCATGGTGATGGTGATGGTGATGGTGGTGGTGATGGTGATGGTGATGGTGATGGTGAAGGCCGGGGAGTTGGTGCGCAGCCGGGTGGCCAGGTCATGCAGGGGGGCTCTGACCAGCAGGGGGGCTGTAACCAGCTGGCTGGCTCTAAACAGCAGACTGGCTCTGACCTGCAGACCAGATATAGTCAGCAGACTATATCTAGGCAGCAGGCTGAATCTGAGCAGCAGGCTAGGTTAAAACAGCAGGCGGAAGCTGAGCAGCTGGCCAGGACGAAGCGAGTGGCTATCGTAGTCCAGCGGATCAAAGACGCAATGTCACGCGCACCTCTCATCCCTGTGCGGGGCAACGCATCCTTGCGGTTTCGGCTGGCGAAGCTAGCTAGCTCTCGGCCCACCCCTGTCCACCTCATTCGGGAAGAAGATGAGCTTGACACGAACTGGCAACAGAGCCAGGCTGAGGAAGAGCTGGCGCCAGAAATGCCAGGTGGCATGCATGATATAAATGTCCTTCTGGCAGCCTGCATGGGTACGGGGAGCAACACAGACAGAGGGGCAGTGAAGGAGTCTATGAATGTCACAAAGCAGGTTACACAACGTATGTTCCCCACTGGATACTACAAGGTGCGTGCGTGTGTATGGTTACATAATGCCTGTTCTGGTGTTCCCCACTGGAAAGTACAAGGTGCGTGTGTGTGTATGGTTACACGATGCCTGTTCCCGACTGGATACTACAAGGGGCGTGCGTGTGTATGGTTTCACGATGCCTGTTCCCGACTGGATACTACAAGGTGCGTGCGTGTGTATGCATAGAAATGACACTATGATACGCCTGGTGGGGCGTGGTATCAAGGGAGCCCCGTTGTGGCAGTAGCTAGGTAACGGGCTGCTCCTCTACCTGGGCAGTATGCATCAATGTGCCAATGAGCCCAGGGGTAGGCGCATGGGCTTGAGGGACTCCAACCTAAAATAATCAAGATCCTCCCGATTGAGTACTACAAGTTGCGTGTGTATGCATCAAAACATGTACCAGCCCAGGGGTAGGCTAAAGGGACTTGCCCAACCTAGAACTTTCACGATCTTTCCAATTGGATACTGCAAGTTGTGTGTGTATGCATCAATGTATTTGCCAGCTCAGGGGTAGGCAAATGGGCTATAGGGACTTGCCCAACCTAGAACTTTCACCATCTTTCCGATTGGATACTGCAAGTTGTGTGTGTATGCATCAATGTATT
>JACBWV010000839.1:9672587-9827587 GCA_013435795.1 Chlamydomonas sp. ICE-L
GATGATGATGATGATAATGATGATGATTGCGAGGGCGAGGATGCTCATGAATCATGATGATGATGGTGATAATGATGCCACCACCTTACAATCCCCACCCTTCTATGGAATATGTGCAGGTGTCGGATTACATTGACGACCAGGCAAGAACACCCAGAATCCCAAAACAACCCCAGAATTACCCCAGAACACACAGAATACACTTAACCCCATAACCCCATAACAATGTGCAGGTGTCAGATTACATCGCCGGCCAGGCCAGAACACCCAGAACCCCATAACAACCCCAAAATTACCCCAGAACACTCATAACCCCATCACCCCATAACAATGTGCAGGTGTCAGATTACATTGCCGACCAGGCCATGTCTAGCTCCTATGAGACCCGTAGTCCCAATCCACGAGTCTCAGCCAAAAGGTATAGTGAATCCAATTTGAAATCCTATCCCGGAGTCGTCAGCTCCTCCACCGGCCAGCTGGACCCCTTCCCTAGCATGAGTAATGCCTACACCCCCATCGGGGGTACCCAGAGCACCAGTGCAATCAGCCACACTCACATTCCTGTCAACCATTCCAGCAGCACTAGTCCATCCCCCCCCAGTGATGCTTTCCGCTCCAGCAGCAGCAGTCTATACCCTCCCAGTCGGGGGTCCCACTCCACCAGCAGCAGTCCGTACCCCCCCAGTGGTGGGTCCCACTCTGTCAGTGGGGCTAACCCACGCGCTGTCAGTATTCGCCCCTATGCTTTCGCCATGGGCGAGCGTGATGTGGCCAATGGCCGATCTTCTCCTGGTGTTGGCACTGTGTCCCATGTAGCCCATGTGGCCCATGGCCGATCTTCTCCTGATGTTGGCACTGTGTCCCATGTAGCCCATGTGACCCATGGCCGATCTTCTCCTGATGTTGGCACTGTGTCTGGCATTGCTGATGGTGCCAAGTCACGTGGTGGCCTGAGGGGACCTGGCCGCTTATCACGTACTGTCAGTTATGCTGCTCTTGGCACCGCTGCGCAAAGTCTGACCGTTCGGTCCACTAGTAAACCTCAATACGCAGCTATCGGAGATGGCGAGAGGGAGAATTCCGGCTATGGTGGGGCCATGTCAGAGGTCATGACAGCTGAGATGGGCCTTGCCTTCGATGCTTTGTATGATGCTAGCAAGAATTGCCCTGCACCACCAGTGAGTATCATCGTGCATGTACAGACCTAGAGCTAGACCTAGCCCTAGAGCTAGACCTACAACATACCTTCACCCAACATGCACCCATCATGCATGCTCTATATGATGCTGTGTATGATGCTAGCAAGCATTGCCCTGCACCACCAGTGCGTATCATCGTGCATGTACAGACCTAGAGCTAGACCTAGTCCTAGAGCTAGACCTACAACATACCTCCACCCAACATGCACCCATCATGCATGCTCTATATGATGCTGTGTATGATGCTAGCAAGCATTGCCCTGCACCACCAGTGCGTATCATCGTGCATGTACAGACCTAGAGCTAGACCTAGTCCTAGAGCTAGACCTACAACATACCTCCACCCAACATGCACCCATCATGCATGCTCTATATGATGCTGTGTATGATGCTAGCAAGCATTGCCCTGCACCACCAGTGCGTATCATCCTGCTTGTACAGACCTAGAGCTAGAGTTAGACATAGACATAGGCATAGACATAGACATAGACATAGACATGGACATAGACATAGACATAGACATAGTTCTAGACCTAGACCTAAAACATACAATATCCCGCATGTGCATGATAGCTGAGATGGGCCTTGCCTTCAATGCTGTGTATGATGCTAGCAAGCATTGCCCTGCTCCACCAGTGAGTATCATCCTGCATGTACAGACCTAGAGCTTGACATAGTTCTAGTCCTAGACGTACAACACACCCAAAATACAATAACCCACATACACCCAACATATATGCACTCGACATACCCAATATACAATAACCCACATACACCCACCAACCCTCTGCAGACCTCTACCGCAACCCTATACACTAAGCCCTAAACCATATACCACCACAGGCACCCACAATCCTCGTCATACACTGCGCAACTCAACCCTAAACCATGTAAAGAGACCCTCAGACCCCCATGTCCCCGCCCACCCCCTCCCCGCTTCCTACCTCTACACCACACCCCTAAACCCTAACCTTTAAAACAACCTAAACCCACATGCACCCACCAACCCTCTGCAGACATCTACCGCACCCCTATACCCTAAGCCCTAAACCCTATACCCACATGCACCCACCAACCCTCTGCATACCTCTACCACAACCCTAAACCCTAAACCCTTTAACCTAAACCCACATGTACCCAAAAACCCTTTGCAGACCTCTACCGCAACCCTAAACCCTAAACCCTTAAGACCCTAAACCCTTTAAACCCTAAACCCTTTAAACCCTAAACCCACGTGTACCCACCAACCCTCTGCAGACATCTACCACAACCCTAAACCCTTAACCCTTTAACCTAAACCCACATGCACCCACCAACCCTCTGCAAACATCAACCGCAACCCTATACCCTAAGCCCTAAACCCTATACCAACATGCACCCACCAACCCTCTGCAGACCTCTACCACAACCCTAAACCCTAAACCCTTTAAACCCTAAACCCACGTGCACCCACCAACCCTCTGCAGACCTCTCCGTGTGAGAGTTTGGCTGATGAAGACCCCTACCAAGATGTGAGCATTCGTCATCCAACCCACCCCTCCTATCCCCTTGAAGTTAGCTGCTTCTCCCATGCTCCTTCTTTCCAAGACATGCCAGACAGAAGAGGAGGAGGAGGTGGTGGAGGAGGGGGAGCAAGAGGAGGAGGAGGTGGTGGAGGAGGGGGAGCAAGAGGAAGAGGAGGAGGAGGAGGAGGAGGAGGAGGGAACAACTCGTTATCTCGTGCTGGTAGCGACTACATGGGCAGCTTGAGAGGACCCACTCTTAGTGCTCCCCTCAGCCTGTTAGACAGCTCCATATCGGCCATAGTCATAGGGCAGCATGGCTTGCTGTCACACCCCTCAGAACCAAATGTGGTCGCCCGAAAGGATGGGCCATACCCTTCCAACTCCTCGGCACCGAATCTGGTTATCAGTAAGGATGGCCCATACAACCCCAGCCACTCTAGGTCGTTCCGTAATGTTCAAAAGGGCCGCGGACCATTGGCTCTGCTGCAGGTGCCTGAGGGCAGATCCGATGTCAACACTGATGCTGGACTTGGCCAGCCCAGTATGCCCACACCTGGCCTCCGGCACCGCCTGCATGCCCATGTTAGTGGTGGTGGTGGTGGTGAGGGGGCACCTCTAGGTGTATACGCGGTACCTCCCAGATCCTCCCTTCTGCTCGAGGTCTCGGCCAAAAGCATCAGGGGAGGCAATCTACCCGCCCCAATAACTGCTCTTGCCATCGGCTCTTGGCAGCAGCCAGCGGGAGGCAATCTACCCGCCCCGATCCCTGCCTCTGGCATCAGCTCCAAGCAGCAGCCAGCGGGCCGCGTTCACAGGAAGGGCTTTGGGGCTCATGGCCGATGGGTTGTGGGGAGGCAGACAGGAAAGTTGGGGCTCCAAGTGCCACACCGAGGGAGTGCAAGGCCTGTGAGTCGGATGGTCGTGAGGCCATACATGAGCCAGTCAAGGCCGCCAAGTGGAGGGGGCAGGCATCCAACACACCTGCCCCCCCTGGGCATGCTGTCCCACAAGGAGGTTGACCAGAGAGACCTCCAGTTACTAGAGTTGCCATCAGACCCCTCTGACAGTGAGTGCTCTCTTTGGGCCAGCCAGGCCAGCCAAGGCCAGACCAGCCAGGCTGGCGAAAGTTCTCCTCGGGCCAGCCAAGCCAGCCAGGGCCAGACTGGCCAGGCTGGTGAAAGTTCTCCTCGGGCAAGCCAGGGCAGGCAGGGCCAGACCAGCCAGGCTGATGATAGTTCTCCTCGGGCCAGCCAGGGCAGCCAAGGCCAGACCAGCCAGGCTGATGAGAGTTCTCCTCGGGCCAGCCAGGGCCAGACCAGCCAGGCTGGTGAGAGTTCTCCTTGGGCCAGCCAAGCCAGCCAGGGCCTGACTGGCCAGGCTGGCCAGCCTGGTGAGAGTTCATATCCAACAGAAGTCACTTCAGATTCCCATGACCAAGTCGACCTAGTAGCCCAAGTTGAAACTCCAATGCCTCCAAAGAGTGATGAGATGAACATGGCAGAGGCAACTGGCTCATCAGAGCATGCTAGTGCTGGTAGTAGTGCTCGTAGTGCTAGTGATGCTGGTGGTGCTTGTGTTGCTGGTAGTGATGCTAGTGCTGCCGGTAGTGCTCATGGTGCTAGTGGTGCTGGTAGTGAGCCAAGTGAAGCCCGTAGTGAGCCAAGTAAAGCCAAGCCAAATGAAGCCATGGCAAGTAAAGCCAAGCCAAGTGAAGCCAAGCCAAGTGAAGCCATGTCAAGTGAAGCCAAGCCAAGTGAAGCTAAGCCCAGTGAAGCCAAGCCAAGTGAAGCCATGCCAAGTGAAGGCAAGCCAAATGAAGCCAAGCCAAGTGATGCCAAGCCAAGTCACATGAGCGCTCCAATCCAAAAGCTTGTCGAAGGAGCTTTGACCAGTTTGGATGCATTGCCTGATATATGTTCTCCTCGTGCCATGAGTTCAGAGCTTGAGATTTGTGTCAGTGAACCTGGACCTGTGCTGCAAGCACACCACCAGGCGGATGACATGGTTCAGTCCACTAGGAGGATGTCTCAATACACTCCCGCACCCTCAAATGGAGACATGGCAAAGGGGGATGCGCTACCTGGTATACTGTCGCCACACATTAGTGACCCTGGACCTGCGCTGCAAGCACACCACCAGGCGGATGACATGGTTAATTCCGCGAGGAGGATGTCTCAATACACTCCCGCACCCTCAAATGGAGACATGGCAAAGGGGGATGCTCTGCCTGGTAGACTGTCGCCCCACATTAGTGACCCTGGACCTGCGCTGCAAGCACACCACCAGGCGGATGGCGTGGTTCAGTCCACTAGGAGGAATCTCGGTGTGCTGGTGGTCGCAAGCAATATGGCCCCGTCGTTCACCACATTACCCTACCTGCCGCCTTCCCCTGCCAAGCAGGCTTCCCTCGCAGTCAGGTTTGGTAGTCTGGGTGCTGTGGGTGGTGGAGGTGGCAGCATAGGGGGAGCTCCTGGCCCACGAGGCCCGAGACTTCCCAACATCCTTCCCAACCGTCCCTCGGACAGGAGAAAGTCCGACGGCATGGTTGGGCTGATGTACAGCCAATCGACTGCCAAGCAACGACAGGATCTGGCTGCGATGAACCGCCGTCACATTGCCCCAGAGCTCCTACCCCAGGGCGAATGCCCCCCCTTGGTTGCGGCCCTCAATTCGCAGCTGTACATGCCTGAGAGCCGAGGCCCTCAGATCCCTTCTAGTAGGTCTGTATCATCCGTGGGTTTCTCGACCTACTCCGATGCTGACAGGGGGTCTCCGTTACGGCACAGAAGACAGCAACGCTTGCAAGTCCCCCCATCTATGTCCAAACTGAAACTGGCCAGCATTGATGTGCTTCCAGGTGTGCGCACCGATAGTGGGGGGGGCTCACCAAAGCGTCTGACCCCCTCACCTCCAGCATGACTTTACTTCAACCTCGTCTTGCCCCGGCGCTGACAGGGGGTCTCCGTTACGGCACAGAAGACAGCAGCACTTGCTTGTCACCCCACCCATGTCTGAACTGAAACTGGCCAGCATTGATGTGCTTTCAGGAGTGTGCACAGACAGTGGGGGGGATCACCATCGCGTCTGACCCCCTCACCTCCAGCATGACTTTTCTTGATCACTTCTTCATTCATCTCATTTATGATGACATCCAAAGCTAAGAAAAGAGAGTGAATCTAGGGCATGGGAAGACCTCCTCGATACACCTCGACACGCTCTGAGGTGCCAGGTTGTCACTTCGCGGTGCCAGTTCAGGGTGCCAGGTTGTCACTTCGCGATGCCAGGTCCAAGGTGCCAGGTTGTCACTTCGCGGTGCTAGGTTTGAGGTGCCAGGTTGTCACTTCGCGGTGCGAGATATCTGCATACTTTCATATACTTGCATACTGAGCCAGCCACTGGGCTAAGCCCCAAGAGTTCAGCAGGACTGGAAAGATGATTATATCCGCTTCCAGATGCACTACCTTTCTTTAGATTTGGCTGGGAAGTAAGCCAGGGGAGTTGCCTAGAAGCTGCTGCTCGTAGCTGAAAAGAAAAGCTATGCTTCAGTTCCTGATGGCGTAGGTTTGGCTGGGTAGCAAGCCGGGGGAGCTGCCTAGAAGGTGCTGCTCGTAGCTGGAAAGACAAGCTATGCTTCAATCCCACGTGCCCCTCAGGACTTCGTATTCATGAATTTGAATTTGAATTTGAATTCGAATTCTACGTGCCTCTCAGGCATTCGTATTCATGAAATTGAATATGAATCCCACGTGCCTCTCAGGGGTTCGTATTCATGGATTTGACTTTGAACGGTTTGTATTCATGTGTATTTGAATTTCAACGGTTCATATTCGTGTATATTTGAATTTGAACGGTTCGGACTCATGTGTATCTGCTCCTTCCGTCCAGCTTCGATGGGGTTCATTAATTCACTTTTCCACTCGTAGTATCAGTGAAGTCGTTTTTTTATTTTCGTTTGTATTGTATGGTACCGTTATTAATTAATACAATAAATACAATACAATACAGATAAACCCTCAAAATTTGACAGCATGCAGATTTTTTGTATTCAATTGTTTTGTATGATACCGGTATTAATTAATACAATAAATATCATATAATACAGATAAACTCTCAAAAATCGTCTTCAGGCAGATTTTTTGTATTCATTTGCATTGTATGCTACGGGTATTCATTAAAAGAATAAATATCATACAATACAGATAAACCCCCAAAGTCGTTTGCGGGTAGGGTAAATATGGGTAGCTTAGACACTCCTACTCCTAGTAATGAATAATTACAAACGTGTAGGTTTCTGATTTTAGGGCTAACTGCAGACCAAATTAGCCCTATTAGGGCTATTCAATAAATTAGCCCTACTAGTGCACACCTAATTTAGCCAAACTTAGCCAAAACAACCTAGAAAAAGTGCCATGTGTCTAGGAGAGTGTTGTTATGCATCTGACTGACCTTTGTGGCACTCCTGCTCATAGTAATGAACAATTACATAGGTGGTCCAAGAAGTTGATTCGGAAAGTTGGTACCTATCGAACGACACGGAATGCGAGTGCCCTCCGGAGTCTGGACCTCTTGTGAGATATCCAGAACGCAGTCGCATTCCATGTCGTTCAACAGTACCTAAAATATATACAAACGTGGACTGCTATTTTCTATCCTGTCATTAGCCATTAGTCATTAGTTCCCGGGAAGAACTTACTGTCATTAGCCATTAGTCATTAGTTCCCGGGAAGAACTTACTGTCATTAGCCATTAGTCATTAGTTCCCGGGAAGAACTTACTGTCATTAGCCATTAGTCATTAGTTCCCGGGAAGAACTTACTGTCATTAGCCATTAGTCATTAGTTCCTGGGAAGAACTTACTGTCATTCCTGGGAAGAACTTACTGTCATTAGCCATTAGTCATTAGTTCCCGGGAAGAACTTACTGTCATTAGCCATTAGTCATTAGTTCCCGGGAAGAACTTACTGTCATTAGCCATTAGTCATTAGTTCCCGGGAAGAACTTACTGTTATTAGCCATTAGTCATTAGTTCCCGGGAAGAACTTACTGTTATTAGCCATTAGTCATTAGTTCCTGGGAAGAACTTACTGTCATTAGCCATTAGTCATTAGTTCCCGGGAAGAACTTACTGTCATTAATAACTGGGAGGGGCTTAACACACACTGGCATGGAATGGCATGTCTAAAACCTTAACCCTGAACATGGCATGGCATGTGTTGAGCGTTTGTGATGTATGTGTGCTGCTGTCCAGGGGTAGCCAATGTGAGCGAAGAGAATTGATGATGATGACGATGACGATGATGATGATGATGATGATAATGATGATGATGATTACATTTTCCCTGATGCCCTACTGGACTCCAAATTTGCCAGCAGCTTGACAGAGCCAAGGGGGGCTTATGATGATGAACATGATGCGCAAAAATAAAAAGAAGAACAAATAAAAAGCCCCATCCTCAAACAGACTTTGAAAGAAGGCTTTTTCTTGAAGAAAAAGCCCCATCCTCAAACAGATTTTAAAAAAGCCCCATTCTCAAACAGACATGATTTTCAAATCAATAAATTCAATTGAAAAAGCCCCATCCGTAAACAGACATGATGGTTGTAAACGAGGAGGGACTGGATTAACATGTACTTAGCCATTCAGCGGATCGCTTGGGAATCAATGTCAAACGGTCGTACTATGTACCTCGACTTTTTCATGCAACATGTACGACAATTTCCCCAGAATTCTCAGATGTTCGGAATTCCAGGCCAAGTCTGAGGTACCAACTACAAACTATGACCTGTTTCAAAACATAGATTCCCAAATCGATTGAATGGCTGTCATGAGTAATAATAATATATATACCGGTGATGAATGTTTAATAATATATATAATAACTATGTGGTCCCAGAAGTTGATACATGAACATTGTGTTTTAGCGCATTTTATGAGCATTAAGGATAAATGTACGTAGCAGCCCAAGAAGTTGATACGTAAGCATTATGTTGTTGCACATACATTGAGCATTCGCGTTGTATGTTTGTACTAGTCCAAGAGTAGCCAATGTGGCCAAAGGGAATTGCCCAACCTCCAACAGACATGATGATGATTGTAGGCAGAGAGGGGGTGGATTAGCAAGAGCTTAATGAATACGTAAACATTGTGTTGCAGCGCATGTGTTGAGCATTCCCGGTGTATGTGTGTAGCAGTCCAAGAAACTGATACATAAGCATTTTGGTGTTGCATATACATTGAGCATTCGCCTTGTATGTGTTTACTAGTCCAGGAGTAGCCAATGTGGCCAAAGGGAATTGCCCAACCTCCAACAGACATGATGATGATTGTAGGCAAGGAGGGGCTGGATTAGCAAGAACTTAATGAATACGTAGACATTATGTTGCAGCGCATGTGTTGAGCATTCACGGTGTATGTGTGTAGCAGTCCAAGAATTTGATACGTAAGCATTTTGGTGTTGCACATACATTGAGCTTTCACGCTGTATGTGTGTAGCAGTCCAAGGAGTTAATACATACACATTTTGGTGCAGAGCATGTGTGTGCAACTGGTTGTTTCCTGGTATTTTTCCTGGTGCAACTGGTAGTTTCCTGGTTTCCTGGTGCAACTGGTGTTCCTGGTGCAATCGGTGTCTCCTGGTTTCCTGGTGCAACAGGTGCAACTGGTGCATCTGGTGTCTCATGGTTTCCTGGTGCAACTGGTTTTCCTGGTGCAACTGGTGTCTCCTGGTTTCTTGGTGCAACTGGTGCAACTGGTGTCTCCTGGTTTCCTGGTGCAACTGGTTTTCTTGGTGCAACTGGTGTCTCCTGGTTTCTTGGTGCAACTGGTGCAACTGGTGTCTCCTGGTTTCCTGGTGCAACTGGTCTTCTTGGTGCAACTGGTGTCTCCTGGTTTCTTGGTGCAACTGGTGCAACTGGTGTCTCCTGGTTTCTTGGTGCAACTGGTGCAACTGGTGCAACTGGTAGTTTCCTTGTATGCCTGCCCCACAAGTTTCACATGGCCATACCATACGTACATAGCCATCTCGAAGCTGACATGGTCCCATGGTCATGGTGTGTATCATACATACATAGCCATGTCGAAGCTGCCATAGTCCCAACATCCGGTTTCCAATATGCGAGAAAGAATGTGTATGACGTTGTTTTGTGTATCCGTCATGTGTTTCTGTCATCTGTATCTGTCATGTGTATCTCCCCCATCTAGATCCCACAGTCCCCACATCCCTGTGCGGACGTGTGATACTGATCATCTCCAGTTTCTAATCATTTGAAGTCTTGGAACATTGTTTAACATCATGGCATTGAATAGGAGATACTACAGTGTAAATTTTGATCTTCCTCACCTCAGCATTGTCTCACCTCAGCATTTTGAATATGTGTATGAAATCGACAATAATGGTATGCTGAAAGTACAACTTGGGAGGCTGGGACCCGATGGTACCGGGGACCTGTTGGGCCTTAATGACCCCTCCAGATGAAATACACAAAGAAATAGTACGCCTTATTATGAGGCGTGGGGTTGAGGGGACCAGCTCGTTTGCTTTCACTGGGGCCAACCACCAATGAGTACCCCTCCAGATATTCTATTATTATCTTGATTATTTGAGGATGGCCATTGGGCAAGCCCATTTGTTGGAGCACGACTATGTGCGTGTGTACTGCTCAGGGGGAAGGACCCCTGTACTGCCCACGTAGCAGACCCTTCTTGAGGATGGTCATTGCCTCATTGGGCAAGCCCATTAGGTATAATTGCCTGGAGAGTGGTACAGTCCAGATCCCAAAGTAAAGGCTTCGGCGTCGGGAGTTCGAGCCCCGCTGCGGGGAGAAAGCGGGTGTTATGTAGAACTAAATGATCACTGTAGCTCCCAAGCATGACTGCCCTCTCAGGCCCGGGGGTGGAAAGTTTGACCACATGCCTATCACACTCCACATACCAGATGCTGCCCTTAGGCCTTCTCAAGGTACTATTAGTACACCTGCTGGTGGTAAACCTTCGCCCAAACTGAAATGGAAAGACAACTATGTCCAGATGTATGCACACACAATTAAGCGTGATCCAGACGTTAACCGATTACTTGACAATGCACTCCATAGCTCATCTATGGAAGATTCAGAGAAGGGGATTGCTAGTGCTATTGAACTAGCCATAAGCAAATGCACACCATGTCACAAACCTGTAGCTAAGCGTAAGCACGGGCCCGTGAACGCATGGTATGATGATGAATGCAATCGTGCTAGACAGGCAGCAAGCCAAGCAGAACATCAACATGGCTCTAGCTCTGACTTGGCTGGTTCTATGCACAAGGAGTACAAGAGGATTCTCAGAAGAAAGAAGAGGAAGTGGCTAGAAACACGCATGGAGAACCTTCATACGAATCTTCGGCATAATCCGAAAAGTTTTTGGAAAGACGTGCGTGAGCCTAACAAGGCCACTACGGCAGACATCACAATTCATGATTGGACTGATTATTTTGCAGACCTCTTTGATGTGCAAGTAGGTATTGATCCAAGTCTGGATGCTAGGGACTTTGTCCCTCAAGCTGATGGACCTCAGATAGAGGCCGCACCAACATGGTTATGTCAAGACTTTACCACCAAGGAGGTGTTTTCTGTTCTCCAATCCCTACGGAAAAACTCCTCCCCCGGGGTAGATGGTATCCCTGCAGAATGGTACAGATTTGCTTCCCATGAAGCCAACTCCCGATTTGTACAAGCTATGACTAACCTGTTTAATCTCATCTGGAAGACTTCTTACCCTAGCCAATGGGCTGCAGATGCCTTGGTACCCGTACCCAAATCCAAAGGCAGTGTGTATGACAAGGACAACTATCGAGGTCTTGCGGTGAGCAACTCCATAGGAAAGATCTTCTCCCTTTGCATGCTACGTAGACTAGATGATTGGTCAGAAGAATTCAACCTCAGAGCCGCTGGCCAATATGGATTTAGAAGTGGTAGGGGTACTGCAGATGCATCATTCATTCTTAACCATATTGTAGATAAATATAGAGAAAAGAAAAAACCACTCTTTGTGGCTTTTGTTGATTTCAAGAAGGCTTATGATTGGGTCAACAGAGACTTGCTATGGGATTGCTTAGCAAGGCTAGGAGTCAAGGACCCCTATCTCAGTATTCTGAAGTCCATGTATATTCATGTTGTTTTCCAAGTTCGCCTACATGGGGACATTGGATCCTCCTTTCCATCCCTTGTAGGAGTTAAACAAGGAGACCCCCTATCCCCACTCCTATTCGGTCTGTTCATTGATAGAATTGAATCGTTCCTCCAATCCAAGCTCCCAAATGTAGGGGCTGAGCTTAGGGGAAAGATTCTGCAACTGTTACTTTATGCTGATGACCTAGCTATAATGGCAGAATCCCCGGCAGATATGCAAGCGATGCTTGAATGTCTGAGAGATTTCTGTGAGGCTACTAAGATGGCTGTGAATATAAAGAAAACTGAGATTGTCGTTTTCAACAAGCAATTCTGTGATGAGGCCCGCATGGATCCTGATTACAAATTTGTCTATGATGGAGCACAACTTTCTACAAAGTTATCTTTTATCTACTTGGGATCCCTCTTTGTGGATGGTGACTCAAGCAATCGTGCAAAAGCTGCTTTTTCTAGGATGCTCACTAAGGCCCAAAAGGCACACCACATGCTCCGTAGGCGATGCCATACTATGGAGATATACAATATTGATATTCTCACCCACCTGTTTGATTCTCTTGTACAACCTATCCTGAATTTTGGCTGTGAGGTGTGGGCTCCTTCTATTCTGAACAACACACTTATCTCAAATGACCATGCTTGTGAGAAATGGCATAGAGGTATACTTAAACAAATGTTGGGTGTTTGCCAATCTACTACATCTAATATTATCATGGAAGAGCTGGGTAGAACCCCGTTGTGTTTTGCTTGGCTTAAACAAGCTTTGCGCTTCTGGAACAAGACCATACATAAAGAACCTGAGGATCTCATTAGAATGGCTCTTGAGGAATCTTTTGACTCCAACACTGGCTGGGTTCATGACTTGCGTTGTGCTCTCCACAAGCTAGGATCCAGTAAAAACATCAACATTTTGGAGGCTGTCGATGTCGAAGGTATTATGTCTGAAGTTTTTGAGTCATGGAGGTTTAAGTACCCAAGTGACACCAATGCAGTTAGAGACATCCCTGATGAGAGAAGGGTTGGCTTTAAACGCCTCCGATACCAAAAATGGTTCGCAGCCAACAGCAATGATGAGAATGGCTTGATTCCCTTTACATCCGCCTTACATAAGCAGGATCAGATTCGTTCTATAGCACAGTTTAGAATGGGTTCCCATTGGCTGAACACAGAAAGAATGAGGGTGGTGGATAGAGCACACATCCCTCGCTCAATGAGACACTGTCAAATGTGTGGGTTCCAAAAACCTGAGGATGAAATGCATATGTTTGAGTGCCCTTTTTATAATGATATTCGCCTCCTCTACCAGAAGCTGTTTACAGATTTTTATAGGCATGTCCATGAGGATACCAACCGTATGGAATGTGGAATTCTGCGATTCCACATTCAGAACCTTTATGAATGGAAATGGCACTAAGTCTTTTTGGAGCAACCTAGCCGACTATCTTTCTACTTGTAGAAGAGCAAGACAGGAAGCCCTGGACTGCTTAGTGGCACCGTAATTTATCATCCCTTTTTTTCTTCTTCTTGTGACTTCTCATTTGTTAGCTTCTTACCTCCGCCACTGTAAGTGGTTGAGATCTGGGTCCGGCTCTAAGGGGTTTAATACCTACGCCACCAAAACGGTGGTTGGGAGTTTGGTTTGTTTGTCCTCGACACACCCCTGATGTAATGGGGTTTTTTGCTTTGTGGGTGCTTTTTCTTTTTGTTTAAAGCACAGAGTCTCATACACCCTCGCGGTGTCAAGTAGACTTTAACATGTAATGTAATGTAATGTAATGTAATGTAATGTAGCACAAACTCAGGGCTACCGTCTGTATAACGATTGTTTGGGGTTCAGTTCATCAATGCCTTTTCTTTTTATGCCCTTCCTATCACGGTTCGGCAAGTCCCTTTAGCCTATTTGTCCTACCCCTGGACTGCAACTCAACATTAGGCCTAATTGGCTACCCCCTGTACTGTAACATACTTGACCTTTAAGTTGGTTACATGGCCCCAGCCTTGGCTGCTCGCTGTCTTCGGCAGTCACATCAACAGTTTGGGACTGTAACATACACAAGCCATTGCTTGTGATTGCATTGGATTGTTACGAGGTTTCTAGCTATCTCTGCGCTGCTCCCCGTATCCCAGGTCCAAGTCCCCCCGTGCAATGGTTGGGGACAGGGTTGCTCAGGAAGTTGCGTCCTGCATTCCTGCGCCGCAGACACAATGTTGCAGGGTCTGTTGCGTCCTGGGGCACAACGTGCGACGCAGCCTCAGTGGGTTCGTTGGTTGTGCCGCAGGACGCAGGCTAGGTAGGGTTGGTTGCCTCTCGGGACACAGGTTATGAAATGTGTTGCGTCTCAGGACGCAGAGCTAGGGGTCCTCCTGAACAACCCTAGCTGGGGACCACATGTGACTGGTGATCAGCAGCAGCAGATACTGTATCCTGCGGATCTTCCAAGCGCTGCGGTTGTAAGGCAGGAGCAAGCTGGTTCTGCTCTTCCTGGCCTTGTGTTCCGTGCCCAAGCATCCATGTTCCCCGCCCAGGCTCCTGCATTATCTCCCCAGGAGGTTGCCCTATTCGTAAGTCTAACTAGTGGCATATAATATGAGACACTGCTCCAGGGTGAAAACCTGTCGCCTACCAGGTAGGCTTAGGAGATAGCAAGAGTCTAACGAAAATAGTGTTGTCGAAATTGCGCTGAATGTACCTGTTACTGCCCAACTCAAGGTGGCACGCAGTCTAGAAATTTGAGTGATGTACAAGATCAAGAAACACGAAATAGCATGATGGTTGAATTGGTCAGCAAGGTGGTGTTTAAAAACACCGTTTTGTTGCTGGGATGCAGCTGATCGGATTTAAGCACTCTCCCCACGGATGCGGCGAGCGAGCTGGATGTCCTTAGGCATGATCGTAACACGCTTGGCGTGGATGGCAGCCAGGTTGGTATCCTCAAATAGGCCAACCAGGTAGGCCTCGGCAGCCTCCTGGAGGGCCAGGACGGCAGAGGACTGGAAACGCAGGTCGGTCTTGAAATCCTGTGCGATCTCACGAACCAACCTCTGGAAAGGCAGCTTGCGGATGAGCAGCTCTGTGGACTTTTGGTACTTGCGGATCTCGCGCAGGGCGACAGTGCCAGGCCTGTACCTATGAGGCTTCTTAACACCGCCAGTAGCAGGGGCGCTCTTCCTGGCCGCCTTGGTGGCTAGCTGCTTACGGGGAGCCTTGCCACCAGTGGACTTAGGGTGTATTTCCATAGGCCGTGGATGGGTCTGGATGGGTCGAGAAGTACGAACAACCGACGATCCATCCAGGCCTTACATTTCCACAGAGCCCCTCCAGGGGGATGATTCGTATTTGTACGGATTGTACCGACGAAACACCCATCCACGAGACCCATCCAGATGGCAAAATCCATCCATGCCTTCGACCGAGGGGTGGATTGGATGAGTCTGGATGAGTCGCAAACTTTCCGGCGCATCCCGGCGCCGGTCTTGCTAGCGACCTGCCTCTACCCATGTGGCCTATACCAGTTCTCTCTGCTAGTTTGACCTCCCGAAATCTGCGACCTTCCTCAGTCTGACCTCCCGAAATCTGAGGCCTCCCTCAGCTAATTTCAATTCCATCTTCTGGTTTGACCTCTCGAAATCTGTGACCTTCCTCTGCTAGTTTCACTTCCCGAGATTTCGAATTGCGTCAGATCTGGTTCGAGGAACAGAAAACCCGAGACATTCTTCTTCCTTACATTCTTCGGCACCTAAGCCACAGTGGATAGCCAGGCGATCATTCCCCTGACGACAAGTTGCCGTGCAGCAATAGCTCCAGCGCAAGTTATGGCACCCGGCCATTGCGGAACCATCCATGTCGCATTTCCACTGGCGGGAACTGGATGATCGACTGCGTACGGATGCACGAATCATCCATCACCCATCCACGAGGCGTAACCGAAAGTAAACCGATTTAGCGACCCATCCAGTACTTCACCCATCCACGACCTATGGAAATCCACCCTTACGGGCAGTCTGCTTTGTACGGGCCATTGTAGTGGAGGGAGGATCTGATGTGAACGGCCGCTGAAGCTAATAATCTAAATAGTCAGCGGATATTTCAGAGTTGAGGGATCAGGGGTGGATCAGCAGACAAGACATGCGGATCAGCAGACCGTTCCTATCGCGGTCTGTCGTTTACTGAATTCAAACCATACCCTGAATTCGAGTGTACAAATACGCAGCTGTCAACCATCATCCAAAGACGCAGCTGTCAACCATTAAAGCTCTTCCCCACTCAAAACCCATTACCCAATCAAATTCAACATGTCTGGACGCGGCAAAGGCGGTAAGGGACTCGGAAAGGGAGGAGCCAAGCGCCATCGCAAGGTCTTGCGTGATAACATCCAGGGTAATACCCAATGGGTCACATTGTGATACTATCACCAAGCCTGCCATCCGTCGTCTGGCTCGCCGCGGTGGAGTGAAGCGTATCAGTGGCCTCATCTACGAGGAGACCCGCGGTGTGCTCAAGGTCTTCTCGGAGAACGTCATTCGTGATGCTGTGACCTACACCGAGCACGCTCGTCGTAAGACTGTCACTGCTCTGGACGTTGTCTATGCCCTCAAGCGCCAGGGCCGCACCCTGTACGGCTTCGGTGGATAAGCTCATCCATATTTATCTTCAATAGAGACAAACGAACGGTGTTTTTTAACACCACTCCATCTTGTGTACCAAATATTCAATACTGCAAATACCCATTTTTGGCAGACCCCCTTGCAGGGGGCGCCCCGGGGGGCGCCCCCCCCCCCAGATGAGAGGGGCTGCCCCGATGTTTGTGCGCTGTGCGTCCGCGACCGAGGCGAAGCCTGGCACGTCAGCCAACTGTCTCGTAAGTCATGACTAACCGTGCATTTCCATTGGACCACTTGACTTGAGTCACTCGACTTGAGTTAAACGGACTCGACTTAGCATTCACGAGACTTGACTTACAGCTTGTTTCCAACCAGTTAAGGGTCCGGTTAAGGGTGTGTTTCCACAGATTTTCGCGTCCCCGGAAACAAAAAGTAAACCCTCCCCGGTGCCAGGTAGGCAATTTTGTTTCCACAGGGGTTCCCCGGAGTCTCCCCGGAGAATCCCCGGGGTTCCAGGTCGGCAAATCTTCGCGACAGGTCGTCGAATCTTTACCCCTGGGTATTTTTGAATATTTCGAAATATTTACGAAAAATGACGGTTAAAAGTACAAAACGGACGATTAACGACTTTCCCCTGGCTTTCCAGGAGAAAAGTTTCGGGGGAACATGCCGCCCACCCCTGGAGATTTTGGAGTCTCCCCGGAGTCCACATCAGCATTTCCCGGAGTCCACATCAGCATCCCAGGAGAATCGCCGCAGGGTCGAGACACAAAATCGACAAGGCGTGTCATTGTTTGCGTTGTGACAACTTCAGCTTTTACTTTACAGCGGCTCTCTCTTTTGTTCTGTCGCTTGGGCTTCCCGTGGATTGGGGTCCAGCAGTTGACCTGTCAGCTCAACTGAACCCAACCGAAACTCCCCGGAGAATCCCGAAGTCTCTGGGGCGAATCAAGGGCTTCGGGATTCTCCGGGGATTGTCAGTTGGGTTCAATTGAGCTGCCAGGTCGACTCCTCGAACCTAATCCACGGGAAGGCCAAAAAGTCCTGTGGAAACACACCCTAAGCGGCGGTTAAATTCGTTATTTTCGGCGCTAACCGGTGTTTGGTCGGAAACACAAAAAGTTAAGGTCCGGTTAAAGACCAACCGTCCCGGTTAGAGGGCGTTTACACGAGCCGGTTATCTCGGCCAGTTAAGTTGGCGAGATAACCAAATAGTTAGCGCCACGTATGCCCGAACCCTCAACGAACGCAAACTTAACCAGTTTCTGTTTACACGTGCATTTGCGCTCGCAGTTTGCGTTCGGTCAGGTTGGTCGTGTACTTCTGGATAGCCTCGTGATTTTTGAATTTTGGGTGACAGACGAGTTATTTTCGGGCCTTGCTCCCCAGCACGAACCGTGCTGTGAAGCAAGCGACTTCGAGGCTCCGCAGCGCTCCGCAGCGACCCGTCGATCGAGATCGTTGGGTGAGATCTGGCAGCTGATCATCAACATCTGCTCGGCCAATGCCTTCTTGCTTGCTGCTCTAGAAAATTTGAATCTGCAGAAATTGACGAACTGAACTGGAGCTAGCGTAGCCGATATATCTCACAGCTCGGAAGCCAAACGAACTTAACGAACCAGTAACCTTAACCTTTAACCCGTAACTAGGGGGGGGGGGGGGGGGGGGGGGAGTTATGGTTATCGCGAAAATGGTTAACTGGGCGAGATAACTGACGCGAAAAGTGTCGTGTAAACGTTTCGTAGTTAGTTAACTGTACATCTTAACCGTAACTGGCCGAGATAACCTGCTCGTGTAAACGCCCTCTTAGGGCCTGTTTCCACATGAGTTATGAGCGCAGTTATGAGTCATAACTTGCATAACAGTCGGAAACACTCGAATGCCAGCGCAGTTTAGGGTAAATCTTCTGGCTAAACCCTTAACTGCGAGCGTGGTTATGGAACGGAGGTGGGGGGGCTCCGTTATCATAACTACGCTCGCAGTTATGTGCCACGTAGGATCCGGAGGTGCCACGTCAATGTTTTTTGAAAGCTGGGCGCTGTTTGGATATCTGCAAATTAGCCTCGGGATTAGGCTTGATTACAATAGAGTTTGATTTTAATCACCCCGAGCATTCGCAGCGGGCTCGCAAACATGGAAAACGCTGGAACTGGGGCCTGCCCGGCCTGCCGATAGTTCCGGAACCCGCCAGATCAGCCTTCAATCCTGTCATCGTCCCGGCAGCGAGCGCGAGCGCTAGTCAGGCGAGTCCACTGCATAGACCTGCATAGACCCCTGCGTGCTTGCTATTCCTTGACCGGTGCCTTCCAGCCTTTGCATCATCCTTCAATTCGACAGTTGCAGAAATAAGTTGAAGTTGTCTTGCATTTTCGCGACGACAGAAGGCCAGGATAAAAAGCAAGACGTGCGAAGGATAAAAGAGGAAAGAACAACTCCAGGTGAACGAATTAGAGAGCTGGTTGAACATTTGTTGGTTGTCCAGGCTGTCCGGCGAGATAACTGGGCTAGTGTTTCCACATGCCGTTTGACGGAAAGTTATCATAACTGCGCTTCAATTCTGTATTGCCGGTGTACCGGAACTAACTTTCCTAACTCATGTGGAAACAGGCCCTTATTGCGGTTTTCATTTATGTCGTCAGTAGTCCGAATGTAGCTGTGTAGCTGTGTAGCTGTCTAGCCGGGTAGCCGGCGTCAAGACCGGTCAAATTCAAAACTCCTCGGAACGAGACAAAACTCCTCGGACTTTCATATTAGCGCTTTTCTCCCTGTGCCTTCTCATTGTATCCCCTCTCATCACGAATGGATGTAAATATGATGGATGTAAATATTTGTAAGCAACGCAGTCCGTACTCTATCGACCTTCGCGAGCGAGTGGTGCAAGGGGGAAACAAGAGAGCGTGAGTGTTGCATGAGCGTGAGAGTGTTCCATTCCGAGGGCTACGCAGGCGTTGGGTTGCGCAGGGGAACAACGGAACAAGGGGTTTGATTTGCAAGAGGGCTACGGGGCAGCACGGAAGCAGGGTAACCTCTGACTGCTAAGAATCGCACCAAGCAGGAAGCCTCGCTGAAAATTCCAAAGCATGACGGAACCACATGAAATACGATGGCTAAACTATGACAAGGCAAGTGCGCTAGGGTAACACGAAGCCATCATAAGCATGATGAGGAAGCCTGTGGCCATCATCTACTCGCTAAGTGGCTCACTATGGCTCACAACTCGTACAGACTAAGTGCGAGCGCTGAAGATGCGTCAATTGATACCTGCACCACGAAGGATGCTACAGAGAGGCGTATCAATTGCAAACAGCACCTGCAAGCCCCGAGAGAGCGAAAATGACTCTAGGGTGGTGCTAGTAACTCGCTATGGCTCAAAACTCGAACTGGCGAATTGCGACTGCTTCTTCCGGTATGCCATATATGCTAACCCAGAACAATGCTAATCAGACATGTGGAATCGCAAAATGCAGCATGCAAGCAATGAGCGGGAGCCAGATGTTGGGGTCCTGGCTCCAGCTAGATCTAGAGCCCTTAGTATTTGGTCGGACTTGCGCGGCCCAGGTTTGAGAATACCGCGCAACGGAAGTGGAGAAGGCATCCTAGAAGGCACAGGAAGAAAAGCGCTAAAACGAAAGTCCGAGGAGTTCTGTCTCGAGGAGTTTTGAATTTGACCGGTTTTGGCGCCGGCTACCCGGCGTAAACAGCTACACAGCTACACAGCTACATTCGGTCTACTGACAGCATAAATGAAAACCGCTATAGTGCAATGGCGCACCCCCCCCGCCATTAAAGAAAGTTAAGGGGCGGTTAAGTTCGGTTGATGAATGAGATATGGTGACGTCACGAAGTTGGAGCGCGCCTCTTAAAAATCACGCTACTTTGGAGTCCCGCATCCTTCTTTCTTTCTCGGACACTCATCATTGATCGCACAGTTTCACCAAAATGGATTCGCAGCAGCAGGGCACCGTCCCTGCCACACAATTTTCGACTGATCTTCCTGAGGCAACCAGCAGCGGCCAGAAGTGGAATAAACGCTGAAATCAGCGTATGAATCGCGAGGAAGTGCAGCAGAGCGCAGTTGCCACGTTGACCCATTTTGAACTGACCTGGTCAGGTGCAAAAGACTGCTTAACTGGTGGAACGTTTCCAACTATCTTCCCGAAAGTTAAGGCCCGGCTAGAGGTCGAGTCTAAACCCTCCGAAACACAATCCTTAACCGGACCCCCAACTGGTTGGAAACAAACTGTTAGGGTTTACAGCGCCCAACTCAAGTGGAGTCTTTCGCGTTTCCATTGATCATACCTTCACGACATGCCAACGCGGCTTGGCACGTGGGCTTGGCCCCAGCTTGCCCCCTTCTAACGGTTCGTTATTTCCTTCCATTACATTCTATCTTGCTTCCCCTGATCGGGATCATTCGGAGCTTCCCTGCATGCTGACGGGAAACACCTTGCGGGCAACCGTGCAGCAAATCACGGCGAGGAGTCGACAGAACGATGCTGATTTTCTGAAGAAGCGTGATCGTGAAGCGATGGAGGGCGCCAGGCATGCGGAAGCCAGGGATTCCAGAGATATGGCAGCAGCTGAGGATGCGTTGGATGCGGAGGAAGCCGAGGAATTAATTTTGCAAGCACTCGGGGAGGGGAGAATCTGCTGATTGTCAACGGACGGATCAACAAAGCCAAGAATCCTTCAAACCTTCAGACAATGTTCCGGAATTTACAATTCTACGCTCAAGTCGAGTCAAAGCGCTCAAGTCAAGTCCCTAAACGGACTTGTCTTGAGCGCCCTAAAATTGACTTGAAATTCTTCCGACATCAGAGGAAACCCTAAGATTCAAAAAGAGTGGGGAGGCGCCCAACTCAAGTCGAGTCCAATGGAAACGCGACTTTCAAGTCAATTCCTGTACGACACGCGTACTACAGGCGCCCAACTCAAGTCGAGTGGTCAAGTCGAGTCCAATGGAAATACACGGTAACTGGCTTCGATCAGCTCCATTTCCGTTGCCACTTTTCGTTCCGTTGCCAACACACTCCGCCAACTTCCCGCGTTGCTTGCGACACTGCATTGGGCTTGTCGGCATAAGATCGTTGAGAACAAGCAACACCAATACAGGTGTCAAGGCCTCCAAATGTTTACTTGTCCCGATCGATTTTTTCTGACAACGGGGCTGTAATGGCATGTAACATGGCGATATTATGAGACTTACATCAGCTCTAACTCGTAGTGCTCCCTTCTTAAATCAGGCGTTTTCAATCTATTTCAGGCTAGCGCTAATTACGTAATTGCGCTGATAACCCCCCCCCCCCCCCCCCCCCCCCCCCCCCCCCCTCTCTCTCCCTTCACATACACACAGTCAAGATATTTCTCCCTTTGCAACAGAAAATATCTAACGCAAGAAAGAAGAGGGGATGAAGTGCAGGCTGCAAATTTAACCAATCAACGACTTGCGAAAGCATGCTCAGATTCCAACCCTGCTGAGAACACCAGACCTGCCCAATTGCCAAGCTACATACCTGCAGCTTCTTCTTCTCGCCATTCAGCGGTGCAAGAGCGAGACCGCGCAGGGAGACAGAATGGCACTTAGGGTCTGATGAAAGTCAAATAAATGGCTGCCAACCATGATTAAGGCGATGCAATGGTGACCTAGGGTCCTTTTCACAATATACATGCTGATTGGGGGCATATACCGGTACATTATGTTACCTTGTTATTGGCAGGCCAGTGTTGGCCCAAACAAGCCCGCTCCCTGGCTTCAGGGGGGGGTCCACCAACCATCCTCACATAATCAACTAAGTATGGATATATGTATATGAATCATAACAGGTAGAAAATATTATGCGCCTAAGAACATGCCGTATGCGCCTAAGAACATGCTGTAGACTTTAGCGGATGGGTTCCGCCAATTCTGGTCTGGCTTGGCGCCTGGGCCAAAACTGGGAGCCCTTGGAACTAGGGCCGCCCGCCAACATTGTGGCGGGGTTCACTTCAATATCCTACTAATATATATCGGGTTTGATAAGTTATTGATATCCAGATATGGTTTGAACTATTAATAGTTAATAACTTAAAAACGAATTAAGACTTATTAAATAGTAGAAAATTTGAAATTTAGAAATTTAGAAAACGTTGAATTCGAGGATTCGAGCAATGGAGCATCGCCATATCCTACTAATATATAATATACAGTGTACTGCTGCTACCACACCTGACTCCGAATTTGATTGTTACATTTATTTTCATCCAACTCTGGGCTGCTCTGTGTTTCCTTTTGAGTAACACCTGAATCTGGTTTGAATCGCATGGTCGATCGGCCTTAAAGCTTAGTGTTTGCTGGCAGAGTAAACCTAGGTGGTATAAAATCTGCCAAACCAGGCTCTGGATTTGATTGTCACATTAATTTCATCCAACTCTAGGCTGCTCTGTGTTTCCTTTTGACTCACACCTGAATCTTGTTTGAATGGAAAGAAAACGATTTAAAAGGCTTCCGCCCAGCTTCCGCCAATACGTCACTAGAGCCAATTTATGGAGCCCCCCAGTTTCGAAAAATCCGCCAACTTTAATGGCGTTAAATTATTTCAGTCGTTTTGGGGATTTTCCGCCAAACCTATTTTCCGCCATTTTCGGAGGCGCATACGGTCATGCTGTTAATTGGCTGTCCCAATGATGTTGGATCACAAGTTGACATTTACACAGTCATGCCCACAGTCCCCAGGCGCATGCAAGGCGTACTTTTGACTGCACTTCCTAGATGTTAGATCTCGCGTTTGCACCGTCTGAACTTCCCACAAATTTGGTAGCGTTTTGGGGGACACCTTATGAAGATAACCGGAGGGGCTAAAACGAAACAAACTGATGAACCGAGCCCCAAACAATCATTTAACCGACTTGGGCCCTGAGTTCATGCCTTCGTGCTACAGTGATCATTAATTATGCGTTATGCACTCATGATACAATACGTTGGGCAAATGGTTAGGGTACACGAGAAAATAAGAGCAGAAGGTTTAGATACCGTATTACGGTAATAATAATCATGCTGATCACTGTTTATTTTTTGGGCTACTCATGGCAGCTTCCCACCAGCTCCAATAACCAGCCACTAGGTCAACCCTTAAGCTTGCAGCTGCATTGGAATGCCAGTCAATCAGTCATGCCAGCTTTCTGACCTGCCGCTTTGGAAGAGGTTCGGATCTTCCCTCCTCGGTGATCTAAGCTCAGGCACAGTATACGACACATGCAGAGACTGGATCAAGCATTTTTTGATAGGTATGCAGAGGTATGATTAGTTTTTGTGTACTGTTTTCATCGTTCAGAAGAAGAGGAGAAAAAATGGAAAATGAAAAAAGTGTTTTGTCCGTGTTAACATTTTCTGGTAATCATATTCTTACTACCGAAGACGGCGAGAAGCCAAAATGCTGGCTGGAGCCTTGTACCGGTAACCAAGTTCAAGTATGCGACACAAGAACTCGGATGTTCCCATTTCCCAAGCGAACGGGAAGGCTCCACCTCTCCATATTCCAATTCTCAATATCTTGGGTAAACACGGGTCAGCCTTTTCTGGAAGCATGATCAATTGATTAGTTCGTGTGGTCAAGTGATCCGGATTTTGCTGTACCTGATGGAACAGTAATTGAGACATTCAATAAGCCCGATAGCCCATGTTCCAGAAGGCACCCGTGAACTTTTATCGAGGATACAACGAAAAGTCCTTATTTCCTTTTCCTCTACTTCGATATCGCTCCCGTCATTGTTTCTGTCAGGAGGAGTGGAGTCCCCTGTCCGAATCTGCATAGACAAGTGCACTACAACTCCCTGGTTCTCGTACGGGGGGGGGGGGGGGGGGGGGGGGGGTATTGTTGGGTGCAAGGTGCAGACGGACCAAAACTGGCGTATATAGCCGTGTAACAATCCTTCTTCAGTCATAAAAGATCTTTCTCACCCCAGAGACCCATTTAATTTCCCGAAGACCATGCTCACCATGCCATGTAACCAAGGTCAAGTTGACATGACAACTAAGTGTAGGCCTCCTGGTAATTTTTTGTTTCTGCCATAGACGACAAGCTACCAAATTGCTAGCTGGAGCTAAGTAACCAAGTTCAAGGCCAAACTCGCTTAAATGCCTAAGAAATCTAAGGATCGTGTGGGGGGACAGGGATGTAGGAGCGAGTCGAGGGTCAAGGAACAGCGAGTTACAAGTAGACAAAAGATTCAACCAGTAACTTAGTCGAACAGAGAGAAACCCATGTCCTGCAAAGTGAGAGAATACGAGAGTTAGACCAATCTGGTGATCACTAGTGAAGACAAGAGTTGGAATCTGGTGGACATGAGAAAAGAGAAGCGTTAGATCAATCTGCTTCACATAAGATAAAACAAATCTTCCTCAACACGAACAAATCTTCCTCAACACGAATATTCCTCACAATCAGTTGCTTGCTACAAATAGATGGGGAAATTCTGGGCAAAGCCTCCTCATGGTTCTCTGGTGTTTGGCATTACTCTGTTCTACTACTGATTGACTGAGCCCCATATAGACCAACAGCTAGCACCATACATAGTCCCATTTCCACAATTGGCTATCCCAGGGTCGTTAAAAACAAATTACCCCATGAAGACCAAATCACAGCTAGCACCATACATACAGTCCAATTCCCGTAATAGGCTATACAGGAGCAGAGACCAACCTAGTGAGTCACACCTGGGCCAATAATTCATCTTTGGTTTCGAATATTTGTACGATACAGATCATTTATGCATGCTAGGACTTCTTTTTCTTCTTTTAGCTGCCGCATTCATACTTGGCGAGCGGGCCCCAAGGTATTAAAATAACCAAGATTGGCAAGGAGGGTGTTGCCCAACCCCAAAATGTACCAAAACTAGCAAGAGGAGATTAGCCCAACCTACATATGATAAGAAGTGGAATCTGATTGACTACCCCCCCCCCAACCACACACACACAAACCCTTATACTTATGGAGTTCAGTTCATGAAAGCTTATTATTTGTAAGCCCTTCCTATCGTGTTGGGCGAGTCCCATAAGCCTATTGGTCCTAAACGCAAATATTAAATGATCAACCTTTTCGGTTTTCAAAGGAGCCCCCCCTTCTGGGGAAAAGGAGCCCCCAGTATTACCCTTTTATCCGTCCATCCATCCGTCTGACCGTGATGAAGCCCGACACGTCAGCCAACGGTCTCGTAACTAACTCGCTTCCGATGCCACGTCGCTCCCTCGCGATCACTCTCCGTCGTTTTTAGCGTCGCAGGCGACGCTGCATGGAACTTGTCAATGAAGTAACAATGAAAAAACAATCAAATAAACTCATAAAAATAGAATAAGAAATCCAGTAAATTAAATTACATATTAATTTAATTCCTGTTGAGGTTCACTTCTCACCTCATCGGACTCTGGCTTCTCCTCCTCCTTGGCCTTGGCGGCAGGGGCAGCAGCGGCACCACCAGCAGCAGCGGCAGCGGGGGCAGCTCCTCCTCCTCCAGCAGGCATGGAGGCGAGCTTGGACTGTCCGGCAGCGAGGACCTGGGGCAGGTAAGAGGGATATGATGTGAATAGGGATACGCGGATGAAAGGCAGGTAGGAGGGATAGGCGGGAATAGGGATATGCGGATGAAAGGGGCCAAGGCCATGTAGAGGCGGCTCCCCCTCTTGCAATCTCATAATAAGGCATACTATTTATTTACTTATGCCAGCATGGGTAGTGCACTGCTGATAACTTGAGTAGCCGTGAGTGACTGAGGTTCCACACACACTCGCAGCCCTTCAACTGGTCATGGTGGCAGCATGTGAAAAGGGCTACTCATGGCTTAATGCTAGAATGCGGGGTGCAGTGATAGAAATGATATTTTCACAAAGCTAGCTTAAGACTTGGCAAGAATGAGTGGTGAATTGTTGATAACGAGCAGTGGTCATGAGTGATTCAGTGGTTGGGGTGATGGGCCAATAACATGTTGGCGTATACGTCGGATGGTGGCGGTTACATACCAAAACCAACATCACCTAGCGATCAGTTCTCGTATGCTCTGCTACCGTCCCCACCAGCCTCCTTCACTGACATGAGGTTCCAAGCCCACTAGCAGCCCTTCTACTGATCATCATGGAGGGAGCATGATAAAAGGGGTATGGTATTCATGACTGTTGAGGGTATTGGCAACAGGGCAGGGGGTCTGGGGGCAGAAAGGATATGATATTCATGGGTTGAAGGATATTGACAAAAGGGCATGGGGTCTGTGGGCTGGGGATGAGCTAGAGTGAGGGAGAAGATTGGGTGGGGGGGAGATTGGGGTGGGGGAGGAGACAAGGGGGAGGGAGAGTAGGAGGAGAATGCTGGGGTGGGGTGCATGTCAAAGCGGCATCAGCTCACCTCGTCCAGGGACTTGCCGTCCATCTCCTTCAGGAGAGCAGCGACGCGCTCGGACTCGCACTCAACTCCAACTGCAGGCCGCCAAAAACATGAACTCGTCAGTAAATCCAGGAGCCACAGGGACAGCAGTTCAGCCTACATGCTCTAAACTTGAAGGAGGCGCTTACCGGAGCTGAGGATCTTCTTGATGTCAGCCTCGCTGGGGCTGGCGTTTCCACCCAGAACAGCCTGCGGACGGGGAAATTGTTAAGAATAGATGGGCCAAACCTCATGGGGGCGAGAAGCCGCCAACGTCACTCCCCGTGTTCGATGACGCGCAAAGATGGACGTACCAAAAGATATGCGGAGACCTGCGCAGAGGGACAATTTGCGTCAGCCAAGTTGCTCAACAGAGAAGCCAGAACGCAAACAAAGCGGAGAGGCACTTACCACCCTCATGATTGATAAGTGTCCAAAGTTTTAACCGCAAATAAAGGGGAAAGAAGGGAGACATGGCCGCACGGGGCGATTTTACCGCAACGCAACGCACGTACCGCACTGGTGTAGGGCCCCGGTACACCTGTCTTGGGCCACAGGCCAGCTGTAGTGCGTTCAATCTGAAGCTGGAATCAAAGGTCGGCTGTAGAGTTCTAATCGGTCGGGTGGCTCGCCCTGCCTCGAAAACGAACTCAGCCCTGGCCAGGACAACCTGGCTTCGCGGCTCGCTCGATACCTGTCACCCCAGCCCCCCTCACCCCTAGTTTGTATTACATTCGGCAGCCCCATTTTCTCCTCCCGCTTTCCCCAAACGACACGAATCCGCAGAATCTGCAGGAGTCCTTTATACATTTTCTTAGCATTGTCCCTTTATTATTGGAATTCCCCCCAACCCCAACCGTAGCACGCGCAAGAAGCTGCAACTCAGATACGCGAATAAGATCCCTAACATGAGCAACCGCTTCTATTTTCAGACCAGTGTATCAGCTCCACCTTGTTGCGAGGCATCAATCCTCCCACCTGCCGTCTGTCGACTTGCCTAGTTTGAATCTTCTCCAGGCTGCTCGCCTCCTCACGAGGTCTCGCAAGTTAGCAACTCATCCATTATCATCAGAACGTGCCTTCCTTATCCACTATCGACAGGAATTACCTACCTCGTCAAGACCTTCGGCTGTCGCCAAGCGTTGCAGACACAGCACTCGCATCATTATCGCCAGTAATCGGACGCATCAACCGTCTCACAACTTCCATGAGCCAGCAACAACTACAGCACCTAGAGCAAGGGCGTATTCAGCTGTTCAGCACTCTCAATTAGCCAGAAGTTTCATCTTCTCAACGCCAGTTTCATGCAACTCCAAGAGATCAAAAGGCAGCAGTAAGGGCTTCTAAGAATCCGCACAAGCAACAGCAGCCCTAGTCAGCATCGCTAGCCTTTCAGAGTCAGGGGCACCAAGATCAGCAGCAGGGTAATTGGCGGCACCAAGAGCGGCCGTTCATTACCCCCAAGGCCATCTAACACTTTTATCCATACCTGCTCTGGTGCACGGTGTTACACAACTACGTTGCTAGCCAGCCGCACAGTGAACAGAAACACCTGAAATCCGAAGCCAGCTCTATCCCACAAGCACCCTCATCCACAGCTTGCTCTTTCTAGCATACGTCACAATGTGGGGGCCCATCATAATCACCATCCTAGCTGCCTCGGGAAATAACATAGGCAAAGTGCTCCAGAAGCAAGCAACCAGGACGTTACCGAAGCTTATCATGAAAAGGGAGGTCATCTATGAATATCTGCAGTCTAAAACTTGGGTGACCGGCATGTTGACCGACCTTGGAGGAGCCCTGCTGATGATCGCAGCATTCGCTGGGGCACCGGTATGTTGATAAGATGGGCTTAAAAGCAGCCATTCTACAATGAAAGAGTCACAGCTCACTAGTTTAGCCTAACCAACATATATATGTTTGGGTACATGAAAATGCCGAAGCTTGCCAGGAATTCCATTTCAACCTAACTATTTTCTTTGAGTGCTTTAAAATGGGGCTTTAAGGATTTTGATTTTGATTTGGCCACACTGGGATTCTATGGATTGCACTTGCATGAATGCACTGATTGAACTTGTATGTGCTAACACGGGGCGCACACACACAAACACAGTTACACAGGCACTCACTCACATAAACACACATACACACACGCATACACATTTGCAAAGGCACACACGTACACACACTCACATGCACAAACTTACACCCACCTACCCACACATACATACCCACCCACACACACCACCACCACCACCACACACACACACACATACATACACACGCATACACAGGTACACAAGTACACACACACATACATATTTACAAAGGCACACACACACATATACATACATACACACAAGCATACACACACAAACGAACGCACACAGACACACACACACAATAACAAACGCACACACACGTACACAGTTACACATGCACACACACACAAAAGCACACAGTCACATATCCACACACACTCATACACAGTTACTAAGACACACACAAGCATATACAGTGGCAAAATGCACCTAGCACACACACACACACATGTATACACACACACATACATACATACATAGTTACAAAGGCACACACACACATACACGGTTACAAAGGCACAAACACAAACACATACACAGTTACTAAGGCACACACACACACACACACACACGTATACACAGTGATAAATGCAATTTCACACGTACACACGCATTTCCAGTGACCCCCCCCCCCCCCCCCCCCCCCACACACACACACACACACCCACACACACACACACACTTGCAAAGGCGCGCACACACACACACACAGGTACGAAGACACATACACAAACACTCACACACACACACACACGAACATACACGGTCACAAAGAAGCATACACACACACACACACAGGTACAAAGATACACAAACATACACGAACATACACACCCACATACTCTTGCATACACGATTTCAAAGAAGCAAACACATACACACGTGCACACACACACACACACACACACACAGGTACAAAGATACACACACAAACATACACGAACATACACACCCACATACTCTTGCATACACGGTCACAAAGAAGCAAACGCATACACACACACACACAGGTACAAAGATACACACACAAACATACACGAACATACACACCCACATACTCTTGCATACACGGTCACAAAGAAGCAAAAGCATACACACGTGCACACACACACACACACACACAGGTACAAAGATACACACACAAACATACACGAACATACACACCCACACACTCTTGCATACACGGTCACAAAGAAGCAAAAGCATACACACGTGCACACACACACACACCACACACACACACACAGGTAAAAAGATACACACACAAACATACACGAACATACACACCCACATACTCTTGCATACACGGTCACAAAGAAGCAAAAGCATACACACTTGCACACACACACACACACACAGGTGCAAAGATACACACACAAACATACACAAACATACACACCCACACACTCTTGCATACACGGTCACAAAGAAGCAAACGCATACACACTTGCACACACACACACACAGACACAGGTACAATGACACGCACACGAACATACACAAACATACACACCCACACACACTTGCATACACGGTCACAAAGAAGCAAACACATACACACGTGCACACACACAGACACACACACAGGTACAAAGACACATACGAACATACACAAACATACACACCCACACACACTTGCAAACACGGTCACAAAGAAGCATACGTATTTCACTACAGGTTTCCGTTGTCCAGCCTGTGTCTGCCATTGATCTAGTTGTTACACACCCACCCACCCACACACACACAATCTGCCACCCAGCAATGCATTCATACACAAGAGCTTATTCAAATCAAACGATCATCGCTTACGCTTCTCTCAGTGCAGGTTTCTGTAGTCGAGCCTGTGTCTGCCATTGGTCTAGTTGTCACACACACACACACACACACACACACACACACAAAACCTTCCAACCATCCGTGCGTGCATACACAAGAGCTTATTCAAATCAAAAAAGCATCGCTTACGCTTCTCTCACTACAGGATTCTGTAGTCCATCCTGTGTCTGCCATTGGTCTAGTTGTCACACACACACACACACACACACATAACCTTTCAACCATCCGTGCGTGCATGCACAAGAGCTTATTCAAATCAAACAAGCATCGCTTACCATTCTCTCATTGCAAGTTTCCGTTGTCCAGCCTGTGCCTGCCATTGGTCTAGTTGTTACGCACACACACACACACGCAACACACAACACACACATACACTCACATACACACACAACCTTCAAACCATCATTGCAGGTTTCCGTTGTCCAGCCTGTGCCTGCCATTGGTCTAGTTGTTACGCACACACACACACGCAACACACAACACACACATACACTCACATACACACACAACCTTCAAACCATCACTGCAGGTTTCCGTTGTCCAGCCTGTGTCTGCCATTGGTCTAGTTGTATTGCTCATCTTCTCCCACTTCTATTTAAAGGTGCGTACAGGGTCAACACAATTATTCTTGCTGTGTGTGTGTGTGGGGGGGGGGGGGGGGGGGGGGGGGGGGGGGATGCTCACCTTCTCCCACTTCTATGTAAAGGTACACACAGGGTCAACACAATTATTCTTGCTGTGTGTGTGTGTGTGTGTGTGGGGGGGGGGGGGGGGGGGGGGGGGGGGGGGGGGGGGGGGGGGGGGGGGCTCACCTTCTCCCACTTCTACCTAAAGTACACACAGGGTCAACACAATTATTCTTGCTGTGTGTGTGTGTGTGTGGGGGGGGGGGGGGGGCTCACCCTTCTCCCACTTCTATCTTAAGGTACACACAGGGTCAACACAATTATTCTTGCTGTGTGGGTGTGGGTGGGTGGGTGTGGGGTGGGGGGCTCACCTTCTCCCACTTCTATCTTAAGGTACACACAGGGTCAACACAATTATTCTTGCTGTGTGTGTGTGTGTGTGGGGTGGGGTGGGGTGGGGTGGGGTGGGGTGGGGGGGGGGGTGGGGGGGATGCTCACCTTCTCCCACTTCTATCTAAATGTACACACAGGGTCAACACAATTATTCTTGCTGTGTGTGTTGGGGTGTGTTGGGTGTTGGGGTATGTGTGTGTTGGGCCGGTGGGTGGGTGAGGGGTGGGGTGTGTGTACGTTTGTGTGGGGAGGATGCTCATCTTCTCCCACTTTTATCTAAAGGTACGTACAGGGTCAACCAAATTACTCTTGCTGTGTGTGTGTGTGTGTGTGGGTGGGTGGGGGGGGGGGGGGGGGGGTGAGTGTGCGGGTGTGGGTTGTGTGTGTGCTGGCGTGTGTTGTGTGTTGCGTGTTGATATGTGTGTAACTAACTAACTAACTAACTAACTAACAACTAAGTGACTAACTAACTAAGTAACCTAATAGCAGGTGAACCCTGCCTTATGTTTCAGCTAACTAACTAACTGACTAACTAACTAACTTACCAACCAACTGTCTTACTTACTTATTAACTGACTAACTAACTAAGTAACCTAATAGCAGGTGCACCCTGCAGTTTGTTTCAGCTAACTAACTAACTAACTAACTAACTTACTAACTAACTAACTAACTAACAAACTAACCTAATAGCAGGTGCACCCTGCCTTTTGTTTCAGCTAACCAACTAACTAATTAACTAACTAACCAATTAACTAACCAACTAACTATCTAACTAATTGACTTACTTACTTAGAGGTCGACCACACGAGCCGGTTTAGCTTAAGGTTTAGCTTAGCCACTAAACCGGAAAGTTTAGGGTCTCGGCGTCCACGCTAGCCTGAACCCTAAACTGCTGCAAAAATCGTCCACACGGGCATTTCGCGTCCACAGTTTGCGGTCGGTTTAGTTTAGGTGTACTGCCGAATAGCCTTCAGGAATTTTGAATTTTTGATGACAGACGAGCTTTTTCCGGGCCATGCCCCCCACCATGAACCGTACTGTGAAGCAAGTGACTTCGAGGCTGCGCAAAGACCGAGATAGCTGATATTGCTGGGTGAAAAGTGGCTGCTGGTCATCAACATCTTGATCGCCGATGCCTTCTTGCATGCTGCTCGATAAAATTCGAAACTGAGGAGATTGACGAATCGTAGAGGCTTGGTGCGCAGATGTCTTCGCTCGTCGCGGCCTCCAGAATTTGCGAATCTGCTCGAAGTACATCTGCCAACGAACACAACGGACTTGCTAAACCTAAACTTAAACTAAACTAGGGGGGGGTGGGGGGGGGGGGGGTTAAAGTTTAGTTTAGGTCTAGCGAAACTGCTAACCTAGGCTAAACTATCGTGCGTCCACACGAGAAAAGGGGTCTGCGGTTTCGGTTTACCGGCGAAATAAGGCTAAACCTTAAACTAAACCGGCTCGTGTGGTCGACCTCTTACTTACTTATTTACTAACTGACTAACTAATTAGCTAACTAACTAACTAACATAATAGCAGGTGCACCCCGCAGTTTGTTACAGCTAACTAACTAATTAACTAACTAACAAACTAATTAACTAACCAACTAACTAATTAACTTACTTACTTACTTACTTACTTACTTACTTACTTACTTACTTACTTACTTACTCACTTACTTACTTACTTACTTACTTACTTACTTACTTACTTACTTACTTATTTACTAACTAATTAACTAACTAACTAACTAACTAACTAACTAACATAATAGCAGGTTCACCCTGCAGTTTGTTTCAGCTAACTAACTAACTAACCAACTAACAAATAACTAACTAACTGACTTACTAAATAACTAACTAATCTAATAACAGGTGCACCCTGCAGTTTGTTTCGGCTAACTAACTAACTAACTGACTGACTACCTAACTAACTTACTAACATGTTTCATCTGAATGACGCAACTCATTGCCTGCCTTTGTCACTCCAGGAGCGACTTAAAGCTCGAGAGTGGATAGCGGCGGCTGTTGCGGGAATAGGTGTCTTGGGGCTGGGGGCCAGTTCTGAACCTGACCACTTACAACACCCAGACATCAGCGGCGTCCGAATTGTTACCGTGTTTTCGGTCATGGTGTTGCTCCTAGGTGGGTGTCGGATTGTGTTGCTGCCAGTGGGTAGCAGCGGTGGTTGCAGGAATAGGTGTTGTCATGGGGATGTGGGCCAGTCCTGAGCCTGACCACATACAACACCCAGTGGTGTCCAAATTGTGACATCGAATCGTTTTCAGGTGACATCAGTGGCGTCCACATCGTGAAATCAAATCGTTTTCGGTCATGGTGTTGCTGCTAGGTGGGTGCTCGAGGAATAGGAACCTGTTCAACCAATGCCGTACATAAACAGGTGTTTGACACCCTGAACAGCAGTTTAACAACCTGAGCAGGGTGCAGGCTACTATAGGCACACCCAGGCATCAGTGGTCTCCGAATCGTGACGTTAGTTTGAGTCATGGTGTTGATGCTACGTGGGTGGTGGATGAATAGGAACATGTTTATGCTATGCCGTGCATAAAGAGGTGTTTAACATAGCGGTTTGAACAGCGGTTTAACAACCTGAGTAGGGTGCAGGCTGCTATAGGCACACCCAGGCATCAGTGGTCTCCGAATCATGACGTTAGTTTGAGTCATGGTGTTGATGCTACGTGGGTGGTGGATGAACAGGAACATGTTTATGCTATGCTGTGCATAAAGAGGTGTTTAACATAGCGGTTTGAACAGCGGTTTAACAACCTGAGTAGGGTGCAGGCTGCTATAGGCACACCCAGGCATCAGTGGTCTCCGAATCGTGACGTTAGTTTGAGTCATGGTGTTGATGCTACGTGGGTGGTGGATGAATAGGAACATGTTTATGCTATGCCGTGCATAAAGAGGTGTTTAACATAGCGGTTTGAACAGCGGTTTAACAACCTGAGTAGGGTGCAGGCTGCTATATGCACACCCAGGCATCAGTGGTCTCCGAATCGTGACGTTAGTTTGAGTCATGGTGTTGATGCTACGTGGGTGGTGGATGAATAGGAACATGTTTATTGCTATGCCGTGCATAAGAGGTGTTAACATAGCGGTTTGAACAGCGGTTTAACAACCTGAGTAGGGTGCAGGCTGCTATAAGGCACACCCAGGCATCATGTGTCTCCGAATCGTGACGTTAGTTTGAGTCATGGTGTTGATGCTACGTGGGTGGGGAGGAGAATAGGAACATGTTTATGCTATGCAGTGCAAAGGAGTGTTTACCATAGCGGGTTTGAACAGCGGTTTTTTAACAAACACTGCGTCGGGTTTTGCAGGATTGCTATAGGCACACCCAGGATCAGTGGTCCCGAATCGTGACGTTTAGTTTGAGGCATGGTGTTGATGCACGTGGGTGGTGGATTGGATGAATAGAACATGTTTATGCTCTGCCGTGCATAAACGAGGTGTTCATAGCGGTTTGTTTTGAACAGGGTGTAACACCTGAGTAGGGTGCCAGTGCTAAGGCACACCCAGGCATCAGTGGTCTCCGATATTCGTGACGTAGTTGAGTCATGGTGGTGATGTTGGGTGGGGATGAATTAGGAACATGTTTTATGCTATGCCGTTGACTAAGAGGTGTTACATAGCGGTTTGCACAGCGGTTGTTTTAAAACAACCCCTGAGTAGGTGCAGGTGCTATAGGCACACCCAAGGCAGCATGGTCTCCGAATCGTGACGTAGTTTTGAGTCATGGTGTTGATGCTACGTGGGTGGTGGATGAATAGGAACATGTTTATTGCTATGCCGTGCATAAAGAGGTGTTTAACATAGCGGTTTGAACAGCGGTTTAACAACCTGAGTAGGGTGCAGGCTGCTATAGGCACACCCAGGCATCAGTGGTCTCCGAATCGTGACGTTAGTTTGAGTCATGGTGTTGATGCTACGTGGGTGGTGGATGAATAGGAACATGTTTATGCTATGCCGTGCATAAAGAGGTGTTTAACATAGCGGTTTTGAACAGCGTTTAACAACCTTAGTAGGGTGCGAGGCTGCTATAGGCACACCCAGGCATCAGTGGTCTCCGAATCGTGACGTTAGTTTGAGTCATGGTGTTGATGCTACGTGGGTGGTGGATGAATAGGAACATGTTTATGCTATGCCGTAGCATGAAAGAGGTGTTTAACATAGCGGTTTGGAACAGCGGTTTAACAACCTGAGTAGGGGTGCAGGCTGCTATAGGGCACACCCAGGCATCAGTGGGTCTCCGAATCTGACGTTAGTTTGAGTCATGGTGTTGATGCTATGGGGGGTGTGGTGGATGAATAGGAACATGTTTTATGCTATGCCGTACATGAAGAGGTGTTTAACATAGCGGTTTGAACAGCGGTTTAACAACCTGAGTAGGGTGCAGGCTGCTATAGGCACACCCAGGCATCAGTGGTCTCCGAGTCGTGACGTTAGTTTGAGTCATGGTGTTGATGCTACGTGGGTGGTGGATGATAGGAACATGTTTATGCTATGGCCGTACTGAAGAGGGTGTTTAACATAGCGGTTGAACAGCGGTTTAACAACCTGAGTAGGGTGCAGGCTGCTATAGCACACCCAGGCATCAGTGGTCTCCGATCGTGACGTTAGTTTGAGTCATGGTGGTTTGATGCTACGTGGGTGGTGGATGAATAGGAACATGTTTATGCTATGCCTAGGCATGAAGAGGTGTTTAACATAGCGGTTGAACAGCGGTTTAACAACCTGAGTAGGGTGCAGGCTGCTTATAGTGCACACCCAGGCATCAGTGGGTCTCCGAATCGTGACGTTAGTTTGAGTCATGGTGTTGATGCTACGTGGTGGTGGATGAATAGGAACATGTTTTATGCTATGCCGTACATAAGAGGGTGTTTACATAGCGGTTTGAACACGGTTTTAACAACCTGAGTAGGGGTGCAGGCTGCTATAGGCACACCCAGGCATCAGTGGTCTCCGAATTCGTGACGTGAGTTTGAGTCATGGTGTTGATGCTACGTGGGTGGTGGATGAATAGGAACATGTTTATGCTATGCCGTGCATAAGAGGTGTTTAACATAGCGGTTTGAACAGCGGTGTTAACAACCTGAGTAGGGGCAGGCTGCTATAGGCACACCCAGTGCATCAGTGGTCTCCGAATCGTGACGTTAGTTTTGAGTCATGGTGTTGATGCTACGTGGGTGGTGGATGAATAGGAACATGTTTATGCTATGCCGTGCATAAAGAGGTTGTTTAACCCATAGCGGTTTGAACAGCGGTTTTAACAACCGGAGTAGGGGTGCAGGCTGCTATAGGCACACCCAGGCATCAGTGGTCTCCGAATCGTGACGTTAGTTTGAGTCATGGTGTTGATGCTACGTGGGTGGTGGATGAATAGGAACATGTTTATGCTATGCCGTACATGAAGAGGTGTTTAACATAGCGGTTTGAACAGCGGTTTAACAACCTGAGTAGGGTGCAGGCTGCTATAGGCACACCCAGGCATCAGTGGTCTCCGAATCGTGACGTTAGTTTGAGTCATGGTGTTGATTGCTACGTGGGTGGTGGATGAATAGGAACATGTTTATGCTATGCCAGTGCATAAGAGGTTGTTTAACATAGCGGTTTGAACAGCGGTTTAACAACCTGAGTAGGGTGCAGGCTGCTATAGGCACACCAGGCATCAGGTGGTCTCCGAGTCGTGACGTTAGTTTGAGTCGTGGTGTTGATGCTACGTGGGTGGTGGATGAATAGGGAACATGTTTAGCTATGCCGTGCATAAAGAGGTGTTTAACATAGCGGTTTGAACAGCGGTTTAACAACCTGAGTAGGGTGCAGGCTGCTATAGGCACACCCAGGCATCAGTGGTCTCCGAATCGTGACGTTAGTTTGAGGTCATGGTGTTGATGCTACGTGGGTGGTGGATGAATAGGAACATGTTTATGCTAGTGCCGTGCATAAGAGGTGTTTAACATAGCGGTTTGAACAGCGGTTTACAACCTGAGTAGGGTGCAGCTGCTATAGGCACACCCAGGCATCAGTGGTCTAGCCGAATCGTGACGTTAGTTTGAGGAGTCATGGTGTTGATGCTACGTGGGTGGCTCGCGGTCTCCGTTCGAGCGGTGACCTGTGGTCTCCTTGATCGTGAGGCGGTCGGGCCACCTCGTCCCGCCTCGCCGGGACGTACTTATCCCCCGCGCTGCCGTCCGTGCTGGTCGCGTTAGCGGGCACGGGGGGGGGGGGCGTGGGGCACCACCCCCCCCCCCACCCCCCCCACATGTTGTATTCATTCCCCCCCCGGGCCACGAAGTAAAAATGCCTCCAACCCACACAAAAAAGGTGGTGACGGCTGTCCACGGGGGGGGGGGTAGCGGTTGGAACATCGGTTAAGAACACCTGAGTATGGGGTGTGTGCTGGTGTGCTGCTATAGGCACACCCGGCATCAGTGGTCTCGCGAATCGTGACGTTAGTGAGGTCATGTGTGAGCTACGTGGGTGTGGATGAATAGGAACTGTTTATGCTATGCCGTGCATAAAAGAGGTGTTTAACATAGCGATTTGAACAGCGGTTTAACAACCTGAGTAGGGTGCAGGCTGCTATAGGCACACCCAGGCATCAGTGGTCTCCGAATCGTGACGTTAGTTTTGAGTATGGTGTTTGATGCTACCGGGGTTGGTGGATGCCTCGACCAGGTTTCATGACTATGCCGTGCATACCAGGTGTTTACCCTCGCGGTTGAACAAGCGTTTTAACACCTGAAGTAGGGTGCAGGCTCTATAAGGCCACACCCGGCCAATCATTAGGTCCTCCGAAATCGTGACTTATTTGAGTCATGGTGTTGATGCTTACGGGGTGGTGAATGAATAGACAATTTTATGCGATCTGTGGCAACAGAGGTGTTTTAAACATGCGGTTTTAACAGCGGTTTAGACACCTGAAGTAGCGTGCAGGCTTCGATAAAGGCAACACCCAGGCATCAGTGGTCCCCTCCGATCGTGAACGTTATTTGAGGTCATGGTAGTTGATGCTACGTGGGTGGTGATGAATAGGACATGTTTTATGCATGCGTGCAATAAGGGGGTTTAACATACTTTGAACAGGGGGGCGTTAACAACCATGAGTAGGGTGGCAGGCGCTATAGCCAAAACCAGGATCGTGGTCTCGAAATCGTGACGTTAGTTATGAGTATGGTGTTGTGATGCTACGTGGGTGGGGGATGATGGAACATGTTTTATGCTAGCCGTCATAAAGAGGGTTTTAACATAGCGTTTGAAAACAGCGTTTAACAAACGCTGAGTAAGGGTGCAGGTGCAGGCTCATAGGCACACCCAGGCATCAGTGGTCTCCGAACGTGACGTTATTTGAGGCATGTTTGATGCTACGTGGGTGGTGGATAGAGGCATGTTTATGCTATGCCGTCATAAAGAGGGTTTACATAGCGGTTTTGAACAGCGGTTTAACAACCTAAGTAGGGTGCAGGCTGCTATGCACCCCGGCATCCGTGGTCTCCGAATCGTGACGTTAGGTTGAGTCTGGTGTTTGATGCGACGTGGGTGGTGTGACTCGGACCATGTTTAGCTATCCGTCATAAAGCGGTTTTACAAGCGGTTTAACCGCGGTTTTTAACACCTGAGTAGGTGCAGAGGCTGCTATAAGCACACCCCGGCAGCAGTGTCTCCCGCATCGTGACGTTAGTTTGAGTCATGGTGTGAGGCTACGGGGGTGGTGGATGAATAGGAAACAGGTTTTGCTATGCCGTCTAAAGAGTGTTTAACATAGCGGTTTGAAAACGGTTTAACAACCTGCGAGGGTGGCAGCTGGTATAGCACACACGGCATCAGTGGGGTCTCCGATCGTGCGTTAGTTTTGAGTCAGTGGGTGTTGAGGCTACTGGGTGGTGATGAATAGCCATGTGTTAGGCTATGCCGTGCATAAAGAGGTGTTTAACATAGCGGTTTTAACACGGTTTAACAACTGAGTAGGTGCCAGTGCCTATAGGCACACCCGCATCAGTGGGCGCCGAATGGACGTTAGTTTAGTCATGTGGTTGATGCTACGTGGGTGGTGGGGATGAATTAGGAACAGGTTTATGCCTAGGATGATGCCGTGCAAAAGAGTTTTAACATAATAGCGGTTTGGAACGCGGTTTTAAAACCTGAGAGGGTGCAGTCTGCTATAGGCACACCCCAAGGCATCAGTGTCAACCGAAGGTGACGTTAGTGTTGAGTCTGGTGTTGATGCTACGTGGTGGGGGATGAATAGGACATGTGTTTATGCATGCCTGCATAAAGAGGTGTGTTAACATATAGCCGTTTGAACAGCGGTTTAACACCTGAGAGGGTGCAGGGCGCTATAGGGCACACGCCCAGGCCATCAGTGGTCTCCGAAAAAAATCGTACGGGAGTTTAAGTCATGGTGTTGAATGCTACGTGGGTGGTGGATAATAGGAACATGTTATGCTAGGCCGTGCAATAAAGAGTGTATTAACATAGCGGTTTGAAACAGGCGGTTGTAACAACCTGAGTAGGGTGCAGGCTGCTATAGGCACACCCAGGGCCCGTGGTCTCCGATCGGACGTTAGTTCGAGTCATTGGTGTTGATGCTACGGGGTGTGGATGAATAGAACATGTTATGCTATGCCTGCATAAAGACGGTGTTTAACATAGCGGTACTGAACAGCGGTTTCAACCATGAGTAAGGGTGCAGGATGCTATAGGCCACCCAGGCATCAGTGGTCTCCCCGAATCGTGACCGTTTAGTTTTGAGTCGGTTTGATGCTACTTGGGTGGTGGATGCAATAGGAACATTTTAATGCTATGCCCGTACCTAGAGTGTTTAACATAACGGTTTTGAAACAGCGGTTTTTAACACCTGAGTAGGGGTGCAGGCTGCTATAGGCACACCCGCATCGTGTCTCCATCCGAAGCGGATGACGTTAGGTTTTGAGTCATGGTGTGGATGCTCGTGGGTTGGGTGGATAAATAGGAAACATGTTTATCTATGCCGTGCAGAAAGAGGTGTTTAACTAGCGGTTGAACAGCGGTTTAACAACCTGAGTAGGGTGCAGGCTGCTATAGGCACACCCAGGCATCAGTGGTCTCCGAATCGTGACGTTAGTTTGAGTCATGGTGTTGATGCTACGTGGGGGGTGGATGATAGGACCATGTTTATGCTATGCGTGCATTAAAGAGGTGTTAAACATAGCGGTCTAACAGCGGTTTTAAACAACCTGAGTAGGGTGCAGGGCTGCTATAGGCACACCCAGCATCAGTGGTCTCCGATCGTGACGTAGTTTTGAGTCATGGTGTTGATGCTACGTGGGTGTGGGATGAATAGGAAACAGTTTTGCTATGCCGTACATGAAGAGGTGTTAACATAGCGGTTTGAACAGCGGTTTAACAACCTGAGTAGGGTGCAGGCTGCTATAGGCACACCCAGGCATCAGTGGTCTCCGATCGTGACGTTAGTTTGAGTCATGGTGTTGATGCTACGTGGGTGGTGGATGGAATAGGAAACATGTTTAGCTATGCCGTGCATAAAGAGGTGTTTAACATAGCGGTTTGAACAGCGGTTTAACAACCTGAGTAGGGTGCAGGCTGCTATAGGCACACCCAGGCATCAGTGGTCTCCGAATCGTGACGTTAGTTTGAGTCATGGTGTTGATGCTACGTGGGTGGTGGATGAATAGGAACATGTTTATGCTATGCCGTACATGAAGAGGTGTTTAACATAGCGGTTTGAACAGCGGTTTAACAACCTGAGTAGGGTGCAGGCTGCTATAGGCACACCCAGGCATCAGTGGTCTCCGAATCGTGACGTTAGTTTGAGTCATGGTGTTGATGCTACGTGGGTGGTGGATGAATAGGATCATGTTTATGCTATGCCGTACATGAAGAGGTTTTTTAACATAGCGGTTTGAACAGCGGTTTAACAACCTGAGTAGGGTGCAGGCTGCTAAAGGCACACCCAGGCATCAGTGGTCTCCGAATCGTGTCGTTAGTTTAAGTTATGTTTTTGCTCCTAGGTGTGTGCCGGATTGTGTTGCTACCAATGGGTAGCAGCAGCTGTTGCAGGGATAGGTGTCTTGGGGCTGGGCGGCAGTTCTGAGCCTGACCACTTACAACACCCAGACCCAGATCAACAGCTATAAACAATAAGCCCCCCCCCCCCCCCCCCCCCCCCCTCCCCTGTCCCCCTCCCTTTCCCCCTCACCCTTCCTGTCCCTTCTAACCCTCTTTCCTATCCCTGTCTGCAGCTATCGAGTGTTGGTGGCGGCACAGGCTGTTTAAAAAAAGCAAAAAAAAATAGCCACCACCTCTCAGTCCCCTACCCCTACACCCACCCCTCCAATCTAAATGAGCCCTTCCCCCCCTCCCCACTCTGCCCCCCTCCCACTCCTGCAGCTATCGAGTGTTGGTCGCACAAACCAACAAACAGACAACGGGGTGGCCCTGGGGGCACCGAAAGGCAGCCACCACCTCTCAGTACCCCCTCCCCCCCCCCACCCCTCCCCCCCTCCCCCCCATACCCCTCCTCCCTCCTACCCCTACCCCTACCCCTCCGATCTAAATGAGCCCCCCCCCCTCGCCCCCTCCCACTCCTGTAGCTGTGGAGTGTTGGTGGCGGCAGAGGATGATTCAAAACAGGAAAAAGGCAGTCACCACCTCGCAGTCCCCTACACCTACACCTACACCATCCACCCCTACACCCCCCCCTCTGATCTTACTGAACCCCTCCCCCCCCCCCCGCCCGCCCCCGCCCCACTCCCACTCCTGCAGCTGTCAAGTGTTGGTGGCGGGGTGGTGGCAGAGGCTGATTCAAAACGGCACAAAAAAGCAGCCACTACCTCTCAGTATCCTACACCCTCCTACCCCTACCCCTACACCCACCCCTCCGATCTAAATGAACCCCTTCCCCCCACCCACCCACCCACCCTCCCACTCCTGCAGCTGTCAAGTGTTGGTGGCGGCAGAGGCTGATTCAAAACAGCACAAAAAAGCAGCCACCACCTCTCAGTACCCTACACCCTCCTACCCCTACCCCTACACCCACCCCTCCGATCTAAATGAACCCCTTCCCCCCCCCACACACACCCACCCACCCACCCTCCCACTCCTGCAGCTGTCAAGTGTTGGTGGCGGCAGAGGCTGATTCAAAACAGCACAAAAAAGCAGCCACCACCTCTCAGTACCCTACACCCTCCTACCCCTACCCCTACACCCACCCCTCCGATCTAAATGAACCCCTTCCCCCCCACACCCACCCACCCACCCACCCACCCTCTCCCTCCTGCAGCTGTCAAGTGTTGGTGGCGGCAGAGGTTGATTCAAAACAGCACAAAAAAATCAGCCTCCACCTCTCAATCAGGCCCCAGTCCCAACCACCCAACAGCACCTAAGCCTCCAATCTAAATGACCCTGCCCCCCCCCCCCCCCCCTCCCTTTCCTGCAGCTGTCGAGTGTTGGTGGCGGCAGAGGCTGATTCAAAACAGCACAAAAAAATCAGCCTCCACCTCTCAATCAGGCCCCAGTCTCAACCACCCAACAGCATCCATGCAAGCATCGCACCAATCCGCCAATACAACCTCCAGCGATGCTATTTTCTGTGGACTGGAGGCCGGGGCTTGCTTTGGTTACTCTGCCGCTGCGTGTCGAACTGGTAAGTGGTACATATGGATGGATGGATGCACGTATGGATGGATGTATGGTCATTGTGCTGCTGATGGTGGTGGTGATGTATGTATGTGTGCATAGGGCTTGCTTTGTGCTTTCCATACTTCGCCATTGCGTGTGAAACTGGGAAGTGGCACAAATGGATGCATGGATGGTACTTATGCTGCTGGTGATGGTGATGGTAATGATGTATGTATAGGGCTTTCTTTGGTTACTTCGCCATTGCACGTTGAACTGGTAAGTGGCACCTATGGATGGATGTAGGGTCCCCAAGGTTTAAGCCCATGTTTGTTTATTTTTGTATATCTCATGTGAAGATGGATTCATCACATTGTATATGGGCTGCAGTTGGGCCTTTTTACAAGTAATTTAATGATGTGGTGCATGGCCATCCTTTTGCTGCGTGCTCCTTGTATTCCCATGCCTCAAATTTGATGTAAATAGGCTATTCACGTTACACACCCAAACCAAGGGTGATACTTAAAAACGTACAAGTGAACGGACCAAGTTTCAAGCTATGGTTGAATGCCCATGTGGCATGTTTGGGGGATACATGGAGTACACATCCATACGAGGTAGAGCTGCAAGGTGTGCACCATGTGCCATGTACTTGCAGATATATGCCACATGACACTGCCTAGGCACCCCCATTAAGGCTTGCCTATGTAGGGAGTGCTCATGGTGCCCATGAGGCCTTGCCAGAGCCTCCCCCCTACTTGTAGGTGTACCCTATGCATCCCCCAAGTATACTTCGTGGCTACCTAGACAAAGCTTGCAACTTGGTCCGATGACTTAACCATTTGAACATCACATACCGGGAAAAGATCACCAGCCGGGCTCCGATCAAAGTTCCGATCTAGAACTATCATAATGTATACTTAAACAATAGCGAACTGTGGGAACTGAGTTGATCGTAACTTCCAATTTCTTAGCTTATGCTTTGAATAGGTTTATCATGTGCAGCCTGCTTTTACTTCTTTTACGCTCCACCACCGAGCCTGGCCTTAGACATAGAGCTGTCTGAGAAGACGCAATCAAAGTTGAGCCCAAGTACTCTTGCTATGATGCAGTATGGAAGATAAAATTCGCCGAAAGCGTCGTTGCCCTTAAGTAAAAGTGGCGCCATAGGCCTAAGCCCTGCGCGCCCTAATGGATGGTCATTATGCTGCTGCTGATGGTGGTGGTGGTGTATGTATAGGGCTTGCTTTGGTCACTCAGCCGCCGCGTGTCGAACTGGTAAGTAGCACATATGTAGGGATCGGTGGATGGATGGATGGTAATTATGCTGATGGTGGTGGTGTTTGTATAGGGCTTGCTATGGTAACTCTGCTGCTGCGTGTCGAACTGGTAAGTGGCACATGTGGATGAATGGATGGATGGATGGATGGCCATTATGCTGCTGCTGGTGATGGTGGTAGTGTATGTGTAGGGCTTGCTTTGGATTTTTTGTTGCATGCCAAGCTAGTAAGTGGCGTGTATGGATGGATGGGTGGTAAATATGATTTTGATGGGGGTGGTGGTGGTGGTGGCGATGTATGTATAAGGCTTGCTTTGGCTATTTTGTTGCATGCCGAGCTAGTAAGTGGCGTGTATGGATGGATGGATGGATGGGTGGTAATTATGATTTTGATGGTGGTGGTGGTGGTGGTGGTGGCGATGTATGTATAAGGCTTGATTTGGCTATTTTGTTGCATGCCGAGCTAGTAAGTGGCGTGTATGGATGGATGGATGGATGGATGGGTGGTAATTATGATTTTGATGGTGGTGGTGGTGGTGGCGATGTATGTATAAGGCTTGCTTTGGCTATTTTGTTGCATGCCGAGCTAGTAAGTGGCGTGTATGGATGGATGGATGGATGGGTGGTAATTATGATTTTGATGGGGGTGGTGGTGGTGGCGATGTATGTATAAGGCTTGCTTTGGCTATTTTGTTTCATGCCGAGCTAGTAAGTGGCGTGTATGGATGGATGGATGGATGGGTGGTAATTATGATTTTGATGGTGGTGGTGGTGGTGGTGGTGGTGGTGATGTATTTATAGGGCTTGCTTTGGCTACTTAGTTGGATGCCGCACTACTAAGTGGTGTGTATGTATTGAAGGATGGATGGATGGGTGGATAGAATAATTATGCTGCTGCTGATGGTGGTGGTGCTGTATGTGTATGGCTTGCTTTGGCTGTTGCATGTCGAACTAGTAAATGGCCTGTATGTATTGAAAGATGGATGTAATGATAATGCTGATGGTGGTGGTGATGTATGTGTAGGGCTTGCTTTAGCTACTCTGTTGCATGTCACACTAGTAAATGGCATTACGTTTATATTGATGGATAAATGGAATAATTATGCTGCTGCTGATGGTGGTGGTGGTGGTGATGTATGTGTATGGCTTGCTTTGTCTGTTGCATGTCGAACTAGAAAATGGCATGTTTATATTGATGGATGGATGGAATAATTATGCTGCTGCTGATGATGGTGGTGGTGGTGATGTATGTGTATGTGTATGGTTTGCTTTGTCTGTTGCATGTCGAACTAGTAAATGGCATTCCTCAAGTACCTGCTCTGGGTGAAACACCTGGGTCGGGGCCAGAAAAAGCTTGCGCGACACTCTTAAATTCATTTCCCACTCATCTCCTCATGCCTACAGCTTCTTTTATATGGATTGGGCTTTGTTAGGCTTGCTTGCATTGCTCATGGTGTTTGTCCTGCCTGTTTAAATGTATGTGTTGATAGGTGGACGGATAGATGGGTGGGTGGATGAATGACTGAATGGGTGGATAGATGGGGACAATAATGATGAGGGTGGTGAGGGTGAGGGCCAGTCATCCCCTCCCCTTCAGGTTCCATGAACCATCCTTTCCCCCTGCCACATATTTCAATATTTGCTAAAATGATATATGAATGTATATTGTATAATGTATATTGTATATAAATGTATATTGTATATATAAATGTATATAAATGTATGTTGTTATTATTTATAGTATATATGCGCTCACTCACACTCACTCACACTCACTCACACTCCCCTCCAGGCGCTCACTCACACTCACTCACACTCCCCTCCAGGCGCTCACTCACACTCACTCACACTCCCCACCAGGCGCTCTCTCACACTCACATTCCCCTCCAGGCGCTCACTCACACTCCCCTCCAGGCGCTCACTCACACTCACTCACTCACACTCCCCTCCAGGCGTCATCCTTGCCAACAAAATATCGGTGCTGTGTGCCTCGATGAAATGATCCATCCTTTCCCCCTGCCACAAATTTGCTAATATTATACATAAATGTATATTATTTATTTATGTTATATTTGCGCTCACACTCACTTCCAATTTCGTCCCCTCCCCTCCAGGCTTCATCCTTACCAGTAAACGTTTAGTGCTGTGTGCGCCCTTGGGCCTTGGTGCACATGATCCATTCTTTCCCCCTGTTACATATTTGCTAATAGAATAGTATTATTATTATAATTAATATTATATTTATATTAATATAATAATTATATTTTCCCTCTCACTCACAATTTCGTCCAATCCCCTCCCCTCCCTCCAGGCTTCATCCTTGCCAACAAAGTCTCGGTGCTGTGTGCGCCCTTGGGACTCGGTGCTAGCGTCATGCTCACCACTACTGGATTTGTACTTCAGACAAGGGGACTCAAGAGTGGCAATACAGTTGTTGTCTGCACTATGGCAGCGGTGTCATCAATGGTCTCAGGTGTGTGTATGTGTGTGTATTTAGGTAGGTAGGTATGCATGTATGATTGTAGGTAGGTAGGTAGGTATGTTACAGTCCAGGGGTAGACCAAATAAGCCAAAGGGACTTGCTCATCTGTGACAGCAAAAGGCTAAAAAAAAGGGGGGCTTGCCCAACTGTGACAGCCAAGGGCTAAAAAAAGGGGGGGCTTGCCCAACTGTGACAGCAAAGGGCTAAAACAAAAGGGGGCTTGCCCAACTGTGACAGCAAAGGGCTAAAAAAAGGGGGGGCTTGCCCAACTGTGACAGCAAAGGGCTAAAAAAAGGGGGGCTTGCCCAACTGTGACAGCAAAGGGCTAAAAAAAGGGGGGGCCTGCCCAACTGTGACAGCAAAGGGCTAAAAAAAGGGGGGCTTGCCCAACTGTGACAGCAAAGGGCTAAAAAAAGGGGGGGCTTGCCCAACTGTGACAGCAAAGGGCTAAAAAAGGGGGGGCTTGCCCAACTGTGACAGCAAAGGGCTAAAAAAAAGGGGGGCTTGCCCAACTGTGACAGCAAAGGGCTAAAAAAAAGGGGGACTTGCCCAACTGTGAGAGCATAGGGCTAAAAAGAAAAGGCATCAATGAACTGAACCCCATACAATCGTTTCAGTGTCACCAGCGTTGTCTGGTATGTGAACCCCCCAACTTTTGAAGGTCTTTAAGTTTGGGGGGGTGCAAAACTCCCCCAAGTTTGGGGGGTCCTCATCACCCTTGTATTTGGCATGGAAGGTGCATTATGAGTGAGAGGGGGTGCCGCATGGGTGCCGAAAAGGGTGCCGAAGACCCCTAAATTTGTTGGCTTGGCTTGAAAGGGTGCATTATGGGTGAGAGGGGGTGCCGCAGGGGTGCAGAAAAGGGTGCCGAAGACCCCTACATTTGTTGGCTTGGCTTGAAAGAGTGCATTATGGGTGAGAGGGGGTGCCGCAGGGGTGCAGAAAAGGGTGCCGAAGACCCCTAAATTTGTTGGCTTGGCTTGAAAGGGTGCATTATGGGTGAGAGGGGGTGCCGCAGGGGTGCAGAAAAGGGTGCCGAAGACCCCTACATTTGTTGGCTTGGCTTGAAAGGGTGCATTATGGGTGAGAGGGGGTGCTGCAGGGGTGCAGAAAAGGGTGCCGAAGACCCTTAAATTTGTTGGCTTGGCTTGAAAGGGTGCATTATGGGTGAGAGGGAGTGCCGCAGGGGTGCAGAAAAGGGTGCTGAAGACCCACTAAATTTGCAGTGTATGCAAGGGCATCGGTGGCGGCTCAACCACCACTATCAGTACAGCGGCTCAACCACCACCATCAAGGATGGCTTGGCAGCTCAATCGCCACTACCACCATCAGTACTACTCATACAACCACCACCGTCCCCATCCCCATTCTGAAACTCATCCCCATCCCCAGCCTCAACCTACTTCAACTCCACATCCTTCACAATTGGATTCTTTATGCCGATTCAGCGAATGCTTTGGAATTGGAATTTCGAAAAAGGCCGAAGGTCGAACTTCGTACCTCAAATTGGGCCTGAAATTCCGAGAAGTCTGATCATTCTGGGAGAATAGTTTTAAATTTTGCCAAGAAAAATCAAGTTACAATTACCTAGGACTGTCTTATCCAAATCATCCGCTGAATTGCTATAAAAGGTAGCACCACCACCAGGCCAACACTAGGACTACTACTGGACCACCCCAAACTAGACCACTGCACCAACACTAGCACCACCTCTGTACCACCACAAACTAGACCACTGCACCAACACGAGCACCACCTCTGTACCACCACAAACTAGACCACTGGACCAACACTAGCACCACAATTATGCCAACACTAGCACCACCTCTGGACCAACACAAACTAGACCACTGGACCAACACTAGCACCACAATTGCACCAACACTAGCATCACCACTGCACCAACACAAACTAGACCACTGCACCAACACTAGCACCACAACTATGCAGGTGTGCTGGCAGGTCTCCTTGCTTTGGACGAGAAGATGCCATCGACGCCAATGCTGCAAACGCTTAGGATTGCCAGTTGGTGTTGCATCCTTCTTGGTGTTACCAGCCTTGCAGGTGCGTGTAGCATTGGTAGTGCAGGGAGTTGTGTTACAGCCTTGCAGGTATTGACAAGCAAAGTATTGCATCCTTCTTGGTGTTACCAGCTTTTCAGATGTTGCCAGCTTTTCAAGTAGTGAAGGAGGTGCTGCATCCTTCTTGATGTTACCAGCTTTTCAGATTTTGCCAGCTTTTCAAGTAATGAAGGAGGTGCTGCATCCTTCTTGGTGTTACCAGCTTTTCAGATGTTGCCAGCTTTTCAAGTAATGAAGGAGGTGCTGCATCCTTCTTGATGTTACCAGCTTTTCAAGTAGTGAAGGAGGTGCTGCATCCTTCTTGGTGTTACCAGCCTTGCAGGTGCGGACAAACAAAGTATTGCATCCCTCTTTGTGTTAACAGCCTTTCGGGTTTAACCAGTCTTTCAGGTTTAACCAGTCTTTCAGGCTTAACCAGTCTTTCAGGCTTAACCAGTCTTTCAGGCCTAACCAGTCTTTCAGGCTTAACCAGTCTTTCAGGCTTAACCAGTCTTTCAGGCCTAACCAGTCTTTCAGGCCTAACCAGTCTTTCAGGCTTAACCAGTCTTTCAGGCTTAACCAGTCTTTCAGGCTTAACCAGTCTTTCAGGCTTAACCAGTCTTTCAGGCTTAACCAGTCTTTCAGGCTTAACCAGTCTTTCAGGCTTAACCAGTCTTTCAGATGGTAACGTTTGTGCTGAAGTTGGTGTTGCATCCTTCATGGTGGTACCAGGCTTGCATGTATGTGTAGCATTGGTATCCCGGTCCGGCCGATGGTTCAATGGTTGGTCATGCAGCCTTCTTGGTGCTGCCAGCCTTGTAGGTATGGACAAAAAAAGTATTGCATCCTTCTTGGTGTAACCAGCTTTTCAGATGTAACCAGCTTTTTAATTAGTGAAGTTGCTGTTGCATCCTTCTTGGTGTAACCAGCCTAGCAGGTAAGTGTAGCATTGGTATTACAGATAAGAGGAGTCGAATCGTAACTGTGATTTTGGCGGAGCCCCCTCTTCAAGGGGGTGGGAGCCCCTAGGGTTACCCATTTGTCTGTCTGTTCGACGGACCGACCGTTTGACCGAAACGAAGCCTGACACGTCAGCCAACGGTCTCGTAACTAACTCGCTTCCGTTGCCACCTGTCGCTCCGTCGCGAACTCTCTTCGCCAGATTTTAGCGTCGCAGGCAATGCTGCATAGAACTTGTCAGTAATGGTGTTGCTTCTAGGGGGCTGCTGGATTGTGTGACCAGTGCTTTTACTTGGTTATTTTATATGGAGTTGTCCTGATTCGGCTAATGGTTCAATGGTTGATCATTTCGCTGGACTGAAGAAGGTGCTGGGTTCGAATCCCTGCGGGTGCGCTTTAGTGTTTGCGGTCCCTGTCCACCACCATCCTAGCACTGTCCAGGTAAAGTAGCAGCCCGTTCTCTACCACCATAAGACAGGGCTCCCTTAATACCACGCCCCACCAGGCGTTATCATTACTTATGTAGCATTGGTAGCCAAGGGAGTTATGTGTAGGGACCGGCATATCATGTGATGTTGACCAAAGGCAAGTATGATATTGTATATAATTGATGACTTTGGCCTAGTCAGACTGACAGCATCATATGATGACATGATATCATATGGCCGTTCCCTAGACGTACATAACCCTAACATGTGTTCAGAAAAGCACAGTTAAATTATCTCTGTAGCAAATCTCTGTAACTCAGGACCTCCGTCGGCTAAACAATTTGCTTGGGGCAGGTTCATCAGTTCTTGTTTTTTGGCGGAGCCCTTCCCTTCTGGGGGGCGGTAGCCCCCAGGGTCACTCCGTTGTCCGTTTGTTTGTCCAACCAACCAACCACACGAAGCCTGACACGTCAGCCACCTGTCTCGTAACTAACTGGCTTCGGTCCGCTCGATTCCGTTGCCGCCTGTCGCTCCGATAACACTCTCCGCCAATTTTCTGCATCGCTTCCGACGCGGCCTAGGACCTTTTGTTTTAGCCGCTGTTCCTGATAGCAAGGTTGGGCAAGTCCCTTTAGCCTTTTTGGCTACCCCTGGACTGAAACAACAAACAAACAAATGACAAGCAGTGATACCCTCACCCGTCCCCCACCCACCCCCCACCCCCACCCCACATGTAACATACAGTTGTACAACCCATGTCGCCCACCTGTAACATACAGTTGTACATCACATGTCCAGCGATATTCCTAACCGCGATATATCGTGCACGCGCGATATTTAATGTTAATTCCCGTTTTGGTCCAGCGCGCCCCCAGGTGTGGGTAATGTTTCCAGGTTCCCAAATGCTACACCTGGGCATCGGGCGCAACGATGTTTAATGTTTCCAACTTCCCAAATGCTACACCTGGGCATCGGGCGCCACATTTTTTAATGTTTCCACAGTACGAAGGCATCGCGCGCTTTCATCAGCAAGTTGGTGTGGTGGCCCCTGGGCAAGAGCCTCGTGGCTACTGGGCAGGCTACGACCGTCCACCAACTTTGAAAGTATAACAGCTCGAGCTCAGCTGCTGCGTTTAATATGAAAGGGAATATGAAAGGCCAATATGAAAGGGAAACGAGGTAACTGCAGCCTTTTTTTTGCCTGCCCGATACTAGAATCGGGCAAGCCAAAAAGGCTGACCGATTTGTAATGTTCACACCTTCTCAAAAGCTACAACTGGGCATCGGGCGCCACAATTTTTAATGTTTCCATCTTGTAAAATGCTACACCTGGGCATCGGGCGCCACATTTTTTAATGTTTCCATCTTGTAAAATGCTACACCTGGGCATCGGGCGCCCGATTTTCAATGTTTATGCTCAAATCCTTAGGAATATCACTGCACATGTCGCCCACCCGTAACCTGCTTACACATTGTGTTTGTACAATCCATGGCGCCCACAGACCTTTCGCAGCCTGCTGGCTGATAGCCCATGTAATCGAACCAAACCGAAGGTGCCTGCTTGGCTCATTTCGTGATCCGTGTACAAAAACTAATGACTAGATCTCCCCTGTTTTTGTCAATTGTCATCATCACCATCATCACTATTATCATCATATCATCATCATTATCATACCATCATATCATATCTTATCATATCATATCATATCATATCATATTATCACCACGACCATCACTACCATCATCATATCAGCATCAGCATCACCACCATCAGCATCAGCATCATCAACATCCTCATCATCAACATCATCAGCATCATCAGCATCAAACTATATTTGCGCAGGCGGTCAAGATGGGCTTTGGGCCATCCTCCGACTGTTGCCGCTGAGGCCATCACTACCATCATCATCATCAACATCCTCATCAGCATCAGCATCATCAGCATCAAACTATATTTGCGCAGGCGGTCAAGATGGGCTTTGGGTCATCCTCCGACTGTTGCCGCTGTGGCCATCACTACCATCATCATCAACATCCTCATCAGCATCAGCATCAGCATCATCAAATTATATTTGCGCAGGCGGTCAAGATGGGCTTTGGGCCATCCTCCGACTGTTGCCGCTGAAGCCATTCTTCACTCCCCCTCAGTGGGCCAGGCGCTTCATCCCCCGCCCCCTCGCCTTGATGATGACCAAGGCACATAAGAGGCTAGAGGTGAGCGTTTTTTCTTATCAACTTACAACCCACTATCCTACCGCTGAATAAGGGGAGTCGGATGATGGACTGCCGGTACTTGAACCAGCTAATACGGGCTCTGGAGGAGCACCCATGTCTTAACACTCACCACTCACTAATACCAAACAGCATTTTCTCAACTAGCAGCCCACAATCCTACCACTGAGTGGGGGGAGTCGGATGATGTACTGCCGATAGTTGAACCAAGTAATATCTGGAGGAGCGCCCATGACTCACCACTCATCATTCACTAACACCAAACAGCATTTTCTCATCAACTCACAACCCACAATCCTACCACTGAGTGGGGGGAGTCGGATGATGTACTGCCGATAGTTGAACCAAGTAATATCTGGAGGAGCGCCCATGACTCACCACTCATCATTCACTAACACCAAACAGCATTTTCTCATCAACTCACAACCCACTCTCCTACCACTGAGTACGGGGAATTGGATGATGTACTGCCAGTACTTAAAACAAGTAATATCTGGAGTAGCGCCCATGACTCACCACTCATCACTCATTGATAGCTAACAGCATTTTATCAACTCACTTTGAAAATCCGCATCCTGCTTTTCCACCACTGAATAGGGGGAGTCGAATAATGTACTGCCGGTTCTTGAACCAAGCAATATCTGGAGGAGCGCCCATGACTAACCACTAAACACTCAACTCTCACTAATATATAGAATCATGTCCAGATATTCTCATCTCACAACCCACTTCTCCACCACTGAATAGGGGGAGTCGGATGATGTACTGCCGATAGTTGAACCAGCTAATACAGGCGCTGGAGGAGCTCCTATGACTCACCGTGTGCATGAACACATGTGAAACCGACAAGAGCTTAATTAGGACACGTAGCCCACCGTGTGCATGAACACGTGAGAAACCGACAAGAGCTTAATTAGGACACGTAGCCCACCGTGTGCATGAACACGTGTGAAGCCGACAAGAGCTTAATTAGGACACATAGCCCACTGTGTGCATGAACACGTGTGAAACCGACAAGAGCTTAATTAGGACACGTAGATTTCTCTTGGATTACCCTTACAGGCTGATAAGGATGACAAGTACATCCCCTTAGGAAGCTGGGCTTGGGTTCCCCTCAGACATGGCTCCGCCTCTAACGACCATGGCAGGGTGCTTGTCTGCCGCGGTCAATAGGAGTGGTGGTTAATGTTCGTTTGGTCGAGGGTTGGTATCTCCCACCGCCCCTAAGTGCGCCTACTATTTTGTAGGAGTAGCAGCGCTAGTCAAACTGAATCCTCGGTGCCGCTAGTTTGTGTAGGGAGACCCATATCCTGGGGTGTAACACCTTTCACAACTGCAAACAAAACTTAGTTTGATTTGGCTGCATGGTATGCCAGCCTTCAGCCTGCTCACTGTCTGCAAGCCAAGCCAAGCCAAGAATGATTGCTTTAGTCGAGGTTGCATGGTATGTCAGCCTCCAGCCTGCTCGCCGTCTGGGGGCGGAGTAAACATGGGACCTAGATAAACATTTGATTTCATCGAAAGGGTCAAATAGTTACAGTTTCATCAATAGCGTCTGCTAGATACAGTCTGTTAGTGACAATTTCATCGATAGCCTCTGCCAGTTACAGTTATAGAAGGAATTATATTTTTAAGTATAACCAGGCTGAGCACAATGGTTCGAAGTTCCATCTGTTTGGTAATTTTATGCCGTCCACAGCGGGGTTTATGCACCTTAAACACATTATTTCTGGCTTTTGAAATAGGCACCCGGGTGCTAAGGAATTCATTCACGACTGTCCAATGGTAGGGTTTCTCAAGGGTAAACCCTGGTACATATGCTCGACTAGATTGTATAGGATAAGACAGCCTGGCCCAGCACATTAGGTAACCACAGGTGGCGTGACCTCCTGAGGTAACCCAGTCTGGTGGTGTGTATTTGACGAAACTAATCGCTGCTTTCTGTAATAATTCGTCCCTTTCTCTCACCTCTTACTGTTGATTTCTCTTCTCACAACATTTCAAGTTAGATCAATACGGTAGTACCTAGTGGCTGGTTGTTAGAGAAGGTGGGAAGCTGCCATGATTAGCCCCCCAAAGAAACAGTGATAAGCATGATTTTAATTAATATCTAAACCTTCCGCTCTTATTTTCTCATGTAGTCATGTGCCCTGACCATGTGCCCAACGTTTTGTATCAGGGATCCAGCGGTGGCCTCTATCACTGCTTTTGGGGGGGCTGACGTAGCATCTTCTAAGCAGTTTTTTCCATCCACGTTTGGGCCAGACCTGAAGCTAACTAGTGCGTCTGAAAGGTCGCATGACAAGCATTCAAAATTTCCAATGCGGCTCTGATCATTGGGCTCTACTCAGTCGCTGGCCTATGGAGCTGGGTAGAAGTTTGTACTGGTAGCCCAGAAAATACATACTTAAGGGTCTTGCCCAACCTCAAACAATCAATATCAACTCTAGATTTACAGAAGGGGCTAATTGAAAAGAAACTTAGCTAAGGGGCTAAATGAAAGGAACACAGAAGGGGCTAATTGAAAGGAACACTTAGTAGACTACTCAACTGGTCCCCCCAAGATAGTAAGCATGGCGCATAATTAAATGATCACTGTAGCACGAACTCAGGGCCCAAGTCGGTTAAATGATTGTTTGAGGCTCAGTTCATCAGCTTGTTTCGTTTTAGCCCCTCCTGATATCTTCATCAGGTGTCCCTCAAAATGCTGCCAATTTGGGGGGAAGTTTTGACGGCGCAAACGATAGATCTAACATCTAGGAAGTACAGTCAAAAGTACGCCTCGCCTGGGGACTGTGGGCATGACGGTGTTTTGTGCGGGCATGCGAGTTCACACTTCACAGACACTGCTTTACAAACCTACAAACCTACGCCAGGTACCTAGCTGGCCTACAAACCTACGCCAGGTACCTAGCTGGCCTACAAACCTAGGCCAGGTACCTAGCTGGCCTACAAACCTACGCCAGGTACCTAGCTGGCCGACAAACCTACGCCAGGTACCTAGCTGGCCTACAAACCTAAGCCAGGTACCTAGCTGGCCTACAAACCTACGCCAGGTACCTAGCTGGCCTACAAACCTAGGCCAGGTACCTAGCTGGCCTACAAACCCACGCCAGGTACCTAGCTGGCCTACAAACCTACGCCAGGTACCTAGCTGGCCTACAAACCTACGCCAGGTACCTAGCTGGCCTACATACCTTCATCAGGTACCTAGCTGGCCTACAAACCTACGCCAGGTACCTAGCTGGCCTACAAACCTAGGCCAGGTACCTAGCTGGCCTACGAACCTACACCAGGTACCTAGCTGGCCTACAAACCTACGCCAGGTACCTAGCTGGCCTACAAACCTACGCCAGGTACCTAGCTGGCCTACAAACCTACGCCAGGTACCTAGCTGGCCTACAAACCTACGCCAGGTACCTAGCTGGCCGACAAACCTAAGCCAGGTACCTAGCTGGCCTACAAACCTACGCCAGGTACCTAGCTGGCCTACAAACCTACGCCAGGTACCTAGCTGGCCTACAAACCTACGCCAGGCACCTAGCTCGCCTACAAACCTACGCCAGGTACCTAGCTGGCCTACAACCTACGCCAGGTACCTAGCTGGCCTACAAACCTACGCCAGGTACCTAGCTGGCCTACAAACCTACGCCAGGTACCTAGCTGGCCTACAAACCTAAGCCAGGTACCTAGCTGGCCTACAAACCTACGCCAGGTACCTAGCTGGCCTACAAACCTAGGCCAGGTACCTAGCTGGCCTACAAACTACGCCAGGTACCTAGCTGGCCTACAAACCTACTGCAGGTACCTGCTTGCCTACAAACCTAACGCCATGTACCTAGCTGGCCTACAACCTACGCCAGGTACCTAGCTGTGGCCTACAAACCTACGCCGGTGCCTAGCTGCCTACAAACCTAAGCCATGTACCTAGCTGCCTACAAACCTACGCCAGGTACTAGCTGGCCTACAAACCTACGGCCGGTACCTAGCTGCCTACAAACCTACGCCAGTACCTAGCTTGGCCTACAACCTACGCAGGTACCTAGCTGGTCCTACAAACTACGCCCAGGTACCTAGCTGGCCTACAAAACCTACGCCAGGTACCTAGCTGCCCTACAAACCTACGCCAGGTACCTAGCTGGCCACAAACCTAGGCCAGTACCTAGCTGGCCTACAACCCTACGCATCCTATCTGGGCCTACAAACCTAAGCCAGGTACCCTAGCTGGCCTACAACGCTAGGCCCAGGTACCTAGCTGGGCTACAAACCTACGCCAGGTACCTAGCTGGCCGACAAACCTAAGCCAGGCACCTAGCCTGGCTACAAACCTACGCAGGTACCTAGCTTGCCTACAAACTACGCCAGGTACGAGCTGGCCTACAAACCTAGGCCGTACCTAGCTGCCATCACACCAAGCCATGTACAGCTTGCCTACCAACTACGCCAGGTAACCTAGCTGGCTACAACCCTACGCCAGGTACCTAGCTTGCCTACAAACCTAGCCAGGTACCTAGCTGGCCTAACACGGCCTACAAAACCTACGCCAGGTACTTAGCTTCCCTACAAACCTACGCCAGTACCTATCTGGCCTACAAACCTAGCCAGGTTACCTAGCTGCCTACAAACCGACGCCAGGTACCACCTAGCCTGGCCTACAAACCTAAGCCAGGTACCTAGCTGGCCTACAAACCTAGGCAGGTACCTAGCTGGCCTACAAACCTACGCCAGGTACCTAGCTGGCCTACAAACCTACGCCAGGTACCTAGCTGGCCTACACACCTACGCCAGGTACCTAGCTGGCCTACAAACCTAAGCCAGGTACCTAGCTGGCACACAAACCTAGGCAGGTAACCTACTGGCCTACAAACCTAAGCCAGGTACCTAACTTGCCTAAAACCTACGACCGGTAACCTAGCTGGCCTACAACCTAAGCCAGGTACCTAGCCTGGCCCTACAACACCTAGGCCAGGTACCTAGCTGCCTACAAAACCTAAGCCAGGTACCATAGCTGGCCGCAAACCTACACCAGGTCCATATCTGGCCTCAAACCACGCCCGTTACCGGCTGGCCTACCTACCTACGCCAGGTACCCTAGCTGGCCTACAAACCTACGCCATGTACCTAGCTTGGCCTACAAACCTAAGCCAGGTACTAGCTGGCACACAAACCTACGCCATGTATAGCTGGCCTACAAACCTACGCCAGGTCCTAGCTGCCTATACAAACCTACGCCAGGTACTAGCTGTCCTACAGAACCTACCCAGGACCTATCTTGGCCTACAAACCTACGCCAGGTACCTAGCTGGCCTACAAACCTACGCCAGGTACCTAGCTGGCCTACAAACCTACGCCAGGTACCTAGCTGGCCTACAAACCTACGCCAGGTACCTTGCTGGCCTACAAACCTAGGCCAGGTACCTAGCTGACCTACGACGCTAAGCCTGGCACCTACCAGGTCGCCCTACCTCACCACCCCCTGCCTTCTTTACACCCACCACCCCCTGCGCCCCTTTACCCTACCGTTTTTGTGTGCTTAAAAGCAAGAAAGCCAGGCGCCTGGTGTAGTGGCGTGAAAAATATCCCAAAGTGAAGGCACCGGTTCCTTTCCTAAAAATGAGAAGAGATAATATAATATGCATATAATCGAGGATATGATAGAACAAAAATACAATATATTTCCTTATGTATACAAATAGAATACATAGAATCGAGAATATGACAGCATAATCTAATATAATAGAATATTACATAGATAAAACATATTTCCTTGTCAAATACACCCTTACGTCAACAGCTGGACCTGCTGGCTGTCTTGGCGATGCTGTAGCCCTCCTCGGACGTAACACAATATGAGATGCAATCATATAGATACAATACGGAATATAATATAAATGCTATATATTTCCTTATCAAATATACCCCTGCGTTAACAGGTGGACCTGCTGGCTGTCTGGGCGGTGCAGTGGCCCTCCCTGGACGGAACACAATATGAGATAAAATAATATGAGATAAAACAGTATTAGATCAAACAATATGAGATCAAACAATATGAGATCAAACAATATGAGATCAAACAATATGAGATCAAACAATATGAGATCAAACAATATGAGATCAAACAATATGAGATAAAATAATATAAATATAAGCATAATACAATATAAAGCAAGTGGGGGGCAAAAACAAAAGTGTAATACACCATCCTAAAAAAGTGCTGAGGCACCCTTCTGCAGCCCCCCCCCCCCTCCCCCCTGGCTCCGGCTCCGGCTCCGGAACCCACTGTAAAGCCAGTATCTCAGTCACCACCCAATCGTTATCGTGACTAATTATTATCATATTACAGGGTTTTCAAAGGCCTATCCATTGAGGTTGGTCTCGAGTCCATTGGGGATGTTTGAAGCATAGAAAATCATCATCATCAATGTTGCATTGTTTGGTGGGGCTTCGGTGCCAGGGGCCCTTAGCCCCTATTGTGCCCACCTTCAATACTCTTCAATAATCAGGTATTCAATCCAAGCTTCAATCAGGCATTAAATAATCAATAATGTATGTGGGGCTGAAGGGCACAATGTAGTCCTTTACAACATGTGGTCTTAGTTGGTGACGTCATTGACCACCATTCTCCAGAACAATGTCGGCGCGTCTACTAGGGATGCCTCAAGCCGCACTTGAGCTCGCTTCCTTCGCACACACTGGGCATAATGTGTGGTGGATCTCTCCCCCAATAGCATATATGGACTGGTATTTAGTACAGGAACACCCTAGCTCTACTCCCATGTCATTCTGAGGGCTAGAAAAAAGTGCCTGAAAAGAACCTAATGTTTTTGAAAATGTCAAATTTTCTCCTCCCCCCCCCATGCGGCACCAAACTTTGGAGGACCAACACTTTTTTCTACTGGGCCGATTTAAGAAATAAAAACTGATTCTTTATCCTCTTTATGATATCAACAAAGTTGAGGGATAGTGTCATTTTGGTTTGAAGTTGCCCCCCCCCCCCTGATATGAAGTAATAAAATAAATATAAAATAATAAAAATAATAAAACAATAAGTACCGGTATAGTAGAATATAATAATATAATATAAATATTCTAGATTTCCTTATCAAATATACCCCTGCATCAGCAGGTGGACCTGCTGGCTGTCTGGGCGATGCTGTGGCCCTCCTTGGACGACGAAAGCAAGAAAGCCGGGCGCCTGGTGTGTAAAGAAGTAAAAAAGCAGTCTGATGAGCTGGTGAGGCACCTGAAAGTGGAGGATAACATGATTAAGTATAAGCACTACAATTCAGAGGACCTGCAAGCTGCTGCGGCCCGATGGTGAGATCCACTGTGCCTGATTTATGCATGGGTATGTGGGGTGGGAACATGGGTTGGGGAACGTGGGGGATGTGGGGTGAGAATATGGTGTGGGTAACGTGGGGGATGTGGGGTGAGAATACGGTGTGGGGAACGTGGGGGATGTGGGGTGAGAATATGGGGTGGGTAACATGGGGGATGTGGGGTGAGAATATGGGGTGGGAATACCTGAAAGCAGTGGATTCTATGGATTGTAGAGCTGAGAAGTACTGTACTTCAGTCAACCTGGAGGCAGCCGCGGCCCGAGGGTGAGCAAGGTGTCTGATCTATGAAGGGAGATAACGAGAGTAATGATAACACCTGGTGGGGTGTGGTATTAAGGGAGCCCCGTCTTTCGGGGGTAGGGAGCGGGCCACACTCCACCCATTCCTCAAGCATGGAGAAGAATTGGCATCACATTTTATTTAGCATACATACACAAGTAGATAGTAACCTCCTGCCCCCAAATGCGGTGGGAACAAATTTGATGCATCCTCGCCTGTCACGCTAAACATTGGCGGAGAGTGATCGCGACGGAGCAACAGGTGGCAAGGGAAGCGAGTTAGTTACAAACCGTTGGCTGACGTATCTGGCTTCATCGTGGTCAGGCGGTTGGTCAGTCGCGGTCAGTCGAACGGACAAATGGATAACACTGGGGGCTCCCGCCCCCCAGAAGGGGGTCTCCGCCAAAAAAAAGATAAAGCCTGGAGTGCTAACTTGTATAAAGAAAACGCATTGAGTGCTAACTAATACCAAACAGCTGCTTACAATCACTGGTGCATTCAGTCACTGATGCTTCGAATCACTGGTGAGGATGCTTATGCAGGCCCAATGTCACGACCCTCATATTCTCCCCCACCCCACCCCACATCACCCACTATCCCCCTGCTACCAAACATTCACACGACCCCAATCCGTATTATAATCGTTGGTGATGATGCTCATGCAGGCCCAACGTCACGACCCTCACGCTCCACCCATTTCCCCAGCTCGGAGAAGAACTTGCCAGCGCGCGTTTCTCCCACCAACCTGGAGAACAGCCAGCACCCCTAGGGCAGGACGCCCTCGTTCAGAAAGTGACAGGAGCTCTGTCCTTCCGTCACCTTACTGAGGTCACAGTACTGATGGTGAGCAGGGTTTGATTTATATGTTTGTTTACTGATGGTGAGCATTTTTTCCCATTATTTGTGTTGGGGTCATGTCGGAAGCTCTGTCCTTCCGTCACCTTGCTGAGGTCACGGTAGTGATGGTGAGCAGTGTTTTGATTTATATGTTTGTTTACTGATGGTGAGCATTTTTTTTCTTTCATTTTTTTGTTGGGGTCATGTCGGAAGCTCTGTCCTTCCGTCACCTTGCTGAGGTCACGGTAGTGATGGTGAGCAGCGTTTTGATGTATCTGTTTGTTTGTTTGTTGGGGTCGTGACAGGAGCCCTGTCCTTCCCTCACCTTGCTGAGGTCACGGTACTGATGGTGATCAGTGCTTTAGTGTATTTGTTTGTTTGTTTGTTTGTTGGGGTCGTGTCGGGGGCTATGGCCTTCCCTTACCTTACTGAGGTCACAGTACTGATGGTGATCAGTGCTTTAGTGTATTTGTTTGTTTGTTTGTTTGTTGGGGTCGTGTCGGGGGCTATGGCCTTCCCTTACCTTACTGAGGTCACGGTACTGATGGTGATCAGTGCTTTAGTGTATTTGTTTGTTTGTTTGTTGGGGTCGTGTTGGGGGCTATGGCCTTCCCTTCCGTTACTGAGGTCACGGTACTGATGGTGATCAGTGCTTTAGTGTATTTGTTTGTTTGTTTGTTGGGGTCGTGTCGGGGGCTATGGCCTTCCCTTACCTTACTGAGGTCACAGTACTGATGGTGATCAGTGCTTTAGTGTATTTGTTTGTTTGTTTGTTGGGGTCGTGTTGGGGGCTATGGCCTTCCCTTATCTTACTGAGGTCACAGTACTGATGGTGAGCAGTGTTTAATGGAATTGTTTATTGGTGTATTGTTTGTTTGTTCAGGTTTGTGGTTTGTATGTTTATTTGCCGCTTTTTTTCAAATCTGAAAGTGGGTTTCTTCTAGCTTTATGGTTTTGAGGGCTCCTCCAGGGACAGCGTTTTAGTGATTTCTGTAGCTTTTTGTAGCTTTTTGGGGCCATTTAGGGCAAAAAAAAATAACTTTTTTTATAGCGATAATTTCTCCAAAACGGGGTCAAAACTAGCGATCGCTATATATAGCGGAAATAAAAATCCCTGGGCTCTGTATGTATTTTTTATTTCTCATACTTTTTTGTTTTTACCTGTAGAGTTTAGGGGTTGGGGTTTTTAGTTTATCTATTTCACTTGGCTACACCGGAAGGACCTTAAGCCCCAACACATGTGCACACATGCACATACATACCCACGCTCCCACCCACGCTCCCACCCACACCAAACCCCGCCCCCTCTTGTTGCCAAGAACTTCTAGGGCTACACCGGAGGGCCCTTTAGCCCCACCACATATGCACACATGCAGACACATACACACAAACACACCCACACTCCCACCCACACCAAACCCCGGCCACCTCCTACACCACATCACACCACACCACCCCTTGTTGCCAAGAACAAATAGGGCTTCACCAGAAGGACCTCTAACCCTTTCATCCCCCCCCCCCCCCCCCCCCCCCCCCCCCCCCCCGTTGCCACATGATGGTGATGGTAGTAGTGTGGTGATGATGGAAGTCGTAGTGATGTGGTGATAATGTTGATGGTGGTGGTGGGGTAGTGATGGTGTGATGATGTTGATGGTGGGGGCGTGATGATGATGGTGGTGTGTTGTGTTGCCAAACAGCCTGAACCTGCAAGGCCTGGCACCCCCTGCTACAGCTGCCACACCTCACCACCCTGTCAGTGGAGCTCACCGGTCCAGGAGCCTGTACCAGGACATTGAAGAGCCTTTTTATGTTTGTGTTTTAATAATTTCCAGCCCCGCATTCACCCCCCTGTCTACCCCCTGTCTCTACAGAGCCTGAACCTGCAAGACCTGACGCCCCCTGCTACAGCTGCCAAGCCTCGCCATCCCCCTGTCTACCCACTGTTGCCGCAGGCCTTAGTCCTGCTAAGCCTTTTTTTTAAATAATTTGCCCCCCAGAATTCACCCCCCTGTCTACCCCCTCTTTCTCCAGAGCTTGAACCTGCAAGACCTGACTCCCCTGCTACAGCTGCTAAGCCCCACCCCCCTGTCTACCCACTGTTGCCGCAGGCCTTACACCTGTCATGCCTTTTTTTTAATAATTTGCCCCCAGAATTCACCCCCCTGTCTACCCCCTGTTTCTCAAGAGCTTGTACCTGCAAGACCTGACACCCCTGCTACAGCTGCCAAGCCTCGCCATCCCCCTGTCTACCCACTGTTGCCGCAGGTCTTACACCTGTTATGCCTTTTTAAAATAATTTGCCCCCAGAATTCACCCCCCTGTCTACCCCCTGTTTCTCAAGAGCTTGAACCTGCAAGACCTGACTCCTCTGCTACAGCTGCTAAGCCCCACCCCCCTGTCTACCCACTGTTGCCACAGGCTTTAGACCTGATAGACATTTTGTTTTAATAATTCACCCCCCAGAATTTAACCCCCCCCCCCCCCCCCCAGTTCCCTCAGAGCTCCAACCTGCAAGACCTGACACCCCTGCTACAGCTGCCAAGCCCCACCCCCCTGTCTACCCACTGTTGCCGCAGCCTTTTTACCTGCTAGGCCTTTTTTACATAATTTACCCCCCAGAATTCACACCCCTGCCTACCCCATGTTTCTATAGAGTCACAACATGCTGGACCTGACTACCCTGCTACAGCTGCCAAGCCTCACCACCCTGTCAGTGGAGCTCACTGGTCCAGGAGCCTGTAGCTGGAAGACCCTGGCCCCATTTATTTGAAATACTTTACCCCCCAGAATTCACACCCCTGTCTACCCCCTGTTCCTACTGAGCTACGACCTGCAGGACCTGACACCCCCTGCTACAGCTGCCAAGCCCCATTCCCCTGTCTACCCACTGTTGCCGCAGGCTTTAGACCTGCTAGGCTTTTTTACATAATTTACCCCCCATAATTCACACCCCTGTCTACCCCCTTTTTCTCCAGAGCTACGACCTGCAGGACCTGACACCTGTCCTACAGCTGCCACACCTCACCACCCTGTCAGTGGAGCTCACCGGTCCCCAAGCCTGTATAAAGACATCGAAGAGCCTTATAATGTTTTTTAAATCATTTTCTGCCCCGGATTCACCCCCCTGTCTACCCCCCTGATTTGACATAGCTACGACATGCTGGACCTGACACCCCTGCTACAGCTGCCACACTTCACCACCCTGTCAGTGGAGCTCACCGTTCCCGGAGCATGTACCAGGACATAGCACAGCCTTTTAATGTTTTTAAAACTAATTTTCAGCCCCGAATTCACCCCTCTGCCCCCCCCTGTTTTTACAGAGCTACAACATGCTGGACCTGACACCCCTCCTACAGCTGCCACACCTCAACACCCTGTCAGTGGAGTGCACCGGTCCCGGAGCCTGTACCAGGACATAGGAGAGCCTTTTTTGTGTTTTGAAATAATTTCTAGCCCCGGATTCACCCCCCTGCCTACCCCCTTGTTTTGACATAGCTACGACATGCTGGACCTAACACCCCTGCTACAGCTGCCACACCTCTCCACCCTGTCAGTGGAGCTCACCGGTTCCGGAGCCTGTACCAGGACATAGAAGAGCCTTTTTATGTTTTTTAAAATCATTTTCAATTCCCTGTCTACCCCCTGTCTTCACTGTCTTAACCCCCTGTCTACCCCCTGTCTTCACTGTCTTAACCCCCTGTCTACCCCCTGTCTTCAACCTGTCTTAACCCCCTGTCTACCCCCTTCTTCACTGTCTTACACCCCCTGTCTACCCCTGTCGAATTCACTGTCTTAACCCCCTGTCTCACTACCCCCTGTCTTCACTGTCTTAACCCCCTGTCTACCCCCTGTCTTCACTGTCTTAACCCCCTGTCTACCCCCTGTCGAATTCACTGTCTTAACCCCCTGTCTACCCCCTGTCGAATTCACTGTCTTAACCCCCTGTCTACCCCCTGTCTTCACTGTCTTAACCCCCTGTCTACCCCCTGTCTTCACTGTCTTAACCCCCTGTCTACCCCCTGTCGAATTCACTGTCTTAACCCCCTGTCTACCTACCCCTGTCTTCACTGTTTCTAACCCCCTGTCTACCCCCTGTCTTCACTGTCTTAACCCCCCTGTCTATACCCCTGTCTCACCGTCTTAACCCCCTTTATCCCCTGACTTCACTGTCTTAACCCCCTGTCTATACCCCCTGTCGAATGCATCTGTCGTAACCCCCTGTCTACCCCCTGTCTTACCGTCAACCCCCTTTCTACCCCCTGAACTTCACTGTCTTAAACCCCTGTCTACCCCCCCCCCTGTCGAGAATTTACTGTCTTAACCCCCTGTCTAACCCCCCTGTCGAATTCTAACTGTCTTAACCCCCTGTCTACCCCCTGTCTTCACTGTCTTAACCCCCTGTCTACCCCCTGTCGAATTCACTGTCTTAACCCCCTGTCTACCCCCTGTCGAATTCACTATCTTAACCTTGAGCTAAGGGGAAAGATTCTGCAACTGTTACTTTATGCTGATGACCTAGCTATAATGGCAGAATCCCCGGCAGATATGCAAGCGATGCTTGACTGCTGAGAGATTTCTTTTTCTGCGAGGCTACTAAGATGGCTGTGATATAAAGAAAAACTGAGATTGTCGTTTCAACAAACAATTCTGTGATGAGGCCCGCATGGATCCTGATTACAAAATTTGTCTATGATGGAGCACAACTTTCTACAAGTTATCTTTTATCTACTTGGGATCCCTCTTTGTGGATGGTGACTCAAGCAATCGTGCAAAAGCTGCTTTTTCTAGGATGCTCACTAAGGCCCAAAAGGCACACCACATGCTTCGTAGGCGATGCCATACTATGGAGATATACAATATTGATATTCTCACCCACCTGTTTGATTCTCTTGTACAACCTATCCTGAATTTTGGCTGTGAGGGTGTGGGCTCCTTCTATTCTGAACAACACACTTATCTCAAATGACCATGCTTGTGAGAAATGGCATAGAGGTATACTTAAACAAATGTTGGGTGTTTGCCAATCTACTACATCTAATATTATCATGGAAGAGTGGGTAGAACCCCGTTGTGTTTTGCTTGCTTAAACAAGCTTTGCGCTTCTGGAACAAGACCATACATAAAGAACCTGAGGATCTCATTAGAATGGCTCTTGAGGAATCTTTTGACTCCAACACTGGCTGGGTTCATGACTTGCGTTGTGCTCTCCACAAGCTAGGATCCAGTAAAACATCAACATTTTGGAGGCTGTCGATGTCGAAGGTATTATGTCTGAAGTTTTTGAGTCATGGAGGTTTAAGTACCCAAGTGACACCAATGCAGTTAGAGACATCCCTGATGAGAGAAGGGTTGGCTTTAAACGCCTCCGATAACCAAAATGGTTCGCAGCCAACAGCAATGATGAGAATGGCTTGATTCCCTTTACATCCGCCTTACATAAGCAGGATCAGATTCGTTCTATAGCACAGTTTAGAATGGTTCCCATTGGCCTGAACACAGAAAGAATGAGGGTGGTGGATAGAGCACACATCCCTCGCTCAATGAGACCACTGTCAAATGTGTGGGTTCCAAAAAACTGAGGATGAAATGCATATGTTTGAGTGCCCTTTTATAATGATATTCGCCTCCGCTACCAGAATCTGTTTACAGATATTATAGGCATGTCCATGAGGATACCGACTAACCGTATGGAATGTGGAATTCTGCGATTCCACATTCAGAACCTTTATGAATGGAAATGGCACTAAGTCTTTTTGGAGCAACCTAGCCGACTATCTTTCTACTTGTAGAAGAGCAAGACAGGAAGCCCTGGACTGCTTAGTGGCACCGTAATTTATTATCCCTTTTTTTTCTTCTTTGAGACTTCTCATTTGTTAGCTTCTTACCTCCGCCTGTAAGTGGTTGAGGTCTGGGTCCTGCTCTAATGGGTTTAATCTACGGCCACTACGCCACCAAACGGGTGGTTGGGAGTTTGGTTTGTTTGTCCTCGCCACACCCCTATGTAATGGGGTTTTTTGCTTTGTTGGGTGCTTTTCTTTTTGTTTAAAGCACAGAGTCTTCCGACACCCTCGCGGGTGTCATGTAGAACTTCACATTAATGTAATGTTAATGTAATGTAATGTAACCCCCTGTCTACCCCCTGTCTTCACTTGTCTTACCCCCTGGCTACCCCATGTCTTTACACTGTCTTAACCCCTGTCTAACCCCCTGTCTTCAACCGTCTTACCCCCTGTCCTACCCCTGTCTTCACGGTTCTTAAAACCCCCTGTCTAACCACCCCCTGCCTGTCGAATTCACTGTCTTAACAAACCCCCGTCTACCCCCTGCACCGCACCCCCTGTCTTCACTGTCTTAACCCCCTGTCTACCCCCTGTCTTCACTGTCTTAACCCCCTGTCTACCCCCTGTCTTCACTGTCTTAACCCCCTGTCTACCCCCTGTCTTCACTGTCTTAACCCCCTGTCTACCCCCTTTCTTCGCTGGCTCCTTAACCCCCTGTCCTTCCCCCTGTCCTCACTGACTTAACCCCTGTCTTCACTGTCTAACCCCCTGTCTACCCCCGTCTTCACTGCCTTAACCCCCTGTCTATCTACCCCCCTTTCTACATCTACACCCCTACTTTCACTGTCTTAACCCCCTGTCTACCCCCCCTGTCTTCAACTGTCTAACCCCCTGTCTACCCAACCCCCCCTGTCTTCACTGTTCTTACCCCACCGTCCTACCCCCCTGTCTTCACTGTCTGAACCCCCTGTCTACCTACCCCTTGTCGAATTCACGGTCTTAACCCCCTGTCTACCCCCCTGTCGTCACTGTCTAACCCCCTGTCTACCCCCCCTGTCTCACTGTCTTAACCCCCCTGTCCTACCCCCTGTCTTCACTGTCTAACCCCCCTGTCTACCCCCTGTCGATTCACTGTCTTAACCACCCCCTGTCTACACCCGGTCGAATTCACGTCTTATTAACCCCCTGTCCTACCCCCTGTCGAATTCACTGTCTTAACCCCCTGTCTAACTTAACCCTGTCTAACCCCCTGTCTTCCCTGTCGTAACTCCCTGTCCTACCCCCATGTCTTCACTGTCTTAAAAACCCCTGTCTACCCCCCTGTCTTCACCTTCTTAATAACCCCTGTCTACCCTTGTCCTTCACTGTCTTAACCCCCTTTCCTATAACCCCCTGTCGACTTCGACACTGTCTTAACCCCTGTCTAAACCCCCTGTCTACCCCCTGTCTTCCTGTCTTAACTTAACAACCTCCTGTCTATACCCCCTTTCTTCACTGTCTAACCCCCTGTCTAACCCTGTCTTCACTGTCTTAACCACCAACGCCCTGTCTACCCCCTGTCCCCCTTCACTTCTTAACCCCTGTCCTCCCCCTGTCTTCAACTGTCTTAACCCCCCTTCTACCCCCTGTCTTCACTGATCTTAACCCCCTACCCCCTGTCTACCCCCTGTCTCACTGTCTTAACCCCCCTGTCTACCCCCTGTCTTTACTGTCTTAACCCCTTCTTAACCCCCTGTCGAATTCACTGTCTTAAACCCCGCTGTCTCCCCCTGTCTTCAAACGTCTTAACCCCCTGTCTACCCCTGTCTTCACTTCTTAACCCCCTGTCTACCCCCTGTCCGATTAACTGTCTTAATCCTTAACCCGGCGGGGGGGGAAGGGAACCCCTGTCTAACCCCCCTTCGAATTCACACTTGTCCTTAACCAACGGCCCCTGTCTACCCCCCTACCGGCCCTGTCTTCCTGGTCGGGGTGTGCAGCGCCTCTGTGGGTCTAGGGCGGGCGGGGGGCCGCCCCTTGGGGTGGGGTGTTCGAATTCACTGTCTTAACTTAACGCCTGGGCCGCGGGGGGGGTGGTGCCGGTGAGCCGGCCCTGTCTTCATCTGTCTTAAACCGCGGGCTGTCTAACCCCCTGCGAATTCCACTGGTCCTTAACTTAACCCCCCTGTCTACCCCCTGTCGAATTCACTGTCTTAAACCCCACCTAACCCCCTGTCTACCCCCTGTCTTCATGTCTTTAACCCCCTGCTACCCCCCTGTCCGTCACTGTCTTACCCCTGTCCTCCCCCTTCCGAATTCACTGTCCTTAAAAACCCCTGTCTACCTCCTGTTCGAATTCACTGTCTTAACCATTAACCTAACCCCCTGTCCTACCCCTGTCTTCACTGTCTTATCACCCCCTGTCCTACCCCCTGTCTTCACTTTCTTAACTCACCCCCTGTCTCCCCCCTTTCGAATTCACTTCTTAACCGCCCTGTCCTAGACCCCCTGTCTTCACTGTCTTAATAACCCCCTGTCTATAACCCCTGTCTTCACTTCTTAACCTTAACCCCCTGTCTTACCCCTCTTTCTCACTGTCTTAACCCCCTGTCTACCCACCCCTGTCGAATTCACACACGTCTTAACCCTTAAACCCCCCCTGTCGACCCCCTGTCGAATTCACTTTCTTAACCCCCGTCTACCCCCTGTCTTCACTGTCCTTAAAACCCACCCCCTGTCTACCCCTTTCTTCACTGTCTTAACAAACAACTTAACCCCCTGGTCTACCCCTGTTCTTCAAACCCCCCCCTGTCTTCCCTTCTTAACAAAACCCCCTTTCTCCCGTCCCTGTCTCACTTTCTTAACCCCCTGTCTACCCCCCCTGTCAATTCACTGTCTTAACCCCCTGGTCTACCCCCTGTCTTCACTGTCTTAACCCCCTGTCACCCCCTGTCTTCACTGTTCTTAAACCCCTGTCTACCCCCTGTCGAATTTCACTGTCTTAACCCCATTAACCCCCTGTCTAACCCCCTGTCTTTCACTGTCTTAAAACCCCCTGTCCTACCCCCTGTCTTCATCTGTCTTAAACCCCCTTTCTATACAAAACCCCTGTCCTTTCACACTGCTGTCGTAATTAAACCCCCTGTCTACCCCCCCTGTCGAATTCATTTCTTAACCCCCTGTCTACCCCCTGTCCTTTCACTGTCTTAACAAACAACCCCCTCTACCCCCCTGTCTTCACTGTCTTAACCCTTAAAACCCCTGTCTACCCCTGTTCGATTCAACGCCCCCTGTCTCCCCCTGTCTTCATGTCTTAAACGCCCCTGTGTACCCCCTTTCGAATTCACCCCCCTGTCTACCCCTTGTTTTTACAGAGCTACGACATGCTGGACCTGACACCCCTGCTACAGTTGCCAAGCCTCACCACCCTGTCAGTGGAGCTCACTGGTCCTGAAGCCTGTACCCGGACCTGGAAGATCCTGGCCCCCGTTGCCCACCTGTTGAGGCGCCTGGACCTTGGGGGCAGCAACAGTTGTGGTGATGGTAACAAAATCTCAGTCCCCCACTTACGTCACCTGCCCTCAGACTCCTCGACCGCCTTACAATCAATCAGGTGAGGTCAGTCCATCTCACCAGGCGGCAGACACACACAACACACTTTCCACACAGACACATACACACATATGCACACACACATATCCACACACACATGAACGCACATATTTACATACACACATCCACACACATCCACACACACATAAACACACACACCGAGCGACCACCACCTCCCTTGTCCCCACTCCCATCCACACCTCCACCATCTCCCTTCCCCCCTGACCCCCCTCACCTCCCCCCCCACCCCCCACCCCACCTCCACCATCTCCTGCTCCGCCCATCCCCACTCCACCATCTCCTTCCGCCGCTAACCCCCTTCACACCACTTCCTCCCCCCCCCCCCCCCCCCCCAGTCCGTTCCGCCCCCCCCCCCCCCCCCCCCCCACACACACACAACCCCAACCTCCCCCATCTCCCGCATCTCCCTCCACCCCACCCGCCTCCCCTTTCCCGTTCCAGCTTTGCTGGCGGGAACCCCCCCTGGTGTGGAACCCTGTGGCGGGTCTCCTAGCTTCTCCCGTCCTCACCCACCCTGGACTTGACCAGCTGCAGTGAGTTCACATACAGACACATTGTCACACTTCTCACATTTCACTCACGCGGCTGATGAGGACATCCTGTCACCACACACGTTTGTCACAAACCACATCCACTCACAGCAGGCTGATGATGACAGCCTGTCACACACACGTGTCACACTCTCACATTCACTCACAGCAGGCTGATGATGACAGCCTGTCACACACACACGTTGTCACACACTCACATTCACTCACCACAGGCTGATGATGACAGCCTGTCACACACACGTTGTCACACACTCACATTCACTCACCACAGGCTTATGATGACAGCCTGTCACACACCATGTACCACACACCATTGTACCTCACACACACCCCATGTACCACACACCATTGTACGCCACACACACACCATGTACCACACACCATTGTACCTCACACACACACAATGTACCACGCACCATTGTACCTCTCACACACACCATGTACCACACACCATTGTTCCTCACACACACACACACACACACCATTGTACCTACACACACACCATGCACCTCACACCATTGTGCCACACACATATTGTCTTACACAAAGCAATATGATCATGAATAAATGCATGATGATGATAATAATAATAATAATAATAAAAAAAAGACAATGTGACAATAAATATATAAACAATGCAATGATGAATAAATAAATATCGTGATACACATACATACATATCAAATAATGGCAATAATAATATAAACACACACATTTTCTGGAACAGGATTATTGAAACTGTCGCTGCACTACCGGCAATATACAATACATACATACATACTCAAATGATAATAATATAAAACACACACACATCTACTGGAACAGGACAATGAAACTGTCGCTGCACTACCGGCAATATACAATACATACATACATACATACATACATACATACATACATACATACACAAATGATAATGATAATAATAATAATAATAATGATAATAATATAAAACACACACACATCTACTGGAACAGGACAATTGAAACTGTCGCTGCACTACCGGCAATATACAATACATACATACATACACAAATGATAATAAGAAGAAGAAGAAGAAGAAGAAGAATAACAACAATAAAAAGACAATGCGATAGTAAATATAAAAACAATGAAATGATGAATAAATACCGAGATACATAAACAAACATACATAATAATGATAATAGTGTAAAACACGCATATCCACTGGAACAGGATTGTTGAAACTGTCGCTTCACTACCGGCAAGCTGCCCGCAGCTACACACCCTGACACTCTTCAGCTGTGTCCGACTGACCGGTCTTCCTGCATCGCCAAGCCTACGAGAGCTTGACCTGCGCCACTGCTCAGCCCTGTCCGATTTGACCCCCCTCTCTGGATGCGGGAATCTGCAGGTGCGGTACTTTTTTCTTTTTTCCATGTTTGTGTAAACAGTTTTTCATTTTTCATAGCTCGAGCCTAAGAGAGCTTGACCTGCCCCACTGCTCAGCCTGGTCCGATTTGACCCCCCTAAACTCTTTTCCCCCCCTCTCTGCATGCGGGGATCTGCAGGTGCGTTATTTGTTTCCTTTTTAGTTTTTCAACATTTGTGACTACCGTTTTTTGTCGTTTTCATCGCTCAAGCCTAAGAGAACGTGACTTGCGCCACTGCTCAGCCCGGTCCGATTTGACCTTCCTCTCTGGCTGCTTGGATCTTTTTTCTTTTTTCACCGTTTGTTTTTTAGGGTTTCGTCGTTTTCATGGCTCAAGCCTAAGAGAACGTGACTAGCGCCACTGCTCAGCCCGGTCTGATTTGACCCCCCTCTCTGCATGCGGGGATCTACAGGTGCGGTACTTGTTTTCTGTTTTCTTTTTTCAATGTTTGTGTTAACTGTTTTTCATCATTTCCAGCACTCAAGCCTAAGAGAGCTTGACCTGCCCCACTGCTCAGCTTTGTCCGAGTTGACCCCCCTCTCTGCATGCGTTGATCTGCAGGTGCGATACTTTTTTCCTTTTCTTTTTTCACCTTTTTTGTTTAACGTTTTTCATCATTTCCAGCACTCAAGCCTAGGAGAGCTTGACCTGCCCCACTGCTCAGCCCTGTCCGAGTTGACCCCCCTCTCTGCATGCGTTGATCTGCAGGTGGGATACTTTTTTCCTTATCTTTTTTCACCGTTTTTGTTTAACGTTTTTCATCATTTCCAGCACTCAAGCCTAGGAGAGCTTGACCTGCCCCACTGCTCAGCCCTGTCCGAGTTGCCCCCCTCTCTGCATGCGTTGATCTGCAGGTGCGATACTTTTTTCCTTTTCTTTTTTTACCGTTTGTTTTTACCCCTTTTCATCGTTTTCATAGCTCAAGCCTACGAGAGCTTGACCTGCACCACTGCTCTGTGTGGGTGTGAGATACAGCCCTGGTCCCTAGTTGCTTGTGATGTCCATAAGCCCCCCTAGGCCCCCTTTGGCCCTGGTCCCAAGTTGCTTGTGATGTCCATAAGCCCCCCTAGGCCCCCCTTGGCCCTGGTCCCTAGTTGCTTGTGATTTCCATAAGCCCCCCTTTGCCCAGCCAAGCTGCTGGCACATTTTTAGTTTAGTAGGGTGCCAAGATAACGTAACAATCATTATCACCACCACCCTCATCACCACCACCATCATCACCACCATACCATCATCACCACCACCATCATCACCACCACCATCATCACCACCACCATCATCAATCGTCATCAATACAATGATAATGGAAAAGAATGACGAATTGAACATCCAAGAATTGTCACAATGACCTCCAAGGACGTGCCACGGTGGGATGAAGGGAACCGGATCGTAAGTATGCGGTGGCCAAGCAGACATCGCATCTAGATTCCAGTTATCTTGCCAGTCGACGACCCTCCGGAGGGGCCCAAGCGCACTCAAGAGGGTTTGAACCCCGCACCAGCTGCGATCTTTCTCCAGGGTTGCTCTGCAACTGAGCCATTTTGTTTGGATCAGTGATAATACAATGATAATGATATTACACCCAATACGCCCTGTAAGATACTCAGCTTGAGGTTTTAGGGTGACATCTGATACTCAGCTGTAGGGTTTAGGGTGACACCCGAGCCTCCCTAACACTTCAAAGCTTGCTGAGCTTGGACATGAGCTACCGCAAGCATGTCTGCAGACTCGGACCGCTGTCAGCGTGCACCAATGGTGTTAGGAGCCAGGGCACATGTAATATGGTGGCCACCACACCACACCCCAACATAACCAGCTCCCAACCCAACCCTACCCAACCCAACCCCAACCCAACCCAACCCAACCTAACCCCCTCCCAGCCCAACCCAACCCAACTCAACCCAACCCAACCCAACCCAACCCAACCCAACCCAACCCAACCCAACCCAACCCCCTCCCAACCAAACCCAACCCAACCCGACCAAACACCCTCCCAACCAAACCTTACATAACCCCCTCCCCTTCTAGCCCAACCCAACCCAACCTAACACCCCTCCCAACCCACCTGGACAAAACTTGCAGAGATTGGACATAAGCTACTGCAAGCAGGTAACCAGCCTCGGGCCACTGTCAGCATGCACCAAGCTCCGTGTCCTCAAAGCCGAGCAGTGTGACGGGTTGACTGACCTTGCCCCCCTGGAGCTTTGTACATCCTTGCGCGAGCTGTACATCAGCTACTGCATCAACATACCCACCCTGAAGGGGCTTGAACACTGTACCGCCCTGGAGGTACTGGAGCTGGAGGGGTGTCAAAAAGGAGATACAACGACCCAAATAGAAGCAGGTCTCCCTATTGAAGAAATCATGGCTGCCTCTAAAGCGGGCACCTTGGAGGTTGTGAAGTATCCATGCATCTCAGACCTTGCTCCCCTGGCCACATGCACCGCCCTCCGCCGTCTCAACTTAGCTTGGTAAGCCACTGTTCTTTCATCATCATTTGATCATAGCCACCATCACAGCGGGCATCTTGGAGCTTATTAAGCATCTCAGACCTCGCTCCCCTGGCCACATGTACGGCCCTTCGCCGCCTCAACTTGGCTTGGTAAGTCGCTGTCCTTTCATCATCATTAGTTGATCCTAGCCGCCATTACAGCAGGCACCATGGAGATTGTTAAGTATCCCTGCATCTCAGACCTCGCTCCCCTGGCCACGTGTACCGCCCTTAGCCGCCTCAACTTAGCTTGGTAAGTCGCCGTCCTTTCATCATCATAAGTTGATCCTAGCCGCCATTACAGCAGGCACCTTGGAGGATGTTTAGTATCCCTGCATCTCAGACCTCGCTCCCCTGACCACGTGCACCGCCCTTCGCCACCTCAACTTAGCATGGTAAGTTGCTGTCTGCACATCATCATTTGATCATAGCCGTCATAACAGCAGGCACCTTGGAGATTGTTAAGTATCCCTGCATCTCAGACCTCGCTCCCCTGGCCACATGTACGGTCCTTAGCCGCCTAACTTGGCTTGGTAAGTCGCTGCCCTTTCATCATCATCATTTGATCATAGCCGCCATTACAGCAGGCACCTTGGAGCTTATTAAGCATCTCAGACCTCGCTCCCCTGGCCACGTGTACGGCCCTTAGCCGCCTCAACTTAGCTTGGTAAGTCGCCGTCCTTTCATTATCATAAGTTGATCCTAGCCGTCATTACAGCAGGCACCTTGGAGATTGTTCAGTATCCCTGCATCTCAGACCTCCCTCCCCTGGCCACGTGCGCCGCCCTTCTATACATATTTATTTATTTATTTATTTACTTGTGCACCCACACACCCATGCTCTCACAACCATGCACCCATGAAACCACACACCCATGCACCCACACACCCACACTCCCCTTGCCACGTTCACCGCCCTTAGCCGTCTCAACTTAGCTTGGTAAGTCGATAATGCATCATCATCAACGGCAGGCGTGGACAAAGCACCTCCTGATTACATTACATTACATTACATGTTAAAGTCTACTTGACACCGCGAGGGTGTATGAGACTCTGTGCTTTAAACAAAAAGAAAAAGCACCCACAAAGCAAAAAACCCCATTACATCAGGGGTGTGTCGAGGACAAACAAACCAAACTCCCAACCACCGTTTTGGTGGCGTAGGTATTAAACCCCTTAGAGCAGGACCCAGATCTCAACCACTTACAGTGGCGGAGGTAAGAAGCTAACAAATGAGAAGTCTCAAGAAGAAAAAAAAGGGATAAATAAATTACGTGCCACTAAGGCAGTCCAGGGCTTCCTGTCTTGCTCTTCTACAAGTAGAAAGATAGTCGGCTAGGTTGCTTCCAAAAAGACTTAGTGCCATTTCCATTCATAAAGGGTTCTGAATGTGGAATCGCAGAATTCCACATTCCATACGGTTAAGTCGGTATCCTCATGGACATGCCTATAAATATCTGTAAACAGATTCTGGTAGCGGAGGCGAATATCATTATAAAAAAGGGGCACTCCAAACATATGCATTTCATCCTCATTTTTTGAACCCACACATTTGACAGTGGTCTCATTGAGCGAGGGATGTGTGCTCTATCCACCACCCTCATTCTTTCTGTGTTCAGCCAATGGGAACCCATTCTAAACTGTGCTATAGAACGAATCTGATCCTGCTTATGTAAGGCGGATGTAAAGGGAATCAAGCCATTCTCATCATTGCTGTTGGCTGCGAACCATTTTGGTATCGGAGGCGTTTAAAAGCCAACCCTTCTCTCATCAGGGATGTCTCTAACTGCATTGGTGTCACTTGGGTACTTAAACCTCCATGACTCAAAAACTTCAGACATAATACCTTCGACATCGACAGCCTCCAAAATGTTGATGTTTTTACTGGATCCTAGCTTGTGGAGAGCACAACGCAAGTCATGAACCCAGCCAGTGTTGGAGTCAAAAGATTCCTCAAGAGCCATTCTAATGAGATCCTCAGGTTCTTTATGTATGGTCTTGTTCCAGAAGCGCAAAGCTTGTTTAAGCCAAGCAAAACACAACGGGGTTCTACCCAGCTCTTCCATGATAATATTAGATGTAGTAGATTGGCAAACACCCAACATTTGTTTAAGTATACCTCTATGCCATTTCTCACAAGCATGGTCATTTGAGATAAGTGTGTTGTTCAGAATAGAAGGAGCCCACACCTCACAGCCAAAATTCAGGATAGGTTGTACAAGAGAATCAAACAGGTGGGTGAGAATATCAATATTGTATATCTCCATAGTATGGCATCGCCTACGAAGCATGTGGTGTGCCTTTTGGGCCTTAGTGAGCATCCTAGAAAAAAGCAGCTTTTGCACGATTGCTTGAGTCACCATCCACAAAGAGGGATCCCAAGTAGATAAAAGATAACTTTGTAGAAAGTTGTGCTCCATCATAGACAAATTTGTAATCAGGATCCATGCGGGCCTCATCACAGAATTGTTTGTTGAAAACGACAATCTCAGTTTTCTTTATATTCACAGCCATCTTAGTAGCCTCGCAGAAATCTCTCAGGCAGTCAAGCATCGCTTGCATATCTGCCGGGGATTCTGCCATTATAGCTAGGTCATCAGCATAAAGTAACAGTTGCAGAATCTTTCCCCTAAGCTCAGCCCCTACATTTGGGAGCTTGGATTGGAGGAACGATTCAATTCTATCAATGAACAGACCGAATAGGAGTGGGGATAGGGGGTGGATCAACAGTGGGGATAGGGGATGGATCAACACCTGGAGGTGCTTTTCCTTGGGAAGCACCTCCTGATGGATCAACACCTGGAGGTGCTTTTCCTTGGGAAGCACCTCCTGATGGATCAACACCTGGAGGTGCTTTTCCTTGGGAAGCACCTCCTGATGGATCAACACCTGGAGGTGCTTTTCCTTCGGAGGTCCATGCGCCCATGTGAAGGAGTTACATAAGGAAGAGCGTACCAACCCCAGCAACCCACATCCCCCTCCAACACTGACACCTGCACCAGCCCACCCCCAACCCAACCCACAACCAACCACCGACCAACCCCCAACCAACACCCTGCCCATGCGAAGGTGTTACAAGGTGACAGACCTGGCCCCACTGGCCTCTTGCACTTCCCTGACCTCCCTCGATGTCAGCCACTGCGCCCTGCAAGGAGGAAAAGACATCCCATCTCCGCTTACTCCTCTGGTCAGCCTTCCCTGCCTCCGGTCCCTTGCGTTAGGTATCGGTGGATTCTCGCAAAATAACGAGCAGATTTGGAGACCGCTCATGCACCGCCGAGAGAACCCGTTAGAGGAAATGTTCTGCGGTAGGGTCATTTGGGTTCGGGATGCCTCCCACCCGCGTGCCGCGAATTTGAAGGTCAGGAAGACCATTTTTGTGGGGACTAAAGAGTTGAATGAGTGTTTTAAGGCAGGAAAGTTCTATTAGGACCTTTCTCCACCTTGCTTCCTGAATTCTCGGTGGCGCTGGTCTGCGGAAGGGGGCCCCCATCCTGGGGTGAAAATTCTTTTGGTATGAAATATCAAATAACAATCGGAAGAGGGTGTTGCTGTTGATGCGGGGGAGGATGCGTGTTGGCATTTAAAGCCAGGAACGTTACAGGAACTTCTCTGCCTTATTTCCTGAATTCTCGGTGGCACTGGTCTGCGGAAGGGGTCCCACCTCCTGGGGTGAAGATCCTTTTAATAGAAATAACCCGGGGTAAGAGGGTGCTGCTGTTGATGAGGGGGGGGATGCGTGTTGGCATTTAAAGCCAGGAACGTTGCAGGAACTTCTCTGCCTTTCTTTCTGAATTCTCGGTGGCCCTGGTCTGCGGAAGGGGTCCCGCCTCCTGGGGTGAAACTCCTTTTGATATGAGATAGCCATTCACATCCCCACACACGCTGCAGCTAACCAGCCCACCAGTTGGGAAAGCAAGAGGAAGACACTTAGATTGTGCTCTTGTCCTCCGCTCACCCCCGTGCACAACACACATGCGCATGGAGGAGACAGATTCACATCCCCACACACGCTGCAGCTGACCAGCCCACCAGTTGGGAAAGCAAGAGGAAGACACTTAGATTGTGCTCCTGTCCTCCACTCACCCCTGTGCACAACACACTCACGGATGGAGGAGACAGATTCACATCCCCACACACACTGCGGCTGACCAGAATAGAAAATAAGCCCAGCTGAGTTGATGATTCAATGATATTGTAGAATTATATTATCACTGTAGCACGAACTCAGGGCCCCTATCGTTTAGACGATTGTTTGGGGTTCAGTTCATCAGTGCTATGTTTGAAGCCCTTCATATACAGTCGGGCAAGTCCCTAAAGCCTATTTGGCCTAATCCTGGTCTGTAACATACATACATGCATACATACTAGCCAGAGGAGGAGGGTGTTGTTGTTGATTAGGGGGAGGATGCAAAGCAAGTTGGCACTTCAAGCCTGAGGGTGGTGGGGAGTTCTTGTGGGGCGTGATGAGTTTGATCTGGACAGGTGTGGGGGGGGGGGGGGGGGGATGCAAGTTGGCACTTCAAGCCTGAGGGTGGTGGGGAGTTCTTGTGGGGTGGGATGAGTTCGATCTGGGCAGGGGGGGGGGGGGGGGGGGGGGTGGGGGGGGGGGGGGGGGGGGGATGAGGGCGGGGAGGGGAGGGTGCAAGTTGCACTTCAGAGGGCTGGGGGGGCGGGAGGAGTAGTGAGTAGGGGCAGCGTGGGGGGCTCCCCGTGTCTGTTTGGTGCTAGCTGCACGCCCCTTCGTGATCTTTATTCGTATCTAGCTCGGCCGTCTTGCCCCGGTGAGACGCGTTTCGGTTTATCCGCTGTCGGTGGGATGAGGGCAGGGGGGATGCAAGTTGACATTCAAGCCAGAGGGTGTGTTGGGGGAGTTTATTGTGGGGAACTCGTTTGGTCCTGGGCGGGGGGGAGGGGGGATGAGGGTGTTGTGTGATTGGAGGGTGGAGGACGGAAGTTGGAACTTCAAGCCTGAGGGTGATGGGGAGATCTTGTGGGGCGTGATGCGTTTGATCTGGGCGGGGGGTAGGGGGACTGGGGGTGTTGTTGTTGATGAGGGGGATAATGCAAGTTGACACTTCAAGCCTTAGGCTGGTGGGGAGTCCTTGCAGGGCGTGACGCATTTTATCAATGTGTGCGGTGGTGGTGGTAGGGGTGTGTGTGGTGGTGTGTGTGTGTGTGGGGTGTGGGGTGGGGGGGGGGGATGAGGGTGATGCAGATGGGCACTTAAAGCCTGAGGCTGGTGGGGAGTCCTTGCGGGGCGTGACGCATTTTATCTGTGTGTGCGGTGGTGGTGTGTGTGTGTGTGTGGGGGGGGGGGGGGGGGGGGGGGGGGGGGGGGGGGGGGGGGGGGGGGGGTGGGGGGGGTAGATGGGCACTTCAAGCCAGGATCGATTTAGGAACTGGCAGAGTTAGGGAAGCGGGAGAAGACCGACAACGAGATATTAGATAATCAAGATAGATTACAGGACCGACCGGTGCTCTTGCATATTGCTCACTCCTGTGGCAAAAACTATGGGAAGCACTTCTCAAACACCTACCCATCCATCACACTTGGCAACTGCCACACACGCCCCACCTATTTCTACCAGGGACCCTGATTCCTTTACGGAAACAGATTGGGGGAGCACTGACGGCGGCATAAGAGGAACCTGAAGGGTACAGTCTAAGGAGATCGTAGGACAGTTAGAACCATAGAACAGCTAACGCTGACAGGAACTTCTCCGCCTTTATTTCTGAATTATGGCTTGTGTAATTATTATAAGTGGCGCTGGTCTGTATAAGGGGTCCCGTCTCCTGGGATGAAAATCTTTTCAATCTAGAATAAAAAGAAGCCAGAGGAGGAGGGTGTTTCTGTTGATGAGGGGGAGGATGCAAGTTGGCACTTAAAGCCTGAGATTTATAGATTAAATATGTAGATGGTACTGTACCTCATTATGAGATGGTACTGTACCCCATTCAATATGTAGATGGTACTGTATACCTCATTATGAGGCGTGAGGTTGAGGGGGCGAGTCTGCTTGCTTGTACAGCTGGGGCAACTACAGGGTGCCGTAAAGTTATGAAGCTCCCCACACACACCACCACCACCACCCTCACAGTGCCAAGGTTTATTTGAAGAGCTCTATTTGAATACCGGTATACATGTAGGATATTTTTGATTTTACTGCCTTAGCCCTATACATCTGTTGAATATTTTTGATTTTACTGCCTTAGCCCGGTATACATGTAGGATATGTTTGATTTTACTGCCTTAGCCCCATGTATATGTAGGATATTTTTGATTTTGCTGCCTTAGCCCGATATACATGTAGGATATTTTTGATTTTACTGCCTTAGCCCCATATATATGTAGGATATTTTTGATTTTACTGCCTTAGCCCCATATATATGTAGGATATTTTTGATTTTACTGCCTTAGCCTGGTATACATGTAGGATATTTTTGATTTTACTGCCTTAGCCCCATATATATGTAGGATATGTTTGATTTTACTGTCTTAGCCCCATATATATGTAGGATATTTTTGATTTTACTGCCTTAGCCTGGTATACATGTAGGATATTTTTGATTTTACTGCCTTAGCCCCATATATATGTAGGATATGCTTGATTTTACTGCCTTAGCCCCATATACATGTAGGATATTTTTGATTTTACTGCCTTAGCCCGATATAAATGTAGGATAATTTTGATTTTACTGCCTTAGACGGCCTCCGAGGGGGCTCGAATCCGACTTGGTCATAATTTAAAAAGTCCAGCATGTTTCGACAGGAATTCGGCTCCACTTTTCACATTATAGCACTTTATATTACATTACATTACATTACATTACATGTTAAAGTCTACTTGACACCGCGAGGGTGTATGAAACTCTGTGCTTTAAACAAAAGAAAAAGCACCCACAAAGCAAAAAACCCCATTACATCAGGGGTGTGTCGAGGACAAACAAACCAAACTCCCAACCACCGTTTTGGTGGCGTAGGTATTAAACCCCCTAGAGCAGGACCCAGATCTCAACCACTTACTGTGGCGGAGGTAAGAAGCTAACAAATGAGAAGTCATAAGAAGAAAAAAAAGGGATAATAAATTACGGTGCCACTAAGCAGTCCAGGGCTTCCTGTCTTGCTCTTCTACAAGTAGAAAGATAGTCGGCGTAGAAAGATAGCTAGGTTGCTCCAGAAAGCACTGTTATTAAAGCATCTAAATTACTAACTGATAACCATATATATGCTTTAGTTATTACACTTTCCCGGGGTGCCCGAAAATCATTTAATCAATCACTTTCTCTGATATTATTCAAGATAATCAGACGTCACTGAGCCAGATTGACTTCGGAAAAATTGATAAAGGCATCTCTAAAATAACAGACATTGACTGGCAATCCCTGAGTACATTGACCCCCTAGAATCTCGGTGATGACCGAGGATGCGGTATTAAAACTATTACGTATGCGGATTGAATGATGTCAGAGGATAGAAACCATAGTTCAACTTACACTTACTTATTAAACAATAGAGATGATATTAAATGCATAGCAAGACTACGTCTTCGAGCCCACAACTTAAATGTCGAATCAGACAGGAGTACCTCTCGTTCTGGTAGAATTAGCTGGTCATGAATCCTGAAAAAGTAATGATAACGCCTGGAGGGGCGTGGTGTTAAGGGAGCCCGTCGTACGCGAGTGGGGAGCGGCCTCCTACCTCAACTGGACAAGCTACCATCGCGGTTGACGACGACCTGCAACGCCCAAGAGCGACCGATGGGGGAGTCGAACAACCGACTCTTCATTCTTTAATGAATCCTGATTCCTTTGAAGGATGGAAATACTTAATTCAATTTATAAAAAAATATACACAATTAAATTATCATCCCAGCTGAGATAATGATTTAATAATATTGTAGAATTAAATTATCACTGTAGCACGAACTCAGGGCCCCCGTCGGTTAAACGATTGTTTGGGGCTCAGTTCATCAGTGCTAGTTCTTTTTAAGCCCTTCATGTACGGTTGGGCAAGTACCTTTAGCCTATTTGGCCTACCCCTGGACTGTAACATACAGACATACACACTTACAGCAAGCAGGTTTGTATGTCGGGGAGGTAGGGTTGTGGGTTCTCACGACACCTGTCGTGCTCCCACACACCGGATTCGGTTGTGTGGTAGCATGACCTGGCTGCTTATCCCTCATCATTGTCATTTATTTAATCATCCTTCTTTGCCTCCCGAAAACCCACAGCGGTGCCCTCCGTTCCCAGTGTTTCTACGAGGGTCTGCTATTGCCCCGAAACTGTAACGCAGTCCCCTGTTTCCGCTCCGGCCTGCACAAGGTCCTTCCTTCCTTCCTTATCGACCTTGGACAAGGTTATTATCGGGTTCCCGAGGGAGGCACCCTTCCTTCTGCACGCGATCCTGGGAAGGTGGGTATGGTGGTGAGGAATTTGCATGAGCCGACGGAGAATAATTGAAACCAGTTTTTTTCGTTCTTTCGAGGACATCTGTTAAACTGGAACGGTACAAAGTAGATTAGCATGGCCCCTGCGCAAGGATGAATAATTGAAACAAGTCCTATGCAGCGTCGCAAGCTACGTGGGAAATTGGCGGAGTGTGTTGGCAACGGTACGCTTGGTGGCAAAGATGGGGCTGACCCAGCCCCAAAGCCAGGGTAAGGGTATGTCCTTGATATTATTTTCAGTCGGTTGGTCGGTCGGCCGGGCAAACGGACAATGGGGTGAATCTGGGGGCTCCGAAAAACATCGGACATACCGTACTCGCAGCATTAAATGGCAAGATTACAAGTTGGCAAAACATGTTTGTTTACAAAAATGGTGTCTCAAAATTACACGGCAAAAATAACTAGGCAAAAGCCCGGGCAAAAGTAAAATTTATATACCTGAAAATTGACTCATGTTTAGACTCAAAATGCAGTTGGCAAAGGGTCGTTTGGCCAAATTACATTTCCTTGTTACATGTTGAAAATCACCAGCCAGCCAGGAAGGGGGGGAGGGAGAGAGAGACAGAGAGTGCGAAATACCCAGTCAAGGGTTGCATTTTAAAACCAGGTTTTACAGTAAAAACAATAAAGTACCAATCACTGATTGCAATTAACCAAAGGCTGCCCCACTCTTGCAAGCTGCGCATCCTTGGCTTGAATACTTCTAGCAACCCAGCATTGGGCAATGACTACCCAGCCAAGGGTTGCAGTTAATAACCAGGTGTTACAGTAAAAACAAAAAAGTTCCAAGAGACCCACCTCCTGGGGTGAAAGTCCTTTCACAACTAAAAAAAAAAACTGCACACCAGGGTAATTCAAAGCGCGCGCTTTTGAGCTTTTGAGCGCTGACTTTTTGACCCCCTCTGCGCTTTAAGCGCAGTTTTTTGCAACCCCCTATGGGCGCAGCAAGCAATTTTTGCGCTTTTTAAACTACAAAGCGCAGTTTTTTTGTTTTCAAGTGCGCTAAAGCGCTGGCCAATCTGGACATTTGAAGTACCCTGCTGCACATCCTTGGCTTGAATACAAGTGCCGGTAGGTTGGCAAACTGCAGAGAGTATAGGTTTCAGGAGTTTGTTGGTTGTCAACGTTGTTGGAGATACTTGGCAAATGCGAGCCAGCTAGCGAGAGACCCAGCCGGCTCAGTATCTACTCAAATTCAGGTTGGCAAAGGGTCGTTTGCCAAGTCATTTGCCAATTAATGCTGTGTGTACGGTACACAGATTTTTTGTCAGATAGTTATCTTTTTATGTTTCAAAGAGGACGTAACATGTATGTATTCGTTCAGTTTGAACAAACTCACCATCCTTGGCAATGACAGCAACATTCACTGACTTGCCTTTCCCAGCGATCCGCCTTCAAAGTTTCATCATGGAAAAGGGTGGGGCAGTGGGCTTGAAATCATTCAAATAGTGTTTTGCAACCAGAATCAAAATCAGGGAGTCTGAATCGTCAACCTGAAGTGTACGGCAGGTGAAGCAGCCCGTGATATTGTTTTCAAATCTGAAAGTGGGTTTTTTCTAGCTTTATGGTTATAGGCCTCCTCCAGGGACAGCGTTTTAGTAGTTTTTACAGCTTTTTGTAGCTTTTGGGGGCCATTCGGGGCAAAAAAAAACTTGTTTACAGCGATAATTTCTCCAAAACGGCGTCAAAAATCTCGATCGCTATATATAGCGGAAAATAATATCCCTGGACGTGACGCATGAAGTGAGTGGCCACAGTCTCGGGCTACCCATAACCAATTAAATGCAACACATCATATGCTTCACAATATTCCCCAATAGTCACCATTCACCCCAAAATCCACTCAAATCCCTCCCCCTACCCCCCGCCAACTTCCACGTGCAGCATCTATCAGCAGCAGCAATGGCAAAGAAAAAAGGAATGTCACCCCCCACACAGACGGCAGCAGTTTTGCTTCTAGGCTCCCCTGGCTCGGGGAAGAGCCTGCTGGGAGAAGCCATGCGCCGAGCCAATCCGTCCATCACCTTCATCAGTGTGGGCACTCAGCTGCGGGCTGAGGGTCTGGTGGATGAGTATACAGACAACCCCACGGAGGCTCGGCGTCTTCATATGGATCAGCGAGCCGCGCTCATTCTGGCCCAAGGGCTGAGACAGGCCACATGGCAGAGCTCCCCTGTAGTGCTGGAGTGCGTCAAGGACCTTGAGGGCGCCTACACACTCATGGCAACTCTACAGGAGCACGGAATTCAGTTGCAGCGGGTGAGAGGAGCAAATATATGCAGATAGACATTTTTTAGTTGTGAAAGGAATTTCACCCCAGGAGGTGGGTCTCCCGACACAAACCAGCGACACCGAGGATTCAGTTTGAACGGCGTTGCCACTCCTACAAAACAGTAGGCATGGGCAATTCACATTTCAACCAACAACGAGGGACTCAATCATTTTTACCCAGTTCCCTGCTTCCAGCATCCCACTCCCAACGTCCGCGGTTGTAAAATCAATCTGATTACCCAACGTCCGCGGTTGTAAAATCAATCTGATTACCCAACCTCCGCGGTTGTAAAATCAATCTGATTACCCAACGTCCCCGGTTGTAAGATCAATCTGATTACCCAACGTCCGCGGTTGTAAAATCAATCTGATTACCCAACGTCCCCGGTTGTAAAATCAATCTGATTACCCAACGTCCGCGGTTGTAAAATCAATCTGATTACCCAACTGAATCCCTCACAGTTTGAGTGCCCAACTGAATCCCTCACAGTTTGAGTACCCAACTGAATCCCTCACAGTTTGAGTGCCCAACTGAATCCCTCACAGTTTGAGTGCCCAACTGAATCCCTCACAGTTTGAGTACCCAACTGAATCCCTCACAGTTTGAGTACCCAACTGAATCCCTCACAGTTTGAGTGCCCAACTGAATCCCTCACAGTTTGAGTGCCCAACTGAATCCCTCACAGTTTGAGTGCCCAACTGAATCCCTCGCAGTTTGAGTGCCCAACTGAATCCCTCACAGTTTGAGTGCCCAACTGAATCCCTCACAGTTTGAGTGCCCAACTGAATCCCTCGCAGTTTGAGTGCCCAACTGAATCCCTCACAGTTTGAGTGCCCAACTGAATCCCTCACAGTTTGAGTGCCCAACTGAATCCCTCACAGTTTGAGTGCCCAACTGAATCCCTCACAGTTTGAGTGCCCAACTGAATCCCTCACAGTTTGAGTGCCCAACTGAATCCTTCACAGTTTGAGTGCCCAACTGAATCCCTCACAGTTTGAGTGCCCAACTGAATCCCTCGCAGTTTGAGTGCCCAACTGAATCCCTCACAGTTTGAGTGCCCAACTGAATCCCTCACAGTTTGAGTACCCAACTGAATCCCTCACAGTTTGAGTACCCAGCACCCATCAGCCATCACCCTCCCTAGCAGCGCACAGGTAACTCACGGCCTCACCCGCCAATCACACTCCATGCTGTCTGTGTTGCATGAGTGCCTGGCTTGGACCATGTTGGTGCTAGCTGACTTGATTGGCTTGGGCCTGTCTTGGATCCATGCTGTCTGTGTTGCATGAGTGCCTGGCATACATGCATGCCAGGTATTGTCTACCCCCCCCCCCCCCACACACACACACTCACACACACACACACCACACACCCATCCACCCACCCCACCCAAATACCCCAAAACCTCACCCTATCCTACCCCACCCAAAGACCCCAGAACCTTACCCCACCGGGCCCTGACCCCACCCAACCGCACCCCACCTGACCTCACCACCCACAGGACCTCCACCCACCCCACCAGACCCCACCCAAACTACCACAACCTAACCCACCCACCACCCTGACCCCTAACCACCGGACCCCACCCCACCCAACCTACCAACCGACCCACCAATACCCAACCTCACCCCACAAAGACCCCACCGGACCCCCCACCAACCGCACCCCATCTGACCCCACCCAACCTCACACCACCAGACCCACCGGACCCCCCCCCACCTCACCCCACCTTACGCCCACCCAGACCTCCACCCCACCGGACCCCCCCCAACCGCACCCCACCTGACCCCACCCAAACCTCACCCCACCATACCCCACCGGACCCCCCCCAACCGCACCCCACCTACCCACCCAACCAGCACCCACCGGACCCCCACCGTACCCCCCCAACCTGCACCCCACCTGAACCCCACCCAACCTCACCCCACCAGACCCCTCCGGACCCCACCCAAACTGACCCCACCCAACCTCAACCCACCAGACCCCACCCCACCGGACTTCACCCAACCTCACCCCCCCTGCTGACCCATCCCACCCCACCAGACCCCCCCACCAACCTCACCCCACCGGACCCAACCCAACCGGACCCCACCCAACCCTCACCCCACCCCACCGGAACCCCCACCCAACCTTCACCCCACCCAACCTCACCCCACCCCAACCTCACCCCACCCAACCTCACCCTACCAGACCCCACACCGACTGACCCCACCCAACCGGCCCCCAATCAACCTTACCCCACCCAACCTCACCCCACCAGACGCCACACAACCGGAACCCCACCCACCTCATCCCCACCCACCCAAACCCAGCACCCACCCAACCTCACCCCCCGGACCCCACCCACTGGAACCACCCACCTCACCCCCACCCGACCCCAACCAACTCGACCCCGACCCCACCGGACCCCCACCCGAACCTCACCATCACCACACCAACCCCCAAACTGACCCCCCACCCAGGACCCCACCTTACCTCAGCCCAACTCACCCCGCTGCCCAAACACACCCTTAACCCCACCCAACCTCAACGCCCCCGGAACGCCCACCCAACCGTCCATCCACCAACCCATCCCCCCACCCAACCTCACCCACCGGCCCCTCACACGAACCCCACCAAACCTAACCTCACCCCACCCACCGACCCCCCCAACCTCAGCCCCAACCCAGACCCCACCAAACCTGACCCCACCAAACCGCACCCCACCTTACCTCACCCCCCCACCACTCAACCCACCCCACAGAACCACCCAAACTGAACCCAACCGTAACCTCACCCCACCTGACCCCTAAACACCGTACCCCCCCCCCACCTCACCTCACCCAACAGAACCCCACCCACCTCACCCACCAACCCCACCGGACCCCGCCCCAACGCACCCCACCTGACCCAATCCAACCCACCCCACCATACCCCACCGGACCCCCACCCAAACCGCACCCCACCGACCCCACCCACCTCACCCCCCGACGCCCCCCCAATCCGCACCCACCTGACCCCACACCAAACGCTCACCCCAAACATACCTCACCCGCACCCACCAGAGCCCATCCGGACCCCACCCAAACTGACCCCGTGACCCAGCCTCAACAAACCAGACCCCACCCACCGGACTTCGACCAAACTCACACGCACCCCAGCGACCCCACCCACACCCCACCAGACCCCACCCAACCTCACCCCACCGGACCCCCACCCAACGCGTAACCCCACCCAACCTCACCCCACCACCCCACCGTAACCCCACCCACTCATTCACCCCACCCAACCTCACCCCACCCAACCTCACCCCACCAACCTCACCCCACACCAACCGTCACCCCTACCCAACCTCACCCTACCTCACCCCACACCGACGGACCCCCACCCAAAACCGGACCCCAATCAACCTTACCGCGCCACCCAACCGCTCACCCCACCAGACCCCACCCAACCGGAGCCCCCCCAACCTCAATCCACCCAACCCCCCCACCAACGCTCACCCCCGACCCCACCCACTGGACCCCACCCACCTCACCCCACCGGACCCCGCCCCCGACCCCCACCCAAACCTCACCCCACCCCACCGGACCCGCAACCACCTCACCCCACCATACCGCACCAAACCTTACACCACACACCCGTACAACCCCACCGTCCGCACCTCAACCTCAACCCCGCTTACCCAACACCACCTTCCGCCACCCAACCGCACCCACCCAACCCCACCCAACCACTCATCCCAACCAACACCAGCCCCCCACCCACCTCCCCCACCTTACCCCACCCAAGCCTGACCCCACCCAAACCTCACTCCCACCCCACCGACCTCCACCCAACCTCTCACCCCACCAAACCCACCAACCGTGACCCACCCAACCTCACCCCCTGACTCACCCGACCTACCACTCTACCCACACCACCTTATACCCCACCCACCTCACCCCACCCCACTAACCCCACCAAACTTACCCCACCCAAACTTACCCACCCACCGACCCCACCCAACCTCACCACCGACCCCACCGCAGTACCCACCCAACCTCACCCCAACTACCCCCCCCACCCACTAACGCTCCCCAACCTCAACCCATTACCCCACCCAGATCGCACCCAACCATACCCCATCCAGACCTCATCACCCAACTTTGAACACCACCAGCCTCCCCCACCGACCCCCCGCCACCATCCCCACCCAACCGGACCCACCCCACCTACCCAACCCACCTTACCCCCCTGAGCCGGACCCCGCCCACCGGCACCCCACCCCACCTGCCCCACCCTACTGGACCCCACCCCACCCAACTCCCCAACCGGACCCACAAACCAGACCCCACCGGACCCCACCCAACGGACCCCACCCCACCAGACCCATCGGACCCCACCCAACCTCACCAACCTCCCCCCCACCGGACCCCACTTGACCCCACCCCAACCGGACCCCCACCCAACCCAACCCCCACCAGACTCCATTCCGACCCTGACCCCACCCACCTGACCCCACCCAACCTCACCCCACGGATCCCCACCCCACCTGACTCTACCCAACCTCACCCCACCTGACCCCCACCCCCAACTCACCCCACCGGACCCCACCCAACCTCACCCCACCCCCACCTCACCCCACCGGACCCCACCCCACCTCACCCCACCCAACTTTACCCCACCTGACTCCACCCAACAGGTCCTCTACTTGTCAAGCGCTGCTTTTAATGTGTCTCATCTAAAGCATCCTCTGGGAAACGATTACAACAGCTCTGTCTCCGAGGTACGTGCGCCTAGGTGTCGCTGGTTTTGGGAGATCCAGCTCCTGGGGTGATTTTATTTCACAACTAAAAACAAAACAATCCGTCCGCCATCTTCAAAAAACAAGTAGTCCCTTCAGTGTGACACTCTGCCTTCAGTGAACCCAAAACAAGTAGTCCCTTCAGTGTGACACTCTGACTTCAGTGAACCCAAAACAACTTAGAACAAGTCCTATGCAGCGTCGCAAGCGACGCGGAAAATTGGCGGATCGAGTTGGCAACAGAACGAAAGGTAGCAACGATGGAGCTGACCGAAGCGAGTTAGTTACGTCAGGCTTCAAGAAATGTTTCAGTCGGACGGACAAATGGGTAGACATGGGGGCTCCCGCCCCCTTGAAGAGGGGGCTCCGCCAAAAACAAGTAGCCAAGTTTGCACTCGGAAACGAGCTTCACGGACTGAATGACCGGTTTTTTGTATGTATGTATGTTACAGTCCAGGGGTAGGCCAAATAGGCTAAAGGGACATGATTACCAAACCGTATAGGAAGGGCTTCAAAATAAAAAGCACTGTTGAACTGAACCCCTTACAATCGTTTTACCGGGGGCCCTGATTTTGTGCTACAGTGGTCATTTAATTCTACAATATATTATGATTGTGAATTTATCGGGATTGAGAATTGGGAATGAGAAGAGGAGAAGGGCTTAACGAGCGACCAAATTTGAGGAAGGAAGAGTACGGCATGGTGCTGTACAGTCAATTTTGGATGCACTTGGACCATGGACAGGGTCATTTATATTCTAGCCGAGATTTGACAGGGTTTGGAGGCGACTTCTAGATGGGAAATTGAAATTGAAATTGTTACATCCTTGTAATACAGTTAATCACAGGACTTGATGTTAAGGACACCACAGCTTAAGCCGTTTCAGATGGGAAGTCGGTTACAGTTAAACGACCTGGGTTACAATTCATTTAAACTTCCATTCATATCATTTTTGGTATCTCCCACCGCCCCTAAGTGCGCCTACTCTTTTGTAGGAGTGACAACGCCATTCAAACTGAATCCTCGTTGCCGCTGATTTGTGTAGGGAGACCCACTTCCTGGGGTGAAATACCTTTACCGACTAAAATCAAAAATGACGGTAGGGATGATGCATGACCTAGGCATAGGGAGACTTCCCATGAAATCCACATGGAAGGCTCATCCACCCACCCACAAACCCACCCACCCACAAACCCGGTAAGAGACTTACTAAGACAGCCATATGACAGGCTGTGCCCTTGCCTTTGGCCGTGTCTGAATTGTATATGGCCCCTTGCTCCACGGGGAACTGAAAAGAGGTAAACAGAATTGAATTGAGTTGAATTGTAACATTGGTTTTCAGCATTGGACGATAGGGATGATGCAAGACCTAGGCATAGAACTGTGTATGGAATGATGCAGGACTTGATTCTGAAGTTATGAAAGGTATTTCACCCCAGGAGTTGGGTCTCCCGACACAAACCAGCGACACCGAGGATTCAGTTCGAATGGCGTTGCCACTCCTACACAAGAGTAGGCGCTCTTAGGGTTGGCGGGAGATACCGACCCTCAACCACACGAGCATTCACCACTTCCCCTACCTAGGCACATACTTGCTTGCGGATCTGATCTGATACAGCTTTGAATTTAGGTCTCCGCCTTTAGGTCTGTTTGGGGAACTGGTGTTGATGATGATGATGATGATGATGGTGGTGGTGGTGGTGGTGATGGTGATGGTGATGGTGATGGTGATGGTGATGGTGGTGGTGGTGGTGGTGGTGGTGATGATGATGATGATGATGATGATGATGATGATGATGATGATGATGATGATGATGATGACAATGACAATGACAATGACAATGATAGTGAGGAGGAAGACGACGACGGGGATAACGACAATGATGATGATGACGACGGCAACACGATGACGGTGGTGATGATGATGATGATGATGATGATGATGATGATGGTAGTGGTGGTGGCGATGATTATGCTTGCAATATATATTATGGTGTCTAATTGCACCCCGAATGTGAATGCAATGATAACGCCTGGTGGGGCGTGGTATTAAGGGAGCCCCGTCTTACAACGGTAGGGACCGGGCTGCTACTTTACATGGACGAAGCTACCATGACGGTTGAAAGTAAACACGAACACTAAGGCGCACCCGTGGGGATGTGATTGCAACTTGAACTCGTCAAAGGGGTCTTAATAAGACAAAACATATAGAATATGACCTGGAATCAGTGTTGGTGCTTCCAAACCGGGCCGGAAAAACCCCGTAGTACGTTGCACTGGCATGATGTGGCCACGGTGCCTGCAACTGCATTCATCGGCGGTGATTCTTTTCAATGTGGTGGTCCTACGGTGACTATAGCTAGCTCCGGCTTACGCTGTGGTGTCCTTAACATCACGTCCTGTGAGCAACTGTATTACACAGATGTAACAATTTAAATTTCAATATGGCCTGGAATCAGCAATAGCGTGGGGACGCGTGCTAGGCTACCTGTCAGCGATAGCTGTCTGTTGCCCCTATGTCTGCTATACCAGAATGTCATACTGTCCAGCTATACCCGAACCCTGCCACCTGTGCTCTTGGTGTTCGTCCTCGTACACTGTAATTGTTCTTTGCATCCATTTCCTTTTATCAGTTGCAGTGCTTCGCTAACACTGCCTGCATTGCATTGTATTACCCACACACCAGACACACACCACACACACTCACACACACGACACACCAACAGCACTCTGAAACCTCACAACACACAACCCAATACACACATTACAGACACATCAAGCAGCAACACACATGCAACTGGGGGGGGGGGGGGGGGGGGGGCATTGCCCACCCACCAGACACACACCGCACACAGAGCACACAAATACACACGAAACACACACAGGTAGCCTGCGTTGCATTGTATGTGCGCATCTAACTCTCCTGCCCCAGGCAAAGGTAGCGTACCGATCATCTTGTCTGCCAGAATGCGCGCGTTGAATGCCATCTTCAAAGTACCATACAACTTCATTGCTGAGATTGTATAAGGGCACAATGTTCTCAATTGAGTGCATTTTTTGTTGCTGTATTGTGTTTACAGAAGCGCGACAAGGAGAGGCGGGTTGAGGAGCGTCAGGCTAAGTGGTCCTCACAGGCAGGCCCCTTGATCGAGTTCTTCTCAGCACTTGGAGTGCTGGAGGAGGTTTACTCCTGCCAAGCATCTGCAAATCGCTGCGGGACGGGGAAGAGGGCCTTGCTTGCCTCCCTTGAACTATTGCTGGAGGAGAGTGGAACACTTGCATCCCTGGGCTACGCCACAGGCAGACAAAATGCTCTGTGGCCGGAGTGCTCTGGTCTGCAGACGCTCAGCATGGTGTCGGGTGCATTGGTCACCAGCCGGATAGAAAGGGATCAGGTGCTGGCAGCAGCGGAAGCTGCCACCGGCCTTCACAACCTACTTGCCTGTCTTCCTGTGCCACTGCAGTCGGTGAACACGCTGGACGAGGCGCGATAGGTAGGGTATCCCGGTCGGTATTCTGTGTCGCGTAAGGCTGATGGCACACGCTGCCTGCTCATTGTCACAGCCAGCCGTAAATCATACTTCATAACGCGCTCTGGATCTGCATACGCACACCCTCTGAGCAAAAGCATTGGCAGCAGCGGTAGCTCCTTGCCGCTGCCTCCCAACACTGTTTTAGACGAAGAGCTGTTGTGGGCAGGGCTGCACGGACACCGCAAGGGCTTCTTCCTCGCATTTGACGTACTTTCATCTGGAGGCTCAAAGCTGTGGCACCTGCCACTGCAGCAGCGCCTAGTCGCCCTGGAAGGGGTCTTGGGGCTGGAAGAAGCCGAGGACAGCCAGCTGTTGCGAGAAACCTGCTCCCTTGAAGCTGCTGCTGTTAGCAGCAGCAGCATTAAAGGAAAGAGCTCCCCTTCTGGCAGCCTGGTGCAAAGACCCGCTTATGTAAGCATCGCAGCGCCGTGGTGCTGTTTACCACAGCTGGTGAAGAAGCAGCAGGCTCCACCAGCTGGCAGCTACACCGTCACAGTCCTCCGCAAGACACATCACTCCGTGAGTGCCGAGGTCCTGAAACAGCTTGAGGGGTCGGAGTGCCCGTACCCAACGGATGGCCTGGTCTTCACACCCCAAGCCATGCCATATGTCCTGGGCATGTCTGAGATGTTGTATAAGTGGCAACCTGCGGCCCAAGTGGCAGTGGACCTTCGCTACATCGGAGAGTGGCAGGTATCATCCAACTACAGACGCCTGACCCATATGCCGAATATCGAGCTAGTGCAGCATGGGCTTCACAACCACCTGACATATGAGTGCCTTCCCCAGGTACTTCGTAGAGAGTTGTGCAATGCAAGTGGTCGAGGTAAAATAAAAACAATGGCCTGGGTTTCAATACCGCTGGATTCTGAGTGCATCAATTCCTGCCATTGTCACTGGGCCCCACGCTCGGTGCGCTGGGACAAGTCTCACGGCAACTCGGAGGCAGCGCTGTGTGGCCTGGAAAAGGGCCTGGTGGGAGGGGGAGTGCCGCATACCAAACTTCTCGAGATGGTTTGTTCTGTAGAGGCCAGCCTCTGTGGTAGCAGCAGCAGCAGCAGCAGCAGCATGCCTGCCCTCACCTGCCATCCAGCCAGGCTGCAGCCGTTTGAGCAGTTGTACAGCACTGTGTTGGAGCTGGTAGATTCCGGGGCAGTTGAATGCACCGTGGATGCTGACAGTGAACTTGAAATTCTGAGCTACACCCAGTCCATCGGCCCACCCCAGTCTGAAGGTGCAGCCATGTGCAGGGGCCTGGTGCTGCACGTGCCCAGCCAAACAGTCGTGGCCACTCCTTTTGTGCGGTTTGGGGAACTGCTGCCAGCTGATGCTGATGCCCAGGAGTCGGGAGAGTTCACGTTGGCTACCATGGTGTCTCGCTTCAGCGGGCTTGCAACAGCAAGCATCAAAGTGGATGGCAGCCTTATCATCGCCTTCATGTGGCAAGGGCAGCTGAGGACGGCCACGCGCCGCAGGATGCATTCGGAGCAGGTGTGGTCACGGGATAATGGAGAAACATGGATAGCCGATGAAAGTGCACTCCTCCAAAGTGTGTATATATACTCCACATTTGTACTGTACTTCACGTTTTTTTACTGTACTCCACGTTTGTATCCTCCAAATTGTGTATATTCCACGCTTGCAATACACCACATTCATACTGTGCTCCACATTTATACTGTACTCCCCATGCATACTGTACTCCACATTTATACTGTACTCCACATGTATACTGTACTCCACATTTATACTGTGCTCCACATGTATACTGTACTCCACATTTATACTGTACTCCACACGTATACTGTACTCCACATGTATACTGTACTTCACATGTATACTGTACTCCACATGTATACTGTACTCCACATGTATACTGTACTCCACATGTATACTGTACTCCACATGTATACTGTACTCCACATTTGTACTGTACTCCACATGTATACTGTACTCCACATTTATACTGTACTCCACATGTATACTGTACTCCACATTTATACTGTACTCCACATGTATACTGTACTCCACATGTATACTGTACTCCACATGTATACTGTACTCCACATTTATACTGTACCCCACATGCATACTGTACCCCACATGCATACTGTACTCCACATTTATACTGTACTCCACATTTATACTGTACCCCACATGCATACTGTACTCCACATGTATACTGTACTCCACATGTATCCTGTACTTCACGTTTGTATACTCCACGTTTGTACTACTCCACACTTGTACTGTACTCCAAAGTGTGTATACTCCACATTGTATTGTACTTCACGTTTGCATACTCCACGTTTGTACTACTCCACATTTGTACTGTACTCCAAAATGTGCATACTCCACATTTGTACTGTACTCCAAAGTGTGTTTACTCCACATTGTACTTGTACTTCACGTTTGCATAATCCACGTTTGTACTACCCCACATTTGTACTACTCCACATGTGTACTGTACTTCACATGTGCACTGTACTTCATGTTTGGACTACTCCACTTGTGCACTACTCCACGTTTGTACTTTACTTCACATATGTACTACCCCACATTTGTACTGTACTTCACGTTTGTATTTCTCCGCGTTTTTACTACTCCACATATGTACTCCTCCACGTTTGTACTACTCCACTTTTGTACTACTCCACGTTTGTACTGTACATCACATATGTACTGTACTCCATATATGTACTGTACTTCACGTGTGTACTTCTCCACGTTAGTACTACTCCACATTCGTACTACTCCAAGTTTGTACTGCAATTCACGTTTGTACTACTCCACATTCGTACTACTCCACGTTTGTACTGTACTTACGTTTGTATACTGAAATGTTGTGCTTCCATTTAATTGCCGCGCCCAGCTTTATAGTACCCTTCTCCTTCTGCCAATCCATTTGTGCAACCCTGCCTGACGCTCTTTTGCTGCCCCTTGATGTGCACAGGCCATCTGGGCCAAGGAGTGGCTGTTGAAGCACGCAAACATGGCTGAGTTGCATCCAGGCTGGACATACCTTTTTGAGGCTGTGTACGAGCAGGACACCGTCGTAGTCAACTACAGCTTTGACGGGCTGCTGCTGCTGGGGGCATTTGACCCGGAAGGTTACGAGTTGGTGGATACAGCTGAACGACAAGAGCTGGCTGGGAAGCTTGGGCTGATGGCCGTGCCATGCCTGCACGGGAGCTGGGAGGAGCTGGTCGGCAGGCTGGCGAGGGGCACAGATCTGGTGGCCCAAACCCGGGGTAGGCAGGAGCAGCACACACCTCTGGTTGGGGAGGGCTGGGTTGTATGCGCCGCCGACAGCTCACGTCACAAGATGGTGCAGACAGCCTACAAGCAGGTATCCACAGCTGCTCAGCACATGCACCCACTCACAGTTTGGGATGCTGTGCGATTCAAGTGCAAGTCTCGAGCGCAGCTGACTTGCCGCTTGCCCCGTCACCTAGCCCGTGAGATGCATGCCATCCTGGACGCCCTCAGCGACCAGTACTGCATCCAGTCACGCAAGCTATGCAGCATGCTCGCGGAATCCAGAACATGGAGATATGAGGCAACTGGCGGAAGGCCGAGCCCGGAGGCAGATGAGGAGGGGTTGCGGCGGATGGCCTCGCTCAGCCTTGCACCAGATCAGGATGCAGCATGTGGACCTGCACCTGTCTCAGCACCCCACCAACAGTGCCGTGTGTGCGGCTGTTCTGCAACATTCGATGAACATGGCGACCGTATCTGCTTCTGTGACACTTCCCACGGCAAGGGGTGCCAGTCATCAAGTAATGAAGAGCAGCCGTCCGCACAGCCCAGCTGGAAGCATACCAAGTGGTACTGCAACCTGTCTGAGGCGCCATCAAGAGTGCTCAGTCAATACCCCCATCTATGTTCATGAGTGGCACTACTGATACGGCTGACTCCCTTGTGCCATCACTGCGCGGCCTGATGTTGGACGAGGTAAAGCCTTCTAGGGACGGCAGCCTCAAGGGCTACTCCCCGTCAAGCGGGTTCGAACAGACTGTCGTCAAGGGCTGGGTCAGGAATGGTCCTGTCGACGACCGCATGTCGTCGCGGTCCCTGGTTCTGCAGCTGCCGGACCATGCGCAATTGGCGTTTCTGGAGTTGTTGCAGGGCAGGGCACTGCTGGATTCGATGCTGGTGTGCAAGTCCTGGGTGCGGCTTCTGAAGGGTGACCCAAGGTTTACCTCTTGGCTATTAGGGGCAAAGGCGGAGCTGAAGAGGCAAGAGGCAGAAAAGGCGGAGCTGAAGAGGCAAGAGGCAGAAAGGAAGATGCAGGAGGCGCGAATGAACCAGGCACAGTTTTACGCAGATAAAGCCGGTAGGCAGCTGAGGCAGCACCTTAGGGGTTCGTATTTGTTCTTTGATTCAGACTCTGACTACGACTACTGGGACGGCTACGGTTCAACATGAGTTGTCCAGTCATGGGGCCCAAGATGGATACGCCCCCCCTCCCCCCCCCAGTTTTCAATTGCTGACAATTATGTTTTAGGCTAATTGGAACTACCGGTACCCCAGTTTTCAATTGCTGGCAATTATGTTTTAGGCTAATTGGAACCTATCAGTCAATAACTAGTACATGAAGTGGATGGTTACTTGTTCCTGGCGAATCGCAAACCTGAATTTAGTACAGGTATATGCCCAGCTCTGCGTCCTGAGATGCAACCAATTCCATACCCTGCGTCCCGAGATGCAACCGAACCAGCATATCCTGCGTCCTGAGACGCAACCGACCTGCAACTGATCCCAAAGTGACCCAAAGCCTGTATAAATATGGTACATAAGGTACTTGTATCAAACTGGTATATACGGTACTTGTATCAAACTGGTATATACGGTATATACGGTACTTGAATCAAACTGGTATGTACGGTACTTGTATCAAACTGGTATATACGGTATATACGGTACTTGTATCAAACTGGTATATACGGTATATACGGTATATACGGTACTTGTATCAAACTGGTATATACGGTATATACGGTACGTGTTTCAAACTGGTATATACGGTACTTGTATCAAACTGGTATATACGGTATTTACGGTAATGATAACGCCTGCTGGGGCGTGGTGTTAAGGGAGTCCGTCGTACACGGGTGGGGAGCGGTCTCCTAACTCAACTGGACAAGCTACCATCGCGGTTGACAACGACCTGCAACGTCAAGAGCGACCGAAGGAGGAGTCAAACCCCCGACTCTTCATTCTTTGGCGATCTGGTCTACCAGGTATATACGGTACTTCTATCAAACTGATATATACGATATATATGGTACTTCTATCAAACTGGTATGTTCGTATTTGTATTACCAGGAGAGCAACTTGAGAATGACTCCGGTTTCTTAGCTTGCACTTGAACTCTCACCGTGTTTGTTCTGCCTATTCAAATGTCTACCGGTATGTATCATCACTGAGCTCCTGAAGATGTCACCAGCTGCATCCATGTCCGGTGTTCGATATACTGCCTCATGTGAAAACTAAACTAACTGAGAACTGACGTTACATGAGCAAGGATGATTCATTTTCGGCAGCCCTACATTTTACAATCTGAAGTTCACGTTTAGATTAGGCAAGGCACACTAGCAGCACGCCATATCACATAAGTACACTTGTAGCACACTCAGTTTGTAATAAAAACAGATACAAAGGCACCATATATGTTTCTTGGTATGTGACGCAAATAATTTCAACCTGGGCAAGTCTGTAAATGGACCTGGACAAGTCTGTAAATGGACCTGGACAAGTCTTTAATCTGTCTAATCTGTTTAGTGAGCTCCCTAGTTTCCGTGGGTATCGCACGGAGGAACTTGAAATTTGAAGACTGTGGGCAACCCACAGATGGCTGAAAAAACATGTAACAATCCAATCAAATGGCCTCGATACCTGGGGGGGGGGGGGGGGGGGGGGGGGGGTATACGAGAACCTCAACACCAGTATGGTTTGTTGGGGCTTCCAACAACCCCAATACTGGTACTATAATAGGGCATTGGGGTCTACGGGGCAAGCTAAACACTTCAATGTTTTTGGCGCTAAAAACAAACAATTATAAACCCCTAAAACAACCTCGGCAGGGTACATGGGCACTGTGAGGGTATACAACAACCTTGACACCACGCGAGTGTGTGCAGCAACAACAACAACAAGAGCAACAACAAGCAGCAAATTAGTACACGGATGCTGCTGATGTGCCTATAAGCCAGGGTAATTCAAAGCGCGCGCTTTTGCGCTTTTGAGCGCTGACTTTTTGACCCCCTTTGCGCTTTAAGCGCAGTTTTTTGCAACCCCCTGTGGGCGCAGCAAGCATTTTTTGCGCTTTTTGCACTACAAAGCGCAGTTTTTTTGTTTTCATGTGCGCTAAAGCACTGGCCAATTTGGCCATTTGAAGTACCCTGCTACAAGCTGCTACCGAGAGGCAACTCTATCTTCTTGCTGCTTTATAGACACCTCCGTCTTTACGTTTTTACGTTTTTTTGTAGCTATTGGATTCATGGATCAACTTCTCATCTTTTACATCTCAAATCAACTCAAATCAACAGGGGATCAAACCTATATTATTGCTGCTTAAGCGACAACGCAACCAACCATCGCCAACAGCATTTGTACAAAAACCAACGCACAGATACCGACCCTTGACCAGGTGAACATTCACCACTACCCCTATTCAGCGTATGTACACACAAATGGATCACGTAAGTGACAATGAGAGAGAGGGTTCGATACATAAACTTAGCAAATCATTGCCGATACAGGACAGCAGCACAGCCTGCCTACCATCAAATTTTATAACAGGAAGCATGAGGGTTTGTGAGGCACCCCCACATACCTGGAAAACAAAATAGTAGGGTGCCCTGGCGGGTCCCCTGGAGATCGGTCCAGGGGGTGGCGTAATGTGAATCAAGTAGTACTGGCAGAATTAATATAGCACGACTATTGCGCATCAACCTGTCATTACTTACACATTAGTTATTGCATAATGCATTCTGCTTGAATTTATAACGTTTCTGCAAATGGCATTATTATTAAACTTGGTGGCCTATAAGGCTAATGAAGTAAATAGCTCATTGATTTTCCGAAGTTCCATGGCCGAGGCTACAGTTGCAACTGCGCAACCTACAGGTACTGGTGCGAAACGGCAGATTTCCTTGTCAAGCACAGTGCGCTGATGCAATGAGCTGCGAGTGGCACGGAGATGCGAATTTCCCAGAGGAAATCGTAGACATGCTCCACGTCCCTAGATTGAGTCCACAGGACAGGAGGGCAACGACAAATGACAAACGCCGCGTCCAGAGCAACCCTGCGATCCGTACGCGAAAAAGTGCCCTCCGAGGACATCCGCCCCCTCCGAGAACCGAACACGGGTCGCTTAGATGTCAGGGCAATCACTTTAACCGGCTGAATTGACCGGTTTTTTATAAGCAAATTTGAAGAAACGGCACGATTTATCCTATCGCCGTTAAGGCTTCGCCGAAGGGAGTTCGAGCCCCGCTGCCGGAAGACGGCGGGTGGTTTCTCGAGTCAGACTTTAGGGCGGTGTTGTTTCACTGCTAGGACATGAGCCCCTTGTAATCTTTCTTCATCGTAAGGCCATTGTAATAATTCATATCCCCTCCCCCCCCCCCCCCCCACCACCACCACCAGGCTTCCCTAACTTTTTGCTTCTGTGTGTATCTCATCGGTGGACTTAAAATGGAAGACTGTGGGCAGCCAAGATTTGGATGAACAACCCTGTAACAATTTAATTCCATTCTACCTCTGGCTGCTGGCACTTCCTTTCTGCTAATTTGTATGGAACCTTGGGGTGGTGAGGAGAGGCATGCCCAACCTAGAAGAAGACCTGGGCACAACTTTAAACTGTCTCACCCGCTAACCGTATTCCCGTGAGGGTTGTTCAGGAGGACCCCCAGCTCTGTGTCCTGAGAAGCAACCAATTTCATATCCGCTTACTGTAGTCCCATCAGGGTTGTTCAGGAGGACCCCCAGCTGTGTGTCCTAAGACGCAACCAATTCCATAGCCTGCGTCCTGAGACGCAACCGACATATCACTGACCCATAGTCTGCGTCCCAAGGCGCAACCAACCCACAGAAGCTGAGTCTGCGACTCAACAGACCCTTCGACGTTGTGTCTGCGACGCAGCTTCCTTTACAACCCTGATTCCCATGCAATATTGCTGTGATTGCATGCAAGGTGCATGTACGAGGCCTATCCTAGACATGGCCGCGTCTTTAAACAGACTCCAACACTTATAATACTTCCTGTTTCTACGACGCAGTGTTCACTCATATGTAGGGAGCGGCAGGTAGCCCTAACCGCGGCCAAAAGTAGGACTAATAGTCCTAATAGCTGGGAGCTAACTTAGCCAAATGTAGCCATTGAAAATCTTACCATGAGAAAGGGTAGGTCGCGACAGGCTCCGGGTTACCTTGCTGTATGCGAAATTCGGATTCCTTGTGAAAAGCTATGCAAAATCGGCACCAATTAGCAACTTTGAGGACAAGTTACCGACATTAATAGCTCGAAACCAGCTATGCGAGCACGGCAGGTAGTGCTAGGTAGCGCGAGTAGCACTAGGTAGCTACCCCCCCCCCCCCCCCCCCCCCCCCCCCCCCCCCTGCCGCTCCCTGCTCATGTGTGTAACACTTCCTACTTATGTTGGCAATTGGTTTGTGTTGGAGCGGCCATTCAGTTTTTTTTACATGGTGATGGCATTGTGATGAGGCTGACTTATTGAGGTTGTAGATATGGTTGAGTGAAAGAGGAGTTTCTGTGTTCCAGCTGCCAGTGCAAGGATGTAGTCAGTGATATGGTTTTGTGTTGGAGTCGCCAGGCAGGGGTGGTATTCATGGTGATGTGCTGGTGCTGGAGATGGCTTTGTGATGGAGCTGACTGATGGAGGTTGTATTCATGGTCTTGTAAAGTTTGTGTTTTTGTGTTGGAGCTGCCAGTGCAAGGCTGTAGTGATTGATATGGTTATGGTTTCGTCTTGGATTGGACAGATACGGTGACTATAGCTAGCTCCGGCTTACGCTGTGGTGTCCTTAACATCACGTCCTGTGAGTAACTGTATTAGACGGATGTAACAATTTCAATTTCAATTGGCCAGGTAGGGGTGGTAATCATGGTGATTTGATGGTGCTGGTGATGGCTTTGTGATGGAGCTGATTGATGGAGCTGGCTGAGGTTATCGTCATGGTAATGTGCAGTTGGTGTTTTTGCGCTGGAGCCGCCAGTGCAAGGCTGTTGTAATTGATATTGCTATGGTTATGGAAATGATTTTGGTTCTGGCTTTTTTTTGAGCGGTCAGGCGGGGGTTCAAGTCATGGTTGTGTGCTGGTGATGGTTGTGTGGGTGGGTGTGGGGTTGTGTAGGTGGGAATGTGATAGGTGCTATGTGATGGAGCTGCTAGGGTGGGGTTATTGTCATGGTGATGTGCTAGTGCTGGTGATGGCTATGTGTTGGAGCTGGCTGATTGAGGTTGTAGTCATGGTATTGTTGAGGTAGTGGTCTGCCTGTGTTGGAGCTGCCACAATGAGGTATTGTCATAGTGATGTGCTAGTGATGGTGATGGCTATGTGGTGGAGCTGGCTGTGGTTACAGACATGGTTATGTGGAGGTAGTGGTCTGCCTGTGTTGGAGCTGCCAAGGTGGGGTTATTGTCATGGTGATATGCCAGTGATGGTCATGGCTATGTGGTGGAGCTGACTGATTGAGGCTGTAGTTATGATAGTGTGGAGGTTGTGTTATGTGCGTTGGAGCTGCCACGGTGAAGTTATTGTCATGATGATGGCTATGTGGTTAAGCTGGCTGATTGAGGTTGTAGTCATGCTTATGTGGAGGCAGTGTTATGTGTGTTGGAGCTGCTGGAGTGAGGTTGAAGCCATGGTGATATGCTAGTGCTGGTGGTGGCTAGGTGGTGCAGCTGGCTGATTGAGGCTGTAGTCATGGTTACGTGAAGGTGGTCTGTTTGTGTTGGAGCTGCCAGGGTGAGGTAATTGTCATGGTGGTTTGCTAATGATGGCGAAGTGATGGGGCTGGCTGATTGGGGTGGTAGTCATGTTTGTGAGGATGTAGTGTTTTTTGTGTGTTAGAGCTACTAGGGTGAGGGTATTGCCATGGTGATGAGTTAGTGCTAGTGATGGCGACGTGATGGGGCTGGCTGATTGGGGTGGTAGTCATGCTTGTGTGGGGGTAGTGTTTTGTGTGTTAGAGCTACCAGGGTGAGGTTATTGCCATGGTGATGTGCTGGTGCTTGCCATGTGGTGGAGCTGACATTTTATGTTTTAGTTACGGTGATGTAGAGGTAGTGTTTTGTGTTGTTGGAGCTGCCACGGTGGGGTTATTGTCATGGTGATGTGCTAGTGCTGGTGATGGCTAGGTGGTGAAACTGACTGATTGAGGTTATAGACATGGTTATGTGAAGGGAGTCCGTTTGTGTTGGAGCTGCTAGGGTGAGGTTATTGTCATGGTCATGTTGAGGTAGTGTGCCATGTGTTGGAGCTGCCACGGTGGGGTTATTGTTATGGTGATGTGCTAGTGCTGGTGAAGGCTATGTGGTGGAGCTGACTGATTGAGGTTATGGTCATGGTAATGTGGAGGTAGTGTTTTGTGTGTTGGAGCTGGCCGGGGTGAGGTTATTGTCATTGTCAAAGTGATGTGCTAGTGCTGGTGAAGGCTTTGTGGTGGAGCTGACTGATTGAGGTTATATGAATGGATATGTGGAGATAGTGTTTTGTGTGTTGGAGCTGGCCGGGGTGAGGTCATTCTCATGGTGATGTGCTAGTGCTGGTGAAGGCTATGTGGTGGAGCTGACGGATTGAGGTTATACGAAGGGGGGCTGTTTGTGTTGGTACCAGCTACCAGGGTGGGGCTATTGCAATGGTGATGTGCTAGCAATGGTGATGGCTATGTGGTGGAACTGACCGATCAATGTTTTAGTAATGGTTATGTGGAGGTAGTGAGTTGTGTGTTGGAGCTACTGGAATGAGGTTATTGTCATGGTTATGTGATGGCGATGGTGATGGGGACGTGTTGGAGCTGACTGATTGAGGTTGTAGGCATGGTTTTGTGAAGGTAGTGTTCTGTGTGTTGGGGCTTCCAGGGTGAGTTTATTGTCATGATGATGTGCTAGTGATGGCTAAGTGATGGGACTGGCTGATTGGGGTGGTAGTCATGCTTGTGTGAAGGTAGTGTTTTGTGTGACAGAGCTGCCAAGGTGAGGTTATTGCCATGGTGATGTGCTGGTGCTTGCCATGTGGTGGAGCTGACATTTTATATTAAGTTACGGTGATGTAGAGGTAGTGTTTTGTGTTGTTGGAGCTGCCACGGTGGGGTTATTGTCATGGTGATGGCTAGGTGGTGGAACTGACTGATTGAGGTTATAGACATGGTTATGTGAAGGGAGTACGTTTATCTTGGAGCTGCTAGGGTGAGGTTATTGTCATGGTTATGTTGAGGTAGTGTGCCGTGTGTTGGAGCTGACACAGCGGGGTTATTGTCTCTGTCATGGTGATGTGCTAGTGATGGTGATGGCTATGTGGTGGACCTGACTGATTGAGGTTATGGTCATGGTAATGTGGAGGTAGTGTTTTGTGTGTTGGAGCTGCCAAGGTGAGCTTATTGTCGTGGTGATGTGCTGGTGATGGTGATTTGATAGAGCTGGCTGATTGAGGTTGTAGTGTTGGTTATGTGAATGTGGTCTGTTTGTGTTGGAGCTGCCAGTGTGGGGTTATTATCATGGTGATGGTGATGGCTATGTGGTGGAGCTGACTGATTGAGGTTGAAGTCATTGTTATGTGGAGGTAGTGTTTTGTGTGATGTAGCTGCCACAGTCAGGTTTAGTCATGGTGATGTGCTAGTGATGGTGATGGCTATGTGTTGGAGCTGGCTGGGGTTGTAGTCATGGTTATGTGGAGGTAGTGGTCTGCCTGTGTTGGAGCTGCCAAGGTGGGGTTATTGTCATGGTGATATGCTGGTGCTGGTCATGGCTATGTGTTGGAGCTGACTGATTGATGTTATAGTTACGGTTATGTGAAGGTGGTCTGTTTGTGTTGGAGTTGCTAGGGTGAGTTTATTGTCATGGTGATGGCTATGTGATGAAGCTAGCTAATTGAGGTTGTAGTCATAGTTATGTTGAGGTAGTGTTTTGTGTGTTGGAGCTGCCTAGGTGGGGTTACTGTCATGGTGATGTGCCAGTGCTGGTCATGGCTATGTGGTGGAGCTGACTGGTTGAGGTTGTAGTTATGATAGTGTGGAGGTAGTGTTTTGTGCGTTGGAGCTGCCACGGTGAAGTTATTGTCATGATGATAGCTGTGTGGTAAAGCTGGCTGCTGGAGGTTGTAATCATGGTTATGTGGAGGTAGTGCTTGTGCGTTGGAGCTGCTGGAGTGAGGTTAAAGTCATGGTGATATGCTAGTGCTGGAGGTGGCTAGGTGGTGGAGCTGGCTGATTGAGGCTGCAGTCATGGTTACGTGAAGGTGGTCTGTTTGTGTTGGAGCTGTCAGGGTGGGGTAATTGTCATGGTGGTGTGCTAGCGATGGCGACGTGATGGGGCTGGCTGATTGGGGTGGTAGTCATGCTTGTGTGGAGGTAGTGTTTTATGTGTTAGAGCTACTAGGGTGAGGGTATTGCCATGGTGATGTGTTAGTGCTAGTGATGGCGACGTGATGGGGCTGGCTGATTGAGGTTGTAGGCATGGTTATGTGAAGGTAGTGTTTTGTGTGTTGGGACTTTCAGCGTGAGTTTAATGTCATGGTGATGTGCTAGTGATGGCTACGTGATCGAGCTGGCTGATTGAGGTTTTAGTTTAATTATGTGGAGGTAGCGTTTTGTGTTTTGGAGCTACCAAGGTGGGGATATTGTCATGGTGATGTGCTAGATCTGGTGATGGCTATGTGGTGGAGCTGGCTGTTTGAGGTTGTAGTCATGGTTATGTGGAGGTGGTATGTTTGTGTTGGAGCTGCCAGGGTGGGGTTATTGCCATTGTGGTGTGCTGGTGATGGTGACTGCTAGGTGGTGGAGATGGCTGATTGGGGTTGTAGTCATTCATTACGTAGAGGCTGTGTTTTTTGTGGTCAAGTGATCTTGTAGCCTGCTTTGCTACCCCAGCCATTGTGGCCATTGTGGTCAAGTGATCTTGTAGCCTGCTTTGCTACCCCAGGAATGGAATGCACTCCCCCAAGAGCATGGGCAAGTCCCTCACACACTACTCCCTTGCTACCCCTGGTCTGTAAAGCACTCTAGCATGAACATGTGCAAGTCGCTTGCAGACTATTACCCGAGTACCCCCTGGACTGCATGACATACAATCACCTCAGCTAAAGAATGGTTGGAAGACCCCCCTAGATATGTGGAGCGAGCTTGTCTCGGGCAAACAATGGCCTGCCTACGACAATGTGAGGTCATTGATTTCCCCTCGGAGAGATCATGAGGAAGGAGGTGAGCAGAGGACAGCGGAGCTTGAATTGAGTAAGTTACATAATGACGGGATGGAAATATTACAAACTAGTTGATGGGTTACGTCACTGCGTATATGTATGTCTTCATGGCTGCTACCTGGCAACAGCTTGGATCCATGCATGCTGTGCTTCGTCTCCCCATCAGTCCTCAGACCCTTGAATCAGACCAACAACCCAGAAGCTTGATGTTGAGCATCCTCGGGGCTTAGCATCAGACCAACAGCCCAAAAGCTTGATGTTGAACAGCCCTTGGGTCCTTGCATCGGACCAATGACCCACAAGCTTGATGTTGATCAGTCGTCGGATGCTTGCATCAAACCAACAGCCCATAAGCTTGGTGTTGCTCAGGCTAACTCCCCTTCTAGAGGCTAACAACCTTCATGCTGCGATCACTTGAGCAAGCTATTCGCTCGCTGTTACTCCTCCTGAACCCTTTCCAGGCATGCCAGTCTTCAAATCAACCACAGCTGCGCGCGGGAAGAACAACGGCGGGATCAGTTCAGTGATACTAATAACCGTTGAAAACAGACCCCCATGCTTACGCGCACAAAAAATCGCTATGCCAGCCCATTCACCCCTCATCTATTCCAGCCGAGACTTACTTGAGGCTCCGGCCTTGCCATCAGCGTAAGGCGCACTTCTATAGGAGATGACTTGGCGAATCATAGCCTTGGCCTTGAAAGGCTCTTTCAACACATTGCGAAGGTAATCGGCGCTCAAGTTGGCGTAACGCAAGTAGGTCATACCTGCCGCCCTATAGAAGGGACCAGTGCCAGCTGCCGACATTATGCTTATACTGACAAAAGGCTTCTGAAGGGAAGGGTGTTGTGGCAAATATCGATCGCGGCGTGAAACGTAGGAAACGGAGATTATAATTATGTACTGCCTTCGCAGTACGTAACAACTGGCTTACCAGCTAGAGCTAGCTCAGCTCTGACGGGCCAAGTGAAGGGCTCAACAACTCTTCACACACACTTGTGCACCCACCCCTTTCCCAGCTCCCCCTGACGCACTCGTGCCCTCCCCCTCCCCTGATAACCACCACCACAGTACCACACACCCCACTACCACCACCACCACCACCACCCCACCCCACCCCACCCTGGGCATGTGATTAAATAATATTGGGGCCTGTTAGTAAGAGTTTAAAATGCATACCGGTAGTTAAAATTTTAAACTGATAAAACTTGCAGCGGCCTGCACTGCACAGCCTCGGCATCTTTCTTCTCGGCAATGGCAGGCACGCCAAGCTAACCTACAAAAGTATGGATAAGAGATGTAAGCGAACTAAGCGATGCAGCTAGATCAGGCCCTGGGGTCCCAGCTGGCCTGGGAGCTGACCTGGCCTAGGAATCCTCGAATTTCTGGCCAGGCTTCACCCCCAGCAGCAGTGACACCCACACGCCCACACGTGGTTATTATAACTGGTTACTCTTTCCCGGTTCTAGTTCGGTAACGGTCCCCTAGTTACGGTCCCAAACTTCGAAGCCCATCTTCAGTCTCCACCCCAGTCCACCCCTGGTCCACCCCATAAGAACTTCTTCACTAGTCCCGACCAGATCAGCAGACAACAACCAACGAAAATCCTAATATCTTCACTGCCTGACACCGTTTCAGTTGTCGCCTCGCTTTCCGAACTCACGTGCTACGAGCAGCTGACTCAGCGATCGAGGCGCGAGAGGGAGCCCGGGGTCAGCGACGGAATCCGCACCCGCTGCTTATTAGAACCAGCCTGGGGATGCTAAAACTAAGTTGAACATACGGCGGGCTCTCCAAAAGGTGCCAGCAGAGCAGCCTCAACCGATTTGCTGCCCGGGGCGGTATCGGTAGCGATGGAAGGGGAGAGGACTTAGAAGGCGCTGTAACAGATCAATTGGACAAGCCTCTTGGGTTCTTCTTGATTTCCTTAGGCCAAGCAGCCAGGTGAGATGGAGTGGGTTAGGGGAGTGAGAGGCTGAAAAACTGCATGGATGGGTAGAAGGTTGGGGGTGGGGCTCGGGGGAACATGATATTTATCTGTTTGCCTCTATGGACTAGTCTGACCACCCACTACCCCCTCTCCTACCAGCACTCACAAGAGCCAACGCTCTCAAACACACACACTCTCACACACACCCACCACACACCACCAACCCACTTCCACCCACCCACTTCCACCCACCCCCACCCCCACCCACAGAAGGCACCATGATCCCAATACTAAATAATGTGCACGACCCCAACAAGCCAACCACCCACCACCATCACCACCAACTCTCTTCTACCCACCCACCACCCACCACAACCCACCCACAGGAGGCACCATGACCCCAGCACCCCACAATGCACACGACCCTAACAAGCCAAGCACCCACCCCTCCCACCTTCCAACCCACAACCACCACCCACCACCCACAACCACCACCACCGACCACACACCATCCAACAACCCACCACACACCAACCCACCACACACCAACCCACCACACACCACACACCACAAACCACACACTACCGACCACCCACCCAACGCCCACCCCCACCCACAGAAGGCACCATGACCCCAATACCCCACAATGCGCACGACCCCACCAACCCACCACAAACCCCCACCACCCACCACCATCACCATCACTCACCACCCACCACCCACCACCACCACCCACCCCCCCACAGAGGAGGCACCATGATCCCAGTGCCCCACAATGCGCACGACCCCAACCACACACCACCCATCACACACCCCAACCACCCACCCACCACACACACACATACACACACCCCACACACAGACGGTACCATGACCCCAGTGCCCCACAATGCGCACGACCCAAACCACCCACCACCTCCCACCACACTCACACCACCACCACCACCAACCCGCCACACACCACGCCCACTCACAGAAGGCACCATGACCCCAGCACCCCACAATGCACACGACCCCAACAAGCCAAGCACCCATCACCACCACCACCACCCACCAACCCACCACACAACAGACACCAGACACCAACCCACCACAAACCACACACCACCCCCATCCACCCCCACCCACAGATGGCACCATGACCACAGTGCCCCACAATGCATACGACCCCAACCCCCTACCACCCACCCACCCACCCACCACACACCCACCCCAAACCACCGACGACCCACCCCAAACCCCAAACCCAACCCCAACCACAGACGGCGCCATGACCCCAGTGCCCCACAATGTGTACGACCCCAACCCCCTACCACCACACCACCACCACACACACCGACCACACACCCCCACCCCCCACCCCCAACCACTGACGGCACCATGACCCCAGTGCCCCACAATGCGTACGACCCCAACCCCCTACCACCACACACCCACCACAAACCACCGCCGACCCACCCCCACCCCCACCCACTCCCCCACCCCCACCCACAGACAGCGCCATGACCCCAGTGCCCCACAATGTGTACGACCCCAACCCCCTACCACCACACCACCACCACACACACCGACCCCACCCCCCCACCCCCTACCCCCACCCACAGAAGGCGCCATGACCCCAGTGCCCCACAATGCACACGACCCCAACAAGCCAAGCATGCTCTTCATTGCCACCACCACCACCACACACCAACCCACCACACACCAGACACCAAACACTACCCCACCACACACCAACCCACCACACGCCACCGCCAACCCACCAATCCACCCCCCACCCCCACCCACAGAAGGCGCCATGACCCCAGTGCCCCACAATGCGCACGACCCCAACAAGCCTAGCATGCTCTTCATCGCCGTATGCATCGTCGGGGCCATCCTTGGGCAAGCCCTACAGAACCTGTCATTGCCCATGTGGTTTGCCTCGATGGACCCCAAGCTGTTCCCACACAGAGACGCGTTCATGATGCTGATGGTCATCGCCATGTGGTACCCACCCATGTTCTTTGTGTCCGCCTGTGTCGCAAGACTCAGAGCAGGTATGGTCTGTCTGTCTGTCTGTCTGTCTGTGTCTGCCATTATAATGAAATTATCATAAATAAATAGCCTATCATTTTAATATATAATACAGGCATGGTGATATGGTACCCATCCATGTTCTTTGTCTCCGCCTGTGTCGCAAGACTCAGAGCAGGTATGGTCTGTCTGTCTGTGTCTGCCAGTATAATGATGTTATCATATATAAATAGCCAATCATTCTAATCTATAATATAGGCATGGTGATATGGTACCCATCCATGTTCTTTGTCACCGCCTGTGTCGCACGGCTCAGAGCAGGTGAGGTCTGTCTGTCTGTGGCTGGTGAGCAATGTGGGGGTATGGGTGTGCGTGGGGGGGGTAATGTGGGTGGGTGGGTGAATGTGTGTGTGTGTGTGTGGGGGGGGGGGGGGTGGATGTGTGTGTGTGGGTAAGTGAACGTGTGTGGGGGTGTGGGGGTGGGGGGGGTGAATGTGTGTGTGACATGTGGTACCCACCCATGTTCTTTGAGTTCGCCTGTGTCGTACGACTCAGAGCAGGTATGGTCTGTCTGTCTGTGTCTGCCATAATAGCACTGGTATGGTCTGTCTGTGTCTGCCATAATAATGATACTATCATATATAAATAGCCAATAATGATATACTTCAATATATGCATGGTGATGTGGTACCTGACCATGTTCTATGCGTCTGCCTGTGTCGCACGGTTTAGAGCAGGTACGGTCTGTCTGTGGCTGGTGGGTCATGTGTGTGGGTGTGTGTGGTGTGTGGGTGGGTGGGTGGGTGGGTGGGTGGGTGGGGGGGGGGGGGGGGGCGGGGGGGGCTGATGTGTGTGTGTGGGGGGGGTGGATGTGTGTGTGGCATGTGGTACCCTCCCATGTTCTTCGTCTCCGCCTGTGTCGCGCGGCTTAGAGCAGGTGAGGTCTGTCTATCTGTCTGTGTCTGTCATAATAATTATGTGATCCTGCATATATAGCCAATCATTACATACTTGAACATAGGCATGGTGATGTGGTACCCGTCCATGTTCTATGTGTCCGCCTGTGTCGCATATCTTAGAGCAGGTACAGTCTGTCTGTGGCTGGTGGGTAGTGTGGGTGTGGGTGTGGGTGACATGTGGTACCCGTCCATGTTCTATGTGTCCGCCTGTGTCGCACATCTTAGAGCAGGTACAGTCTGTCTGTGGCTGGTGGTTAATGTGGGTGTGGGTGTGGGTGACATGTGGTACCCGTCCATGTTCTATGTGTCCGCCTGTGTCGCACATCTTAGAGCAGGTACGGTCTGTCTGTCATAATAATGGTATGATACAATATAAATGATGGTATGATATAATATAATATAATAATAATGGTATAATATAATATAATATAATATAATATAATATAATATAACAATAATGGTATGATATAATATAATATAATATAATATAGTATAATAATGGTATGATATAATATAATATAAATAGCCAATCAACACATGCACACACCTGTCCCCCTTGCCCTACCAGGCCGTCCAGCTCTTCGCTTCATCCACAAGTTCAGCTTGTAGCAGCAGATCACCCACCACACCACCACACCCACATACCCCTGTCCCTCTTGTCTCAACACCACCAGCTCTTGGCTTCATCCACAAGTTAGGCATGTAGCAGTAGATCAACCACCACACCGCAACAACCCACCCCTGTCCCCCTTGCCCTACCCGGTCTAACAGTTCTTGGCCTCATCCACAATTTAGGCATGTAGCAGTAGATCAAGCAACACAACAACACACCACTGCACCACCGCACCAACACACCACCACACCTCCACCACACCACCACACGCACACACCCCTGTCCCCCTTGCACTACCAGGCCGACCAGTTCTTGGCTTCATCCACAAGTTCAGCACGGAGCAGCAGATCACGCTCAGCTTGACTGGGCTTTCCAATGTCCTAGCTGGCGTGTTCATCATCACTTCCAGCCCTTCGGACCGCACGCCAGCCATCATCGCATCTCTCATCGCCACCACCACCATGCTGCCCATGATCGTCATCAAGCACTTCTACTTCGAAGTATCCGGTGTGAAACTGTACAAGGAGCGCATGTTCGGGATCATGCTCACCACCTACCTATGTGCTTCGTACACCATCATCTACCCCCTGCTTGGGAAAGAGGAGGGGCTGGGGGGGAGCACACAGGTCTGGTGGTGGATCGCATACTTCATCGGCGCAATCTTTGCAAACTTCTACAACATACAGCAGGTGCGGTGCTTATTGCCGGGTTTTGTTTTCTGACGGATTGATGTTTTATGTCGGTCCCCTAGTCTAGCACCTCCACCACCTCCCTGTGTTTACAACACACAGCAGGTGCGGCGTTTTGTAGTGGTAGGCTTATCTGTCAGATTTGTTTTTGATGGTGGATCGCATACTTCATCGGCGCAATCTTTGCAAACTTCTACAACATACAGCAGGTACGGTTTTCTGTCAGATTACTCTTTGGTGGTGGATAGTACACTTCATCAGTCAATCTTTGCAAACTTTTGCAACATACAGCAGGTGCAGTGCTTTGTAGTGGTAGGGTTTTCTGTCAAATTATTTTTTGATGGTGGATAGTGCACTTCATCGGAACAATCATTTGAAAACTTAAACAACGTTCAGCAGGTGCAGGGCTTTGTAGTAGAATAAGCACCGCACCTGCTGTATTTGAAAACTTCTACAACATACAGCAGGTGCGGTGCTTATTGCCGGGTTTTGTTTTCTGACGGATTGATGTTAATGTCGGTCCCCTAGTCTAGCACCTCCACCACCTCCCTGTGTTTACAACACACAGCAGGTGCGGCGTTTTGAAGTGGTAGGCTTATCTGTCAGATTTGTTTTTGATGGTGGATGGCATACTTCATTGGAGAAATCTTTGCGAACTTCTACAACAGACAGTACGGTACGGTGCGGTACTTTGTAGCGGTTGGGTTTTCTTTCAGATTTGTTTTTGATGCTGGATAGTGCACTTTATTGCAACAATCTTTTGCAAACTTCTACAACATACAGCAGGTACGGTGTGGTGCTTTGTAGCTGTAGAGTTTTCTGTCATATTTGTTTTAAGTGTTGAATAGCGCATTGGAACGACAGATATGTTGAAAACTGGAATTCGATACATGACAGTGGGTGTGGTGCAGAAATGCTTAGTAGTGATAGGAAGTATTTGTGAATATTGGTATATGGTGGAGTCAAAGAGGGTCGCAACGGTCATATGGACACAATCATTGTGAAAAACTTCATGAACATACAGTGGTGTGGTGCAGTGCTTTGTAGTGATAGTGTTTTCTGTCATATTGTTTTTTAGTGGTGGATCACGCTCGTGAGTGCAATAAAGGGACAAAAAACTTTTAGCAAGGCGTATAGAGCAGTGAGATGTTGGCTGCTTATTTCCGAGGTAGGCAGGGGTTCGTCATAATTGAGGTTCTAGTGCGAAGCGATTAGCACACGCACTTCAGTCGGTGCAATAAGGTGACAAACTTTTACGGAACATACGAGCAGTACTGGTGTGGTGGTGGTAAGCGGTGTACAGTTATATCGTCCTATTTGGTTTGTAGATGGTGGATCACGCACGGTAAGCGGTGCTAAATGACGACAAACTGTGTTAGGAACATAAGGAGAGCCACGCAAGTACGGTTGGTGCTGATGTAGAATAAGGTCAGTTTAATTGTCAATACTGTATTCTAGTAGGTGGAGGTGCGCGACGACCCCGATCATCGGGGGTCACATACTGTGAACAAAGTTTTCGGATACAGTACAGGCCAGGTACGGTGTGGTGTACCTTGTGTAGCGGGTAAAGAAGTTCTATCTGTGCATATTTGGTTCTAGGGTGGAATTACAGCGCCAACGGTCTCGAGCACTACTGAAGCAAAATCTTTAGAAACAATACCGACAGGGTGACGGTGGTGGTGCGGTGGAGCGAGTATCAGTTGTTCTGTCATAATGTGTTTTAAGTGGGGGATGCAACGTAGATTTCATGGGTGCAATACTGGCAAACTTTTACAGCGTACAGCAGGTACGGTGTGGTGCTTTTCAGAATGGGACAGGTTAGCTGTTGATTCGTTTTTGAATGGTGAAAATATGCGCACTTCATCGGTGCAATATTTGCAAACTTTTACAGCGTACAGTATGGTAGGTAGGTCCTGTGTTTTGTAGTGGTAGGGGTTTCTGTCATATTTGTTTTCCGTGGTGGATAGTGCACTTCATTGGATTGATCATTTGAAATGTATACAACATACAGCGCTGTGGTGCTGTGCTTTGTAGTGGTAGGGATATCTGTCAGATTTGTTTCTGGTGGTGGATAGGATACTTCATCGGTGCAATCTTTGAAAACGACTACAACGTGCAGCACGTACGGTGCAGTGCTTTGTAGAGGTAGGGTTTTCTGTCAAATTTGTTTCTGGTGGTGGATGGGGCACTTCATTGGTGCAATAATTTGGAAACTTCTACAACGAACAGCAGGTACGGTGCGGTGCTTTGTAGTGGTAGAGTTTTCTGTCATATTTGTTTTGTGGTGGTGGATAGCGAACTTCATCGGTGCAATCTTTGCAAACTTCTACAACGTACAGTACAGCAGGTGCGGTGCTTTGTAGTGGTAGGGTTATTTGTCATATTTGTTTTTGATGTTGGATAGCGCGCTTCGTTGGAACAATCATTTGAAAACTACTACAACATACAGCAGGTACGGTGCGGTGCTTTGTAGTGGTAGGGTTATCTGTCTTCTTGTTTTTGATGGTGGATAGCGCACTTCATCGGAAGAATCTTTGCAAGCTTCTACAACGTACAGTACGGTAGGTGCTGTGCTTTGAAGTGGTAGGGTTATCTGTCAGATTTGTTGTTTGGTGGTGAATAGCGCACTTCATCGGAACAATCATTTGAAAACGTCTACAACATACTGCAAGTGTGGCACTTTGTAGTGCTTTTGATTTCAGTGGTTAATCTTTCAGCTTTTTCTCGTTTTTTGTTTTCATAACGGTTCATTAGTACAATCTATCTCATATATGAAGCCTCAAGGGGGGGTACGGGGGGGGGGGGGGGGGGGGGGGGGGGTCAGGGGTGAAACGAACAACTTCCGAACATGCTGTCTGCTAACTTTATTTTGCCCCCCCCCCCTCGACGGTTCATAAGAACAATCTATCTCATAAACGTGTTCTACGTCTACCTTGCAGGAGTACAGCTTCAAGCTGTGGGACCACCACGAGAGCATGACTGACTACTTCGAGTACCTCTTCTACCAGACTTCACATATGTGTCTGTGGGGGTGGGCTCTGGTGTGGCTGGATTTGGTCCCTGGCTTGGGCTCAGCACACGGTGTCCAAGGCCTCATGCTAGCTGTGTACGACACCTTCGCAGCCTCCTTCTACTCGCCTGCTCTCAACTACAACGCTTCCTTTAACATCTCACTCTACGTTTCATACATTGTGTGCTGCTACATCAATAAGGCCGATGCACTGATCGGTACACTCATCAACGTTGCCGTCCCGGCTATAGTGGCCGCCATCAGCTACCCCATTGATGCCCTGACCCCAGATCGAAGCGTGGTCATGATCGGCTTGGTCCCGTTGACCATAGCCTTGTTTGGGCTGTCCACCTTCGCTTACGATGTGTGGAGTCGTGAGCAGAGGCCGTATGATGGCCCAAGCCAACAAAAGGTAACACGTACTCAGAGCCAAGCGCGAGCAACCATGTCGTATAACAGCTTGCCGGGCAGCAGCGAGGAAGCTGGAGAGAAGCTGTGATATGGGTGACAAGCGTAAGCCAGTGCAGATTTTGGAGTTCCCCACAACAACCCTGGTTGTGACACTCTAAGAGCTTGCAGAGGCTGTGCATAATCTCGGACAGTGGGACCAGGTTTGTACAGGACACTGCGTCGCAGACGCAACGTCGAAGGGTCCGTTGGGTCCTGAGGCACAACGTGGAGAGGGTCTGTTACATCGCATACGCAGCTTCATTGGGTTGGTTGCGTCGCAGGACGCAGCTTATGGCTCGTTTATGGCCTCATGGGTCGGTTGCATCACAGGACGCAGGTTGTGAAATGGGTTGTGTCTCAGGACGCAGGCTGTAAAGTGGGTTGCATCTCAAGACGCAGAGCATGATGTCCTCATGAACAACCCTGAGTGGGACATAAGCAGGTTTGTTGAAGGATACTTCAAAATCTACGCTTTGCGATTCAATTATACATCTCATCCGATCTCATGCCCCACATATATTAAAAAGATAAAAATGTAAAAACACGGAAAACATGATTTGTTCTCGTTTACATTTCCCCTCCTACTGGTGACTACTGCTAGCTCCGGCTTACGCAGTGGTGTCCTTAACTTCACGTCCTGAGAGTGGTGCATTACTCGGATGTAACAATTTCAATTTCAATTTCCCCTCCTAATTTGCGTGACTGCCGAAGACGGTGAGCAGCCAAATTGCTGACTGGAGGGACCGTATCTTTTGTAGACTGCAGGGACTGCGAGACTCGCTGGTATTCTTGTTGCAGAAAGATAATAGCAGAGAGGTGCACAGACACTAAGAGGCACCTCGATAAGGATTTGGGTATGACCTAAAATCGTCACAGCCACTAGCTGGCTGGTGGCCACAGTCACTAGCTTGACTGGTCAGTTTGGACACGCGCCCTTGCATGCCATAGGGTACGGCCAATAAGCTGTACCATAACAGAATGTAACCAAGTTTGAGTTTCAAGTTCCAAATCTATGTTTCATGATTTAGTTTTTCAAGATCCAATATTTACGTTTTTAACGTAGGGACCCCTCGAAAATCTGTTTGAACTTGAACTTGGTTACATAGCTTCAGCCAGCAATTTGGCTGCTTGCCGTCTTTGGTAGTAAACAAAATACCAGGAAAAAACCTCGAAAATCTGCGGTTAACGAGTGACACATACCATTCTGCACAACCCTGGACAAGGGTATCTGCCAACGTAGAAAGCAAACACTTTATGTACCGCTGCCGGTCATTCAGTCTGTGAAGTTCGTGTCCGATTGCAAACTTGGCATCTTGTTGGTTGCCACGGCGACAAGTTGGTAAGGGGAGGATGAAGGAGGTAAATAAATTGCAGTACAGCAGATATTGAACTTGCGACTGAATTCGTTAGGCAGTAACCACAGTGTCTTTTGGGGCTACGTGTAGCAGCCTCGAGGAAGCTCCTGTCCCCCATCCTTGGGTCAAGCCTGAAGCTTCCTAGAGTGTCTGAAAGCTGACAGTGCGGGCATTATACTGCGGCTGAAAGCTTGGGGCTTGACCCAGTGGCTGGCTGGTGGAGCTGACTTGGTTTCGTTTTTACAAGAAGGATTTCCGCCTCCAAGTGTGGGTCTCCGTGCGCGCGTGCGCTAGCCCTAGACCAGGCCTAGACTCGAGGATTGGACGTGCTCAACGGAGTAGGTACTTGGGAGCTGCCATGCGTAGCCCCCCAAAGAAACTCTGACAGCAAGACATAAAGCCAGAATGCTACTCGTTGTCTTTGTCGATCGCATCAGTATTCTAGAGACCCATGCCGCCGAGTGTTAAGCCCCGGAGGCGCTCTGGCCCAATAAACATTTTCTCGGCGGTGATTCGCCCACCATCGTTTCGTTGCGTGGTCCTGCCCCAGGCCTAGAGCAGAACTTCAGGTGCCGCCTGAAGGATTATACCTTTCTCGGCCTTTTGGCTAGGATCAAGTGTAGTATCTGTTCTAATCAGTATAATAGCTGATTCGAGTCTCATTGAGACTCATGCTGTTATTCTAATTTCTCATGGGGGACCGGTGCCTCGAAGCTTGCTTCGAGCCCGATCAAGCATGACTCTGGCTTGGCACTACTGCCATTGTCGTGCACCCCGCCCTCATTAATCCATCATGGCCCTACATCCGACGTATGTACAGTAAACAATTACAAACGCGATTAGAACATAGCCTACACCCTCCAGTGACATCGAACACCAGACATACTTCATGACACGAAAGCTACTGCATGTCAAACACTACCAATCTACCATACAAGTACACATAGACAGATACACTGCGACACGAAGTTATCGAACTCGTTTTTTTCCTAACAGGGTTTTCACCCCAAAGGATGGTCTCCTCGAGTCCTCGTGCTACCCCGAGACACCGTGAAAGGATTTTCAGTATTTTCACCCCAGAGGATGGGTCTCCTCGAGTCCTCGTTCTACCCCGAGACAGTGGAATCCCATGACTGGGATGCGGAGACCATTTCTAGACCCCGTTCTACCACGACAGACACATGACAAATGCAGGAAATGTTTTTATTTGAATTGTTGATGTTCCTACCGAAGACGGTAAGTAGTACAATTGTATGCACGGTAACCATGTTCAAGTTCATACGTAGTTTCTTGAATTGCACCCCGCAAATACAGTAAGAGAGAGAGGGTTCGTTTTAGAAACCCAGCAAATCATCGTCGAGACAAGACAGCAGCACACTAGAAGAGTCCGCTGCGTCGCAGGACGCAGGCTATACAATTATTTGCGTCTCAGGCAGCAGAGCTGGGGGTCCTCCTGAAGTACCCTGGTAACAACGTTCATCCATTTATTTTTTAACTACACCCTGCCTGAAGAGTCGACCTTGATTGTTTAGGTGCCTGAAGAGTCGACCTTGATTGTTTAAGTCAACAGTCTGCAGCCCCGAAGAACCCCCACCCTTCTACCCAACCCCTCGCGGCTGCGAAGCCGACTAATTATGTGACGTACTCAAACAATTCCCCTCACCTGCTGCCGGTACCAAGAGGATCCCCGTCTTATGAGACTGACTCGACAGTCGATATCTCTGAAAAATCGAATAAATCCGGGATCTGGGGGCAAAAACCATGCAGCTGCCAATTCATAATTCCCTAGCCATACCCATCGCATGCTCCTCCAATTATCGCAGCCTTGAAATGTTGAAAATACCTGGCAATGCATTAACCGGTGCTCCTGCATCGGGACTGAGCAGACGGCCATTCCTTCCGCCTCGCAATCGCTTTGCTCCCTCTCATCCACACTCCTCATCTGGATGCGGCCACAACTACGCTTTGAATAACTATACCCTTGCGGGAAATAGCCCTGCAGCTAGAGAATTGGCGCCTAGTCTTGGAAAAAGTGCACATCCCAGCCAACATGGAGGTCCGCTTCGCGGAGCATCTGTCGTCGCCGCAGCGGGCACTGAGCTGGATGCTCCGTTGAGTGGCGAGAAAGCATTCGTGGAAAACATTCAGGATCTGGAGCTGCATGTGGAGGCTTCCAACTCTTACCTTGCGGTAAGCTAATTGGCTGCATGGGGGTGCTCTTGGTCCCCCCCCCCCCCCCCCCCCCCCCCCCCAAAAAAAATTCAAGATGCCCCCCCCCAACCCCCCAAACCCCCAAACCCCCAACCCCCCCACCCCCCCTCCCCACCCCCCCCCACCCCCCCCACCTCCCCCCCCCCCAACCCCCACCCACCCCACCCACCCCACCTCAACCCCCCACCCCACCCCACCTCACCCCCCCCACCCCACCACCCCCACCCCTCACCCCACCCCCACCCCCCACCCCACCCCACCCCCCGTCAGCCCCCCCCCACCCCCCCCCCCCCGTCCTCCCCCCCCACCCCCACCCCCACCCAACCCCCCCACCCCACCCCCCCACCACCCCCCACCCCTACCATACCCCACGCACCACGCCACCCCACCCCGCCCCACCCCACCCACCCTCCCCTCGACCCCACCGCCAACTCCCCTACCGCCACCCCACCCATCCCCCAACCCATCACCCCCCCCAAGCCCCCCCCCACAGAAGTCCACCCCCCCCCACCCCACCCCCCACAACCCACCTCCCCCCCCCACCACCCCTCCACCCCACCCCCCCCCGCTCCGCACCCGCACCACCACCTCACCCACCCCACCCCCCCCACCACAACGCCCCCCCCCACCCACACACCCACCCTCTTTCCTCCTCTCCCAGCTATATGACCGATGGATGCAACCCTTCCCCTTCTTGTGGGGTTCGGGGTTCTAGCAGCAGCTTCTACGCAGCCCCCTGAAAGAAACACTGTGATGGACATGAAGTGAAACCAGTTTTAACTGTGGAACCAACCCCTGCATCCTACACTGGCTGACCCAAACTCAGCCCATCCATCCATCCACAGCTGTGCCCCACTTCCTTCCACCTTCCACCCCCACCTCCTACCATCCGGACTCCTACTTCCTACCACTCTCCAAAGCCCACCTCAGCCACCCTCCCCCCCCCTCCCCCCCCCACGCCCACATCCCACACACACATCCCCCTCCCCCACCTCTCCGACCCCCGAACCCCCACCCCCTAACCATCCCCACCCACCACCTCCTACCACCCCCACAACCCACGCTCCTACCACCCCCACCCCACAACCACCTCCTACCACCCCACGCCTCCCCCTCCAACCACCCCACCCACCCCACCTCCCACCCCACCTTCGACCCGACCCCCACCCCTACCCTCCAACCACCCACCACCACCCACCACCACCACCATCCTACCGACCCTTACCAACACCCCACCTCCTACCCACCACCCACCCCCACCCCCACAGCCTCCTGCTGCCACACCCCCACGCTGTACCATCCTGCTACCATTCTCACACTGTACATCATGCTGGCACTCTCACACTGTACATCATGCTGGCACTCACACTGTACATCCTGCTACCACTCTCACACTGTACATCCTGCTACCACTCTCACACTGTAAATCCTGCTACCACTCTCACACTGTACATCCTGCTACCATTCTCACACTGTAAATCCTGCTACCACTCTCACACTGTACATCCTGCTACCACTCTCACACTGTACATCCTGCTACCACTCTCACACTGTACATCCTGCTACCATTCTCACACTGTAAATCCTGCTACCATTCTCACACTGTACATCCTGCTACCACTCTCACACTGTGCATCCTGCTACCACTCTCACACTGTACATCCTGCTACCACTCTCACACTGTGCATCCTGCTACCACTCTCACACTGTACATCCTGCTACCACTCTCACACTGTGCATCCTGCTACCACTGTCACACTGTACATCCTGCTTCTGCCATGCAGTACGCCATGTCAGTTATCGTGGGGCGAGCTCTCCCCGATGTACGGGATGGGCTGAAGCCTGTGCATCGCCGAATCCTGTATGCCATGCATGACCTGGGCCTGGTGCCAAGCAAACCGTTCAAGAAGGTAGGTAGCATTGTGGATCCCGCCATGGTAGCACTGTCCAGGTAAAGTGGCAGCCCGTTCTCTACTGCCGTAAGACAGGGATCCAGTGAGCCAGCTCCAATGAGTCAGCTCTGCCCGATTTATGAGATGGCCCATTGTATAATCCTGTATGCCATGCATGACCTGTTCCTGGTCGCAAACAAGCCGTTCAAGAATGGAAGTAGGATTGCTCATGTTAAATGCTGTATGCCATGCATGACCTGGGCCTGGTGCCAATCAAGCTGTTCAAGAAGGTATGTAGGAGTGCTTTTGTCCAATGCTGTATGCCTTGCATGACCTGAGCCAAATGGTTCCAAACAAACCGTTAAGACGGTAGGTAGGATTGTGGATCCCGCCATGGTAGCACTGTCCAGGTAAAGTGGCAGCCCGTTCTCAACCGCCAGAAGACAGGGATCCAGTGAGCCAGCTCCAGTGAGTCAGCTCTGCCCGATGTATGAGATGGCCCATTGTCTTATCCTGTATGCCATGCATGACCTGTGCCTGGTGCCAAACAAGCCGTTCTAGAAGGTAGGTAGGATTTTGGATCCCGCCATGGTAGCACTGTCCAGGTAAAGTTGCAGCCCGTTATCTACCGCCGTAAGACAGGGATCCAGTAAGTCAGCTCTGCCCGATGTATGAGATGGCCCATTGCCTGATCCTGTATGCCATGCATGACCTGGGCCTGGTGCCCAACAAACTGTTCAAGAAGGTAGGTTGGAGTGGTTATTTTTACCTCCGTCCCTCCTCCCTGCCCCCTGTCCCTTTGCAGTGTGCACGAGTAGTGGGTGAGGTCCTTGGGAAGTACCACCCTCATTCTGTTTCCAATGATGCCTTGACCATATGTGACAAAGAAATGTGACCACCCCCACAAATGTGACCACCCCCACCCCCACCCCCGCCCCTACACCCCTACCACCCCCACCTCTATTCACCTCCACCCCCACCCCTACCACCCCCACCCTCACCCCCACCCTCCATCCCTGCCTCCCCTCCCTTTGCAGTGTGCGCGTGTAGTGGGTGAGGTCCTGGGGAAGTACCACCCTCACGGCGATATGTCCGTGTATGATGCCATGGTGCGCTTAGCACAACCTTTCAGCATGCGAGACCCTCTGGTGAGATCAATGTGCTGTATGCTTTATGTTTTATGTTTCGTGTTATTATGTGTTTCATTTATAGTGTTTTATTATTATCATGTTTACGTTTTATGTTTTTTCCATATTTCATTGATTCAGGTTTCATGTTTTTTTATTTGTTTCCGGTTTTAAGTTTCATGTTTTATGTTTTACGATGTATGATCTCATTTATGTGTTCCTGTTTACCATGCCATGGTGCGCCTGGAACAAATTTCAGCATGCGAGCCTTCCGGCGAGATCATTATGCTGTATGCTTTATGTTTTTTGTTCCATATTATTATGCTTCATTTATTATATTTATTATTATCATGTTCCTGTTATGTTTATGCTTTTTGTTTTTTTGTTTGAAGTTTCATTGTTTCTGGTTTTAAGTTTGATGTATCATGTTCTAGTATTCCTGATTTTATTTTTCTGTTCCTGTTGATGTTGCCATGGTGCGCCTGGCACAGCCTCTCAGTATGATGGACCCTCCGGTGAGATCATTATGTATTTATGTTAATTGTTTTATGTTTCGGTATGTTGTGTGTGTTTATGGTTCATTATTTTTATAGTTCATTATGTTTTCATGATCTCATTTTTCTGTTCCTGTGTATGATGCCATGGTGCGCCTACCACAGCCTTTCAGCGTGAGGGACCCTCTGGTGAGATCATTATGTTGTATGTTCGATGTTTCGGTTTGTTTTGTTTCATTTCGTATGTTTTATTATTATTATCAGGTTTTAAGGTTGATGTATTATGTTCTATGATTCACGATCTCATTTTTGGCGGAGCTGCTGGCTGGATCGAAGCTAAGAATGGGAATGGGAGACGATGACGAATGAAGAAGGCTCAGGACAAGATTGGCATGATGAGAAAGGCCAACGATGAGGGCAGGAGCGAAATATCTCGCACCTGAACATTTGTCCAGGGCCCCTGCAGGTGAATGGGCATGGCAACTTTGGCTCCCTGGGATGAACGACCCACAGCCCGCCCAATTGTGGGTTTTGTGGTGTGCCTTACAAACAAAAAAACCGAGTGCCTGCCTAACAAGCGCTGGCCTCACACATGCTACTCGAAGACATGGACTCCGACACAGTGGACTTCCTTCCCACCTTTGACGCATCTCAGGTACTATTTTGGGTTTGGGTTTGGGTTTGGGTTTGTGTGTGCATCTCTGCTACTATTTTGGGTTTGGGTTTGTGTGTGCACCTCTGCTACTATTTTGGGTTTGGGTTTGGATTTGTGTTTGCATCTCTGCTACTATTTTGGGTTTGGGTTTGTGTGTGCATCTCTGCTACTATTTTGTCTTTCATCTTCCGGTTCCGAAGTTTGGGTTTGGGTTTGTGTTTGCATCTCAGCTACTATTTTGTCTTTCATCTTTCGGTTCCAAAGTTTGGGTATGCATCTCAGATTCTCAGGTAGTATTTTGTCTTTAGTCTTCTGGTTCCGGAGTTGGGTTTTGAGTTTGGGTTTCAGTTTGAGTTTGGGTTTTTTTTTAAATTTGAGTTTGAGTTTGGGTTTGGGTTTGAGTTTGGGGTTGAATCTCAGGTAATGTTTTGTCTTTCATCTTTGTTTTTTTACTCAAAGACATGGGCTCCGACACAATGGACTTCTTTCCCACCTTCGACGCATCTCAGGTACTATTTTGGCTTTGGGTTTGGGTTTGCATCTCAGATAGTATTTTGTCTTTTGTCTTCTGGTTCCGGAGTTGGGGTTTGAGTTTGGGTTTGAGTTTTGAGTTTGGGTTTGGGTTTAAGTTTGGGTTTGGGTTTGAGTTTAGGTTTGGGTTTGAATTTGGGTTTGAATCCCAGATAGTATTTTGTCTTTCATCTTTGTTTTTTTACTCAAAGACATGGGCTCCGACACTGTCGATTTTCTTCCCACCTTTGATGCATCTCAGTACTATTTTGGCTTTGGGATTGAGTTTGGGTTTGAGTTTGGGTTTGAGTTTGGGTTTGCATCTCAGTACTATTTTGGGTTGAAGTGTATGTTAGGGTTTAAGTTTACATCTTAGGTACTATTTTTGGTTTGGATTTGGGTTTGCATCTCAGGTATTATTTGGGGTTTGGGATTGGGTTTGAGTATGGGTTTGAGTTTGGGTTTGGGTTTGAGTTTGGGTTTAAGCTTGGGTTTATGTTTGAGTTTGGTTTAAGTTTGGGTTTGGATTTGAGTTTGGGTGGCGTTTTCGGTTGGTCTAATTTTTGGTTTTGAGATGGGTTTTATTACATCTCAGTCTATTTGGGATATTGGGTTCAGGTTTTGGGTTTTTTGCCATCTCAGGTAGTAATTTGGGTTTGTGTTTGGGTTTTTACTCATGGGCTCATGTCGGAGTCATGGGCTCCAACAAACCGATTTCCTTCCCACCATTGATGCATCTCAGTACTATTTTGGGTTGAAGTGTAGGGTTTGGGATTGGGTCTACAGCTCAGGTACTATTTTGGGTTTGAGTTTGGGCTTGAGTTTGGGCTTGAGTTTGGGCTTGATTTTGGGCTTGATTTTGGGCTTGAGTTTGGGCTTGAGTTTGGGCTTGAGTTTGGGCTTGAGTTTGGGTTTGAGTTTGGGGGCTTTGATTTGGGCTTTGATTTGGGCCTTGAGTTTGGCTGAGTTTGGTTTGAGCTTGGGCTTTGAGTTTTGGGTTTGGAGTTTGGGCTTTGAGTTTGGTTTTGAGTTTGGGGTTTGAGTTTTGGGTTTAAAGTTTTGGGCTGAGCTTGGGCCTTGAAAGTTTGGGCTTGATTTGGGCTTGAGTTTTGGGCTTGGAGTTTTGGGTTTGAAGCTTGGGGGCTTGAGTTGGGTTTGATTTTGGGCTTGAGTTTGGTCTTGAAGTTTTGGGTTTGGAAGTTTGGGTTTAAGGTTGGGCTTGATTTTTGGCCTTGAGTTTTTTGGGTGGGCCTTGAGTTTTTGGGGTGTTAAGTAAGCTTGCTTGGGCTTGGATTTTGGGCTTGAGTTTGGGGCTTTGAGTTTGGGCTTGAAGTTTGGGCTTGAAGTTTTGGGCTTGAGTTTTGGGCCCCTTGAGTTTTGGGCCTTGAAGTTTTGGGCTTGAGTTTGGGCTTGAGTTTGGGCTTGAGTTTGGGCTTGAGTTTGGGTTTGAGTTTGGGCTTGAGTTTGGGCTTGAGTTTGGGTTTGAGTTTGGGCTTGAGTTTGGGTTTGCATCCCAGGTACAATTTTGGGTTTGGGTTTGCGTTTGGGTCTGAGTTTGGGGTTAGGGCTTGAGTTTGGGTTTGCATCTCAGGTATTCTTTTGTCTTTCCTCCAGGGGGGGGGTAACAAAAAAAGTGAAAGAAACCCATCCCAAAAAAAGGTGGCTGGGCACCCTTAATTGTCCCGCAGACCTTCCCCCCCCCGGCTCCGAAACCCACTGCACCCGCACAATCTTTAGCCAACACCACTTAGTGTAAATGGTTGTCTATAGGCTATTTTTTACAGGGTTTTTCCAAAGGCCTATCCCATTGAAGGTTGGTCTAGAGACCATTGGGGAATGTTGAAACATAGAAAAAATCAATCATCATCAATGTTACAAAAAATTGTTTGGTGGGGGTTGTGTGTCAAGGGCCCTTGGCCCCTAATGGCTCAACCCTTCATATTCTTTCAATACGCGTGGCCTTTCAATCCAAGCTTCAAAATCATGGCAAGTTAACTAAGTCAGCCAAGCAACGCAATAGAATTCTTGAAGGCGCTCTAAAGGGTTTTTCCGTGGGTCGCCGCAAGAAAGAAGAAGCAATTTTTTACCCCCCCACTTGGTTTGCCGGTAGTGCCCTTTTTTGAGTTTGTGGTCCATCGAAATAACATCAACTAGCACTACGGTAGTCACCAGAACCTAACCAGACGCACAGTTTGACGGGAGGAAACCAAGAGAAATGAGGTCTCTCTCTGGACGTTGTTGTAACAAGTGTTGGTTAGGGCGTTGTGTGTGGAGAAAGAGAGAGAGAGAGTAGAAAGAGAGAGAGAGAGAGAGAGAGCCTGGAATCCCCCCCCCCCCCCCCCCCCCCCCCCGTGTGCCTTGGGGCAAAATTAACTGGTGGGTCCCCTCCTCTTCCCCCCAAATAAGTAAAGCATTTTTGGAACCTGGTATTTTGTAGAGGAACACCTAGTTCCACTTCCCATGTCATTCTTCTGAGGGCTAGAAAAAAAGTGCCTGGAAGTACCTAACTAATTTAATTTTTTTGAAATGTTCAGAAATTGTTTCCCCTTGACCCCCCCCCCGCCCCCCCCCCCCCCCCCCCCCCCCCCCCCCCCTGCGGCCCAAACCTTATGGAGGAAGGACCGTTACTTTTTTTTTTTCTAAAAAACTGGGCCAAATCAAGAAATATAGCTGGATTCTTCATCCTCTCTATGATATCTACAAAGTTGGACGATGGGGTCATTTTGGTTATAACTTGCCCCCCCCCTGCTTTCCTCTTTGTTTTTTTGCTCGAAGATTTGGAGTCAGACACTGTCTACTTCCTTCCCACCTTTGATGCATTGCAGGTACTATTTTGGGTTTGGGTTTGAGTTTGGGTCTGAGTTTGGGTTTGCATCGCAGCTACTATTTTGGGTTTGGGTTTGAGTTTGGGTCTGAGTTTTGGGTTAGGGCTTGTGTTTGGGTTTGCATCTCAGGTAGTATTTTGGGTTTGGGTTTTAGTTTGGTTGGGGTTTTTTTAGTTTTTTTAGTTTGGTGGTTGTTAAGAAGGTTGGGTTTTTGAGTTTGGGTTGGTGTTTACCAGTTGGGTTTTGAAGTTTGAGTTTGAGTTGACGTATTTAAGTTTGGGTTCTTGACTTTTAGGGTGTTGGAGTGTTTAAGATTGGGTTCTTTTGGTTTTGAGTTTTGGGTGGTTTAAGAAGTTGGGTTTTAGTTTGGGGCTTGGGGTGTTTAGTTTGTTTGAGTTTTGGCTTGGGGTGTTCATTTGGGTTTTTTAGGTTTGGGTTTGGGTGGGTGTTTAACTTGGGTTTGGAGTTTGGGCCTTTGGGTGTTTAAGTTAAGGAAAGAAGTTGGTGTTGAGTTTTGGGTTTGGGTGTTTAAGTTGGGTTTGAGTTTGGGTTTGGGTGTTTAAGTTGGGTTTGAGTTTGGGTTTGGGTGTTTAATTAAGTTAGGGTTTGCGGTTTGGGTTTTTGGTTTGGTTGTTTTTCCCCGTTGGATTTGCGTTTGGGCTTGGGTGTTTCCGTTTGGGTCTTTGCAGTTTTTGGGTTTTGGGTTTTTTAAGTTGGGTTTTGAGTAAGTTTGGGCTTGGGTGTGTCCCTTGTTGGGTTTTTTGAGTTTTGGGATTTTGTGTGTTTACAAGTTTGGATTTTGAGTTGACGGTTTGGGTGTTCACGTAAGTTTGGGTTTGAGTTTGAGTTTGGGTGTTTAAGTTGGGTTTGAGTTTGGGTTTGCATCTCAGGTAGTATTTTGGGTTTGGTTTTCAGTTTGGGTACTATTTTGGGTTCGAGTTTGAGTTTGGGTGGTGGTGGTGGTGGTGGTGGTGGTGGTGGTGGTGGTGTGGTGGTGAGAGGTTATATGACAGCCATCGTTTCAGTTCCGTTGTGGCTTACACGGTCTGACATGGTGGTTGAATTCTAAATCCTTGTTATTATAAATCCCCACTATTATAAATCTTTATTATTCTAAATCCTTAGTATTATACATCCCCACTATTATAAATCTTTATTATTCTAAAATCCTTTAGTATATAATTCCCCACTTTATTATAAATCTTTTAGTATTTCTAATCCTTATTATTATAAATCCCATATTTAATCTTTAATTATTTTCTAAATCTTAGTATGATAATCCCCACTATTATAAATCTTTATTATTCTAAATCCTTAGTATTATAAATCCCCACTATTATAAATCTTTATTATTCTAAATCCTTAGTATTATAAATCCCCACTATTATAAATCTTTAGTTTTTCTAAATCCTTAGTATTATAAATCCCCACTATTATAAATCTTTAGTATTCTAAATCCTTAGTATTATAAATCCCCACTATTTATAATCTTAAGTATTTTCCAAATCCTAGTTATTAATAAATCCCCACTATTATATCTTAGTAATTTCCAAAATCCTGTATTATAAATCGCCCAACTATTATAAATTTTAATTATTCTAAAATATCCGAATCCTTAGTATTATAAATCCCCACTATTATAAATCTTTATTATTCTAAATCCTTAGTATTATAAATCCCCACAATTATAAATCTTTAGTATTCTAAATCCTTAGTATTATAAATCCCCACTATTATAAATATTTATTATTTTAAATCCTTGGGGTTAGGGTTTAGGGTTAGTATTATAAACCCCCACTATTATAAATCTGTATTATTCTAAATCCCCACTATTATTAATTCCCACTATTATAAATCCTTTTTATTATAAATCCCCACTATTATAAATCTGTATTATTCTAATTGCCCTCTATTCTAAATCCTTATTACTCCAAATCCTTATTAATCTTATTTCTTATTACGCTAAATCCTCACTTTTTTTCCAGAAATCTTCACTTATTTCTGAAAAAAATCTAAAACGCCCCACTTATTTCTAAATCAAAAAAGCCTTGGTGATTCTAAGTCCTTATTAATCTCCTTCCTTATTACTCCAAACCCTCACTTTTCCAGATCTTCACTATTCTAAACGCCCACTATTCTATTGTTTTTATTATAAATCTGCACTATTCCAAATCTTTACCATTATGAATCCTTATTATTTAAATCCGTATTATTCTTAACCCTCACTATTATTTAAATCCGTATTATTCTTAACCCTCACTATTATTTAAATCCGTATTATTCTGAACCCTCACTATTATAATTACACACTTCCTCTCTTCAGACCAAGCCGTCCGTCCTACCCGCCAGGATCCCCAATCTGCTGGTCAACAGCACAAGTCTTATAATTCCGCTGTCTTAAAATTCCTCTACATTCTATCTCTCCCCGTCCCCTCTTCAGACCAAGCCGTCCGTCCTACCCGCCAAGATCCCCAATCTACTGGTCAACAGCACAAACGGCATTGCCATTCCAATACCTGTCAATACCTCAGTCTTATAATTCCGCTGTCTTAAAATTCCTCTACATTCTATTTCTCCTCGTCCTCTCTTCAGACCGAGCCGTCCGTCCTACCCGCCAAGATCCCCAACCTGCTGGTCAACGGCACCAACGGTATTGCTGTTGGTATTGCCACTCGTATCCCGCCACACAACATGAATGAGGTCAGTTCTTATCTTGCTTGCAACCTGCCAACTCAATGTATGTATGAATGTTTGTACGTGATGTAAGTTAGAGTCCAGGGGTAGAAATAGGCTAAAGGGACTTGCCCAACTGTGATAGGAAGGGGTAAAAAGAAAAAGCATTGACCACCTGTCAAATGAATGAAGTCAGTTATTATCTTGCTTGCAACCTGCTTTCCCAATTTACTTGCATGTCCAACAGATTTCATGTCACACATCCACCCACTACGCAACTACGAGCACCACATCAACACCCCATCCCCAATCCCCAACCTCACATCCCACCCACACAAGCACACATGCAAGCAGCCCCTCTGCCCCCGCCCCTTACAACCTGCCTACCAAACCGCTTGCCGACAATGCTTTTTTTTTTTTTTTTTTTTTCTTTTGTTTTTTTTTTTTTTTCTTTTTTTTTTTTTTTTTTTTTTTTTTTTTTTTTTTTTTTTTTTTTTTTTTTTTTTTTTTTTTTTTTTCTCCTTTTTTGTTTTTTTTGTTTTTTCCTTTTTTTGTTTTTGCTTTTCTTTTTTTTTTTTTGTTTTTTTTTTTTTTTTTCCTTTTTCCGCTTAAAACAGCATCTGAGGAAATTTCCCTGACAGATTTAATATGGCTGCAGGTTGTGGCTGGGCTTGTGGCTCTCATCAACAACCCGGATATCAGCATCACGCAGCCCCTGCCCCGCCCTTGCAACCTGCTGTACCTCTTGCAACCTGCTGTACCTCTTGCAATCTGCTTTTTTTTTTTTTTTTTTTGTTTTTTTTTTTTTTTTTTTTTGTTTTTTTTTTTTTTTTCCGTTTTAAAACAAGCATTCCCCGACAGATTTTAATAATATGGCTGCAGTTGGTGGCTGGGCTTGTGCCGTTCCCATCAACAAACCCGGAATCAGCCATCCACGCAGCCCTGCCCCCGCCCTTGCAACCCTGCTGTTACCGCTTTACAAACCCTGCTTTTCTTTTTTTTTTTTTTTTTTTTTCCTTTTTTCCTTTTCTTTTTTTTTTTTTTTTTTTTTTTTTTTTTTTTTTTTTTTTTTTTTTTTTTTTTTTTTTTTTTTTTTTTTGCCCTTTTTTTTTTTTTTTTTTTTCTTTTTTCTTTTTGCTTGTTTAACCCTTCTTTTGTTTTTTTTTCTTTTTTTTTTTATTTTTTTCTTTTTCCCTCTTTTTTTTTGTTCTTTTGTTTTTTTTTCTTTTCTTTTTTTTTTTTCTTTTTTTTCTTTTTTTTTTTTTCTTTTATTTTTCTTTTTTTGTTTTTCTTTTTTTCTTTTTTTTTTTTATTTTTTTTTTTTTTTCTCTTTTTTTTTTTTTTTTTTTTTTTCCTTTTTTTCCGCTTTAAAACAAAACAAGCATTTCTGACAGAATTTTAATATGGCTGTCAAGTTTTGTGGCTGGGCTTGTGGCTCTTCATCACATCCCGGATATCAAGCACCACCCACGCAGCCCCTTGCCCTGCAAACCCCCTTTGCCAAACCCTGCCTTAACCTTTTAAAACAAAATTAAAATTAAACCCCTTTGTATCCTGCCTTTTTAAAAATAACTGCTTTAACCCCTTGTAACCCTGCTTTAAAAACCCCTTGTAACCTGCTTTTAAAAAAAAAAACAATAACATAACAATAAAAAAATTTTTTTTAAAACCAACCCCTTTGTAACCTGCTGTAAAAAAACAATTAACAAAAAAAAAACCACCAAAAACCCCTTGTTAAACCTGCTGTATACCCCCACTTTGTAACCTGCTGTCCCCTTTGTAACCTGCTTTACCAACAAATAAAACCACCCCTTGTAACCTGCTTTATTAAAAATCAAAAAACAAACTTAAACCCCTTGTAACCTGGTCCTTTAAATTTTAAACCCTTACAAAAAAAAAACATTAAAACACAAAAAAAACTCCCCCTTGAACCTGCGTTTTACCCTTGTAAACCTCTGGTACCCCTTGTAACCCTGCCTTTAAACACACAAAAAACCCCTTTGGAACCTGCCTTTTATACCCCTTGTTAACGCTTTACAAAAAAAAAAAATTACTAAAACCCCTTGCCAACCTGCGTTAAAAACAAATAACTCCTTGTAACCTGCTTTAAACCCCTTGTTAACCGGCTTTAAAAAAAAACACCCCTTTTGTAAACCGCTTTATCCCCCTTGGCAAACCTGCTTAAAAACTAACCCCTTTGTAACCTGGCTGTAAAAACTACTACCCCTTGGTTAACCTGCTTAAATAACCGCCTTGTAACCTGGCTTTTAAATAAAACCAAAAAAACACCCCTTGTAACCTGTCTTTAAAATACAAAAAAAACCCCTTGTAACCTGAACCTGCTGTACCCCGTGTAACCTTGCTTTAAAAAAAACAAAACCCCCTTGTAAACCTGCTTTAAAAAAAAAACAACCCCTTGAACCTCTCCTGCTTTAACAATTAAACTACACAACACCCCTTTGTACCTGCTTAAAAAAACGAAACTTTACAAAAAAAAACAACAAAACCTGCTTTAATTAAAATTTAAAAACAAAAAATTAAAACTTAACCCCTTGTTAACCGCTTTTTACCCTTGTAACCTGCTGTAACACCCCTTTTTGTAACCTCTTTAAAAATAAAAAAAAAAAAAAACCCCTTGTCACCCATCTTTAACCCCTTGTAACTGCTTTAAATTAAAAAAACAAAACTAAAAAAATTTACCCCTTGTAACCCGCCTGTTACCCCCTTGTAACCAACCTGCGGGACAAAAATTAAAAATTACAAAAAATAAAATTAACATTAAAAAAAAAAAACCTTAAAAAAAAAAAAAACATTAAAAAATTTACAATAAATATACACCCCTTGGAACCTGCTTTTACTAATTAAAAAAAAAAAAAAAAAACACTAAAAATAACAACACAATAAACAAAAAAAAAACAACCACCCCTTGCAACCCTGCCTTTTAAACCCTTGTAACCTGCTTTACCCCTTGTAACCTGCTTTAAAAAAAAAATAATACACCCCTGTAAACCCTGCTTTATAAACCCTTGCAACCACCAACCCCGCTTGAAAAAAACCCCCTTGTACCAACCAACCCTGCTTTAACAAATTACCCCTTTGCAATGCCAGGAAAAACCTGCTTTTTTTTGTTTTGTTTTTTTTGTTTTTTTCTCTTTTTTTTTTTTTTTTTTTTTTTTTTTCTTCCTTTTTCCTTTTTTTTTTTTTTTTTTTTTTTTTTTAACCTGCTTTTCTTTTTTTTTTTTTTTTTTTTCCGCTTTAAAAAATTTTAAATACAAAACAGCATTGTGTCTGACAGATTTTATATCGCGCAAGGTTCGTGGGCCTGGGCTTGGTGGCTCTCATCAAAAAACCCATAGAATCAAAATCAGCACCAAGAGGAGGTTGATGCTACACAGTCCAGCCCCGACTTTTTTTCCTGTGCCCCAGCCTTCCCCGACATGGTAACCATGGTATTGGGGTGCGGTTTTGTTGGCCCCATATCTTTTCTTTTCAGCTACATGCAGCAGCTTCTAGGCAGCTCCCCTGGCTAGCCACACAGCCAGACCTAAAGCAGCTTAGTGCTTCCAGCCCCAAACTATTTTTCAGGTTTGCAGGTACCAGTGTTTGGCCTATACTGTTTTCTTTTTCAGCTTACATGCAAAGTCACTTCTAGGCACCGCTCCCCTCTTGCTACACAGCAAAACCCTAAAAGCCAAGCCTTTAGTGCTTCCAGCACCCAGAACTTTTCCCCAACTGGTTGCAGCTACCAGGTGGTGTTTCCCCATACCTCATCATTTCAGCTACATGCAGCAGCTTCTAGGCAGCTCCCCTGCCTTGCTACACAGCCAAGACCTAAAGCAGCTTAGTGCTTCCAGCCCCAGACTTCCCAACAGGTTTGCAGCTACCAGTGTGTTGCCCATACCTCATCATTTCAGGTACATGCAGCAGCTTCTAGGCAGCTCCCCTGGCTTGCTACACAGCCAGACCTAAAGCAGCTTAGTGCTTCCAGACCCAGATTTCCCAACAGGTGTTGCCAGCTAACCAGTGCAGTGTTTTGGGTTTTGGTGGTGGTTGTTTTGGGTGCCGTTGCCCGAAGGATTTGTTTTTTCTCTTAAAAATCTCCTCACCCTCCAACCCCTTACCCTCACACAACCCTCAACACCCATCCCCCTCACCTTCTCCCTCTGCTCCCCTCGCCCTCTCCCCTCTTCCACCCCCCCCCGCCCCCACCCCCCCACCCCCCCCCCCACCCCCCCACACCCCACGCCTCCATCATCCCCCTCCCCCTCCCCCTCCCCCCCCCCTGTCTCCCCCCACCCCCCCCCCCTCCCACCACACCTTGCCTCTCCCTCTCCGCCGCATCTCCACCACTCCTCACCCCACTCCCCCCTCCCACCCTCCCCTCCGCCCCTCACTGCCCCCCTCTCCCCCCCTCCCCCTCCACATGCTCCCACGCCTGTTCCCCACCTCCACCCCTCCTACCCCTCCCCCGCCTTTCCCCCCCCTCCCCCGCCCCCCCCTAAAAGCGCCAAGAACAACAAGAAGACTGCCCCTGAAAAACCAAGACGGAGGCTAAAAAACCCCCCCCCCCCAGGAGACGGCTGGAAGCCCCCCTCCCACTCCACTACCCTCCCCCCCCCCCGCCCCTCCCGCCCGCCTCCTCCCGCCTCCCTCCCTTGCCGCTCCCGCCCCACGTCACCCCTCCCCCCCCCCTCACCCCCTTTCCCCTTCACCCCTCCCTTGCACCCCCCCCCTCCGCACTCCCCTTCCACCCCTCCCCCTTCCCTATACCCCTTCTTTGACCCTCCCCCCACCCCCCCCACCCCAACCCCCCCGCCCCACCTCCCCCACCCGCACCCTCACCCAACAACCCCACCCGCCACCCTTCCCCTTTCAACCCCCCACCCGACGATGCACCCGCACCCTCAACCCTCACCCCACCGCACCGCACCCCTCCCCGCACCCTCCCTCACCCCACCCCCCACCCTCAACCCTCACCCTCCACCCCCACCCTCAGCCCCACCCTACCTCACCCCTGCACCCTCCACCCTCACCCTCCACACCTCCACCCTCACGCCCCCACCGCTCCACCCTCCACCCTGCCTCCCCCCCCGCTCCCGCCCCACCGCCCCCCCCTCACACCCCCCCCCTCACCCCCCACCCGCACCCCCACCCTTACCCTCGCCCTCACTCTCTGTAGGTGGCCAGCTGGTTGTCGGACCATCCATGGAGGAAGCCTACAGCACGGGAAGTGGCTTTGTGACTCTAAGGGCAACAGTGCATGTGGAGGATGCGGATGCAGGCAGTGGCTCAAAAAAGGGGGCCAGCAAGAAGAAGGCAGGCAGTAAGGAGACCCCCTCTGGTCCAAAGAAACCGCTGCTGGTGATCACTGAAATGCCGTACCAGACAAACAAGGTTGGTAGGGGTAGGGGCGAAAGGAGTGGCCATGGTGCATATGGTGGATAGAAAGGCGGGCAGTAAGAAGAGGGCAGGCAGTAAGGAGACCTCCTTTAAGGCTGGTCCAAAGAGGGCTGTACAGTACTGTACTGTACTGTACTGTACTGTACTGTACTGTACTGTATTGTACTGTACTGTACTGTACTGTACTGTTCTGTACTGTACCGTACCCATCACCTGAAACAGAAATGACCAACCACTTCTGTAGGCTGGCCTGGTCAAGCGCATTGCTGAGCCATACTGTTCTGTACTGTACTGTACTGTACTGTACTGCACTGTTCTGTACTATACCCATCACCTGAAAAAAAATTCCAACCACTCCTGTAGGATGGCCTGATCAAGCGCATTACTGAGGTGCACTGTACTGTACTGTACTGTACTTTACTTTACTTTACTTAACTTTACTTTACTTCTCTTTACTTAACTTAACTTTACTGTACTGTACTGTACTGTACTGTACTGTACTGTACTGTACTGTGCTATAGTATAACTATCACCAGAAAAAAATGTCCAACCACTTATGTAGGCTGACATGGTGAAGCGCATTGCCGAGCTATACCGTACCGTACTGTACTGTACTGTACTGTACTGTACTGTACTGTACTGTACTGTACTGTGCTGTACTGTACCAATCACCTGAAACTGAAATGTCCAACCACTTCTGTAGGCTGACATGGTCAAGCGCATCGCGGAACTGGTAGAGGAGAAGAGTATTGAAGGTGTATCGGATGTTCGTGATGAGAGTGACAGAACAGGAACGCGAGTTGTCGTGGAGGTGAGTGAATTATTTTGTTCGTCCACCCTGTGATGATTAAGAGTGCTGACAGATCAGCTGGTTCAACCCTGTACAAATTGATGGGTGTGTGTGTGGGGGTGTGTGGGGTGTGTGTGGGTGGGGGGGTGGGGGGGGGGCATCCATAAGGAAAGGTGTTTCAGATGTTGGTGATGAGAGTGATAGGGCAGGAACCCGATTTTTCGTGGAGGTGAGTGAATTCTTTTGGTCGTCCACCCTGTGATGATTAAGTGTGCTGGCAGATCAGCTGGTTCACCCCTGTACTAAGATGATGTGTGTGGTGTGTGTGTGTGTGTGTGGTGGTGGGGGTGATGTGTGTGATGTGTGTGTGTGCGGGGGGGGGGGGGGGGGGGGGGGGGGGGGGGGGGGGCATCCATAAGGAAAGGAGTTTCAGATGGTGATGAGATTACCAGGGCGGGAAGCAGGGTTGTCGTGGAGGTGAGTGAAACCCTTTGGTCTTCGACCTTGTGATAATTACTAAGAGTGTGGAAGGTGTATATGATGTTGGTGATGAGAGTGACAGGGCGGGAAGCAGGGTTGTCGTGGAGGCGAGTGAATCCCTTTGGTCTCCAACCCTGTGATAATTACTAAGAGTGTGGAAGGAGTATCTGATGTTGGTGATGAGAGTGATGAGAGTGACAGGATTGGAACCAGAGTTGTCGTGGAGGTGAGTGAAACCCTTTGGTCTTCGACCTTGTGATAATTGAGAGTGTGGAAGGAGTATCTGATGTTGGTGATGAGAGTGACAGGGCGGGAAGCCTAGTTGTCGTGGACGTGAGTGAAACCCTTTGGTCTTCCACCCTGTGATAATTACTAAGAGTGTGGAAGGTGTATATGATGTTGGTGATGAGAGTGACAGGACGGGGACTAGAGTTGAGGACGGGGACTAGAGTTGAGGACGGGGACTAGAGTTGAGGACAAGGACTAGAGTTGAGGACGGGGACTAGAGTTGAGGACGGGGACTAGAGTTGAGGACGGGGACTAGAGTTGAGGACGGGGACTAGAGTTGAGGACGGGGACTAGAGTTGAGGACGGGGACTAGAGTTGAGGACGGGGACTAGAATTGAGGACGGGGACTAGAGTTGAGGACGGGGACTAGAGTTGAGGACGGGGACTAGAATTGAGGACGGGGACTAGAGTTGAGGACGGGGGATAGAGTGAATCCCTTCAGTCTTCAACCTTGTGATTACTATTATTAGAAGAGCGAAGCCCAGGGGGTTCGGGAGGGGTGGGGGGGTATGGGTGGGGGTGGGGGGTGGGGTGGGGGGGTATTCTGACTAGTTTAGCCTGCCCCATGCGTGGGTATGCAGCAACAGAGTCGCGACGCGCTGTACGATCAATTACAGTGTATTCGAGGTTGGGTGAGTTCGCTGAGCCTCATTGGCTGCCCCAGGACTCCCTCCCCCTTTTCTCCCCCCTCACCCCACCCACCCACCCACCCACCCACTAACCCCACCCACCCACCCACCCACCCACCGCTCACCCCACCCACCCACCCACCCACCCGCTTTTCTCCTGAAGTCGTTCTGGCCCAGCTGTTCTAACAAACCAAGCTAGAGTCACGCTTCTCATGAAACATGGTGGCCCTAGTTGGCGGACTTCCCCCCCCTCACCCTTCCCCCCTAACCCCCCCCTCACCACCCCCACCCCCTTACCTCCACACACACCAGCTCCGCCGTGGCTTTTCTCCTGATGTCGTCCTGGCCCAGTTGTTCAAACAAACCAAGCTAGAGTCACGCTTCTCATGCAACATGGTGGCCCTAGTTGGCGGACTTCCCCTCCTCACCCTTCCCCCCTCACCACCCCCTCACCACCCCCACCCCCTTACCTCCACACACCCCAGCTCCGCCGTGGCTTTTCTCCTGATGTCATCCTGGCCCAGCTGTTCAAACAAACCAAGCTAGAATCACGCTTCTCATGCAACATAGTGGCCCTAGTTTGCGGACTTCCCTGACACACGCACACACACACCACCCCCTCCCAGCTCCGCCGTGGCTTTTCTCCTGATGTCGTCCTGGCCCAGCTGTTCAAACAAACCAAGCTAGAGTCACGCTTCTCATGCAACATGGTGGCCCTAGTTGGCGGGCTTCCCCGACAGATGGGACTCAAGGAGATGCTTTCCCTCTTTCTTGAATTCAGGTTAGTTTAATTGGCTTAGATTTTTTGTTGTTGCTTGGTTTTGTTTGTTGCTTGTAGTGTTCCTAGTTTTTGAAATTTTGAAATTTGAAATTCAGGTTGGTTTTGAATCTTGTTTTGCTTTGTTTTGTTGGTTGCTCGTAGTTCTTGTAGTTTTCGAGTTTTTGAATTCAGGTTGTTATTTGGTTTAAATCTTGTTTTGCTTGGTTTTGTCGGTTGCTCCTATTGCTTGTAGTTTTGATTTTTTGAATATAGGTTGGTTTATTTGGTTTAGAAACTTGTTTTGCTTGGTTTTGTTGGTTGCTCGTAGTGCTTGTAGTTTTCGAGTTTTTGAATTCAGGTTGTTATTTGGTTTAAATCTTGTTTTGCTTGGTTTTGTCGGTTGCTCCTATTGCTTGTAGTTTTGATTTTTTGAATATAGGTTGGTTTATTTGGTTTAGAAACTTGTTTTGCTTGGTTTTGTTGGTTGCTCGTAGTGCTTGTAGTTTTTTTACTTTTTATTTTTTAACTCAGGTTGGTTTATTTGACTAAGAAACTTGCTCTGCTTGTTTTTGTTTGATGCCCATAGTGCTTGTAGTTTTTGTTTTTTGAATCCAGGTTGGTTTTTTTGGTTTAAAATCTTGTTTTGCTTGGTTTTGTTGGTTGCTTGTAGTGCTTGTAGTTTGTAGATTTTAAATTTTTGAATTCGGGTTGGTTTATTTGGTTTAGAAACTTGCTTTGTTTGTTTTTGTTTGTTGCTCGTAGTGCTGCTTTTCCTGTTTCTGTTTCTCTTTTTTATTTGGCTGGCTTACCGTACTTGATTTGCTTGGTTCACTTGATTTGTATGAGTCACTTGATTTGCTTGTTTTGTAGTTTTTGAGTGTTTGAATGTTTAAATTCAGGCTGGTTCGCTTGAATTGCTTGTTTCTGTTGTTTTTGAATGTTTGAATTCGGGCTAGTTCACTTGATTTGCTTGGAAAACTTGATTTGCTTGTTTTTCTCGCTCTCCTTGTCCCGTTCCTTTTTCCTTAAGGGCTCGATGGTCGTGAACCTGGAGTTGACCATGGTGGCGTTCTTGCAGTGCTGCTGTGCTTGGTTCATTTGGTTTAGTAACTTGGTCCGCTTGGTTTATTCTGTTGCTCGTAGTGTTTTAAGGTTTAGTTGGTTTATTCTGTTATGCGGAGTGTTTTATGCCTGGGTTGGTTTATTCTGCTGCTCGGAGTGTTTTATGTCTGGGTTGGTTTATTCTGTTATGCGGAGTGTTTTATGTCTGGGTTGGTTTATTCTGTTGCTCGGAGTGTTTTATGTCTGGGTTGGTTTATTCTGTTGCTCGGAGTGTTTTATGTCTGGGTTGGTTTATTCTGTTGCTAGGAGTGTTTTATGTCTGGGTTGGTTTATTCTGTTGCTCGGAGTGTTTTTTGTCTGGGTTGGTTTATGTCTTCAGTCTTCAGTCTAGGTAATGATAACGCTTGGTGGGGCGTGGTGTTAAGGGAGCCCGTCGTATGCGAGTGGGGAGAGGTCTCCTACCTCAACTGGACAAGCTACCATCACGGTTTACGAAGTCTTCAGTCTATGCAGATGCAGCTTTGTTTTGTTGCTCGTAGTGTTTCATGTCTGGGTTGGTCTGTCTTCAGTCTATGCAGATGCAGCTTTGTTGAGCACTGAGCCAGCTTCCACCTACCATGTGCAAATAATCTGTGACCTCCTTGGCTGCCCCTTGACTGTAACATCTACCCACCCGGGGGGTTCGGGGGGCAGTGCGTCGCACCGGGCTCGCACTGACTCCCTCGATATTCGGTGCGTCGCGCAAAAAACAACTTCTGAGTGGCACATCATGTATGCTAGTTCAGGTGTAACGTTGTTGACCGCTGAGCCAGCTTTCCCCAACAACGTGTACATAATATGTGATGTAATGTTTGTTCAGGTGCAACGTTGTTGAGCGCCGAGCCAGCTTTCAGCTATGAGGTGCAAAGAATTTGTGATCTCCTTGGCTACCCCTGGAATAAACATCCATCCACCCTTTTGGAGGGCAGTGCGTCGCACTGGGGTCGCACTGAATCGCTCGATTTGCGGCGCGTCGCACATAAAACAACTTCTGAGAGGCACATCATGTTTACTTGTTGATGGTGCACCGTTGTTGAGCGCCAAGCCAGCTTTCCCCTACAATGTGTACATAATATGTGATGTAATGTTTGTTCAGGTGCAACATTGTTGAGCGCTGAGCCAACTTTCAGCTATGAGGTGCAAAGAATCTGTGACCTCCTTGCCTGCCCCTGGACTGTAACATCCATCCACCCGGGGGGGGTGGGGGGCAGGCATCCAGGCATCCGGGGGGGTTGGGGTGGCACAGTTTCGCTCAATTTGTGGCAAGTCGCACAAAAAACAACTTCTGAGAGGCTCATCATGTTTGATTGTTCAGGTGCAACGTTGTCGAGCGCCAAACCAACTTTCCCCTATGTATGTAACCACCCATCCCCATCCACCCACCCACCCACCACACCACACCCCAACCACCCATCCGCACCCACCACACCCCATACCCCCCTGATGTAATGATTGTTCAGGTGCAACGTTGTTGAGCGCCAAGCCAACTCTCCCCTATGTATGTAACCACCCATCCCCCCCCCCCCACCCCCACCCCCCCCACCCCCACCCCACCCCATCCCCCCCCCCCCCCCCCACCACCACCACCACACCCCCTGATGTAATGATTGCTCAGGTGTAACGTTGTTGAGCGCCGAGCCAACCATCAGCTACAGCGTGCAAAGAACCGACTCACCCAGGTGGTGGGCTTCCTGACAGCTATGAACAAACTGGATGCTGTCATCAAGGTGGGCTGATAGGTCGGGTGGGTGGAGGGTGGTCGGTGGTGGGCTGATAGGTCGGGTGGATGGTGGGTGGTCGGCTTCCTGACAGCTATGAACAAACTGGATGCTGTCATCAAGGTGGGCTGATAGGTCGGGTGGGTGGTGGGTGGAGGGAGGTCGGTGGTGGGCTGATAGGTCGGGTGGGTGGTGGGTGGTCGGTGGTGGGCTGATAGGTCGGTGGTGGGTGGAGGGGAGGTCGGTGGTGGGCTGATAGGTCGGGTGGGTGGTGGGTGGAGGGTAGTCGGTGGTGGGCTGATAGGTCGGTTGGGTGGTGGGTGGAGGGTAGTTGGTGGTGGGCTGATAGGCCGGGTGGGTGGTGGGTGGAGGGAGGTCGGTGGTGGGCTGATAGGTCGGGTGGGTGGTGGGTGGAGGGTAGTCGGTGGTGGGCTGATAGGTCGGGTGGGTGGTGGGTGGAGGGAGGTCGGTGGTGGGCTGATAGGTCGGGTGGGTGGTGGGTGGAGGGAGGTCGGTGGTGGGCTGATAGGCCGGGTGGGTGGTGGGCTTCCTGACAGCTATGAACAAACTGGATGCTGTCATCAAGGTGGGCTGATAGGTCAAGGTAGTGCCAGGGATTTGTTTTCAAATCTGAAATTGGCCTTTTCTCGCTTAATGGATTTAGGCCTCCTATCAGGGACAGCGTTGTCAGAGCTTGCTACAGCTTTTTAGGGCTATTAAAATTCAGCCCTATTTTTATAGCCCTATAGCCCTGGAGGGTAGTCGGTGGTGGGCTGATAGGTATTTAGAGCTTTTTATAGCTTTTTAGGGCTATTTAAGCCAAAACGTTTTTTCTAATGTTTGCCAAAACAGGGTCGAAAGTACCGATATATAGCAGGGGGAAACATCCCTGGGTAGTGCCCACCCTGGGTTGGGAAGGGTGTGGGTGAGCTGGCATGAAGATACTGTAAGTCTACCTGGGGGCGGGTTGGCATGGTATGCGTGTGTGCTGGCATGGTGTGGCATGGTATGGTATGCGTGTGTGCTGGCATGGTATGGTATGAAATGGCATGGTATGCGTGTGTGATGGCATGGTATGATATGGTATGGTATGCTTGTGTGATGGCATGGTATGGCATGGTATGCGTGTGTGCTGGCATGGTATGGCATGGTATGCGTGTGCTGGCATGGTATGGCATGGGATGGTATGCGTGTGTGATGGCATGGTATGGTATGGCATGCTTGTGTGATGGCATGGTATGGCATGATATGGCATGGTACGCGTGTGTGATAAAGGGTGGGGGGCCACAGCTGAACCATAGCCAAATATTCTTCAACCGTGCATTCATTGTACCCGACCTTATACTTCTTCAACTCTTAACCACTGATGCGACCTTCACCTCTGATATGGCCGCCACCCCTTCAGCTACTCAACTACTAATGTCACCTTGTACCCCTTCAGACCAGCCGCACTACCCAAGATGGAGCCACAGCAAAGAGCGCTCTTTTTACTCTCTTGCTACTCATGTTGCCACTGATGCGACCGCCACCCCTTCAGCTACTAGCCTACTCATGTCACCTTGTACCCCTTCAGGCCAGCCGCACTACCCAAGATGGAGCCACAGCAAAGAGCGCTCTCTTTACTCTCTTGCTACTCATGTTGCCACTGATGCGACTGCCACCCCTTCAGCTACTAGCCTACTCATGTCACCTTGTACCCCTTCAGGCCAGCCGCACTACCCAAGATGGAGCCACAGCAAAGAGCGCTCTCTTTACTCTCTTGCTACTCATGTTACCACTGATGCGACTGCCACCCCTTCAGCTACTAGCCTACTCATGTCACCTTGTACCCCTTCAGGCCAGCCGCACTACCCAAGATGGAGCCACAGCGAACAGCGCTCTCTTTACTCTCTTGCTCCTCATGTCACTTCTGATGCGACTGCCACCCCTACAGCTACTAGCCTACTCATGTCACCTTGTACCCCCTCAGACCAGCCGCACTACCCAAGATGGAGCCACAGCGAACAGCGCTCTCTTTACTCTCTTGCTCCTCATGTCACTTCTGATGCGACCGCTAACCCTTCAGCTACTAGCCTACTCATGTCACCTTGTACCCCTTCAGGCCAGCCGCACTACCCAAGATGGGGCCACAGCGAAGAGCGCTCTCTTTACCCTCTTGCTACTCATATTACCACTGATGCGACCGCTAACCCTTCAGCTACTAACCTATTTATTTGACCTTATACCCCTTCAGGCCATCCGCACTACCCAAGATGGAGCCACAGCGAAGAACACTCTTCTTACTATTCCTCTACTCATGTTCCTACTGATATGGCCGCCACTCATTCAGCTACTAACCTATTTATTTGACCTTTTGCCCCTTCAGGCCATCCGTACTGCCCCAGATGGAGCCGCAGCAAAGAGCGCTCTTATTACCCTCTTGGAAATCACAGAAGAGCAGGTATGTATGTAGGTAGTAGGTATGTTTCGGGTTGTTCACAAGTCCCCCTTGACTCTGTCAAGCCGCGGGCACATTTGGAGTCCAACAGGGCACCAGGAAAAAGTCAATCATCATCAGCAGCAGCAGCAGAGAGCGCTCTTATAATTCTCTTGGAAAATCACAGAAGAGTATGTATGTAGGTAGGTAGTAGGTATGTTTCGGGTTGTTCACAAGTCCCCCTTGACTCTGTCAAGCCGCGGGCACATTTGGAGTCCAACAGGGCACCAGGAAAAAGGCAATCATCAGCAGCAGCAGCAGCAGCAGAGAGCGCTCTTATAATTCTCTTGGAAAATCACAGAAGAGTATGTATGTAGGTAGGTAGTAGGTATGTTTCGGGTTGTTCATGAGTCCCACTTGACTCTTTCAAGCCGCAGGCACATTTGGAGGCCAATAGGGCACCAGGGTAAATGCAATCATCATCATCAGCAGCAGCAGCAGCTGCAAAGAGCGCTCTTATTACCCTCTTGGAAATCACAGAAGAGCAGTCAGGTATGTAGGTAAGAGGTATGCTTCGGGTTTTTCATGAGTCCCTCTTGACTCTGTCAAGCTGCAGGGAGCCAGGCACATTTTGAGTTCAAAAGGGCACCGGACAAGTCCTATGCAGCATTGCAAGCGACGCGGAAAATTGACGGAGTGTGTTGGCAACGGAACGAAAGGTGGCAACGATGGAGCTGACCGAAGCGAGATAGTTAGGCGACCGTTGGCTGACATGTCGGGCTTCAATTTTTGTTTTTCTGTCGGACAAACGGACAAATGGGTAAACATGGGGGCTTCAGCCCCCTTGAAGAGGGGGCTTCGCCAAAAAATACAACTAGCAGCAGCAGTCAAGCTGCAGTCAAGATGCATGCAGCCAGGCACATTTTGAGTTCGATGGGGCACCGGAAAAATACAACCTGCAGCAGCAGCAGCAGCAGCAGCAGCAGCAGCAGCAGCAGCAGCAGCAGCAGCAGCAGCAGCAGCAGCAGCAGCAAAGAGCGCTTTTATTCTTCTCTTAGGCATCACATAAGAGCGGGTAGGCAGAAACACTTATTTTGATTTGGGCGAGAGTTTAGGGCACAAAAAAACTAAAACTGGTTCCAAAGCAAATCAAGTCCCAATCCCCAATCCCGACTCCAAAATCAAATCACAGATCCCAAATCAAATCCCAAATCCGAATTCAATTCCCAAATCCCAAATAAAATCTTAAATCAAATCCCAATTCCCAATTCAACCCAAATCATTTGCTCCTCCATGCTGACGCTGTGTTGGGCCTCACTCTCATACACATACTCATACTCACATATACATACATATACTCACTCACATATACATACATATACTAACATACACACACATACACACATACACATTCACCTACACACACATACTCACGTACACATACACAGTTGGGCCTCACTCACCTACACATACACATACACATACTCACATACGCATACACATGCACCTACTCATACACATACTCACATACTCACATACGCATACACATGCACCTACACAGACACATACACATACTCACATACGCATACACACTCACATACACATACTCACATACGCATACACACTCACATACACATACTCACATACGCATACACATGCACCTACACAGACACATACACATACTCACATACGCATACACATGCACCTACACATACTCACATCCACTTACACATTTCCTTATTCAGGCTGACGCCGTGTTGGGCCTTATTCACATACACAGGCTCACTTGCTCACATACTCACATGCACATACATACTCACATACACATACACATACACATACACATTTCCTTCTTCAGGCTGACGCCGTTTTGGGCCTCTCTCACATACATATACTCATACTCATACACATACACATACTAACATATACATTTCCTTCTTCAGGCTGACGCCGTTTTGGGCCTCACTCTGCGACGCCTGACCTCATTGGAGAAAGGGTCCCTGGAGACAGAGAAGACTGACCTGGAAGCCAGGTAGGTTGGCGTGTACTGATTCCATACTAGCAACGCACTATATCATAGTATAGTATAGTATAGTATAGTATAGTATGGTATAGTATAGTATAGTGTAGTATTATGTTTTATATTTATATACTCACTCATGCAACCTTGCCCCTGCTCAGATTTGAGGACCTTGGGACATTACTCACATAGCCAAAATGAAGATCAACACTTGAATACATCCCACACTAGCAACGCATTATATTATATTATATAATATTATATTATATTATATTATATTATATTGTATTGAATTGAATTGTATTGTATTGTATTGTTTGGTAATATATTATATTATACCATATTATATACACTCACTAATGCAACCTGGCCCCATCTGCTCAGGATTGAGGACCTTGAGTTATTGCTCACATAGCGGGGAAAAAAGATCGACACTAGCAACGCATTATATTATATTACATTTTATTTTACTTTATAAACTCACTCGTGCAACCTGGCCCCATCTGCTCAGGATTGAGGACCTTGAGTCATTGCTCACATATCCAAAATAAAGATCAACACTAGCAACACATTTTATTATATATTATATTATATCACCTTTTTTAATGTATATCCCCACTTGTGCAACCTGGCTCCACTCTCTCAGGATTGAGGCCCTTGAGACATTGCTCACATAGCCAAAAGCATAGACCAACACTTGAATACATCACACACCAGCAACGCATTCTATTCTATTAAATGATATTAGATTAGATTATATTAGATCAGATCAGATCAGATCAGATCATATTTTATTACATTGTATTATATTATGTTATATTTTATTATATGATATGATATGATATTATATTATATTATATTATATTATATTATATTATATTATATTATATTATATATTATTGTATTATGTTATATATACTCACTCATGCAACCTGCCCCCATCTGCTCAGGATTGCGGACCTTGAGTCCTTGCTGACAACCCCGGAGCGCGTGTTGGATATTGTGAAGAAAGAGGCTCTGGAGACATCTTCCAAGTTTGGCACCCCAAGGCGCTCTGAAATCATGACCGATGTGAGTTACCTAAACTTTCATGCTCTCTCTCTCTCTCTCTCTCTCTCTCTCTCTCTCTCTCTCTCTCTCTCTCTCTCTCTCTCTCCTCTCTCTCCCCCTCTCTTCCACTCTCCCACTCCCTCTCCCTCCCCCTCTCTTTCTCTCACAAAAGCACACAGTTCTGCACTCAATCAAGCGTGCTCGCTCAAATGCCAAACATTCGTAAAGGTTTGTTCCGTTGTATGCTTTTACTTTAAGCACTTACATTCCAATGTTTGAAATTCATGGTAACCAGGTTCCTCCGCAGGGGAGGGGGTTCTGATGAGGTTTTGTTGGTCCCTCATCGAACCATTCTAATTTAAAAATGATACATTTAATTTAATTATACATTTAATTTAACTAAAATTATATTTAATTTAATTTAACATAAATAATGAGGTTTTAATGGTCCCACATCAAATCACTGATATTATATAAAATGGCAAATTAAATTTAATTAAAATGGTATATTAATTCAATTTAATATAAATAATGAGGGTTTAATGGTCCCACATCGAACTATATTAATCATAACGTTTGTTGAGGCGTGGTATAAAGGGTGCCCTAGCTTACGGCGGTAGAGAACGGTCTGCTACTTTACCTGGACAGAACTACCATGGCGGTTGATAGCGCCCGCGAACACTCAAGCGCACCCGTAGGGATTCGAACCCAGCACCTTCTTCAGTCGAACGAAATGATCAACCATTGGACCATTCGCCGAACTGGCATACATGGAACTCGAACTGGCATACATGGAACCAGAACTTTCATACATGGAACCAGAACTGGCATACATGGAACCAGAACTTTCATACATGGAACCAGAACTGGCATACATGGAACCAGAACTGGCATACATGGAACCAGAACTGGCATACATCGAACCATACAACAATGAAGCATAAACTCTAATCTCTAATCCAGCAACTTTGAAACCTTAAAAAACGTTTGACATCCCCACCCAGGTCGGCTTCAGCACTGAGGGGGTGTTGGTGTTCCCAAATTGAACCAAAAACAATTAACCACAAATGCCCATATCTCTTATCTATCAAGCTTTGAAATTTGAGAGTAAGTATGACAACCCCAAGCCCCTGGGATGATGGCAGAGTTCCTGAGGCGGTGTTGATGGCCCCAAATCAAACCATAAACAATAAGCCCAAATCAAACCAAAAAGAATAAGCCCAAATCAAACAAAAAACAATAAGCCATACACAATAAACCATGTATGCATCATCTCATCTCATCTCTAATCTATCAGCTCTGAAATTTGAGACCAATTATGACAACCCCACCAGTTTCCCTGGGATGATGGCGGAGTTCCCGAGGCGTTTTTGGTGCCCCCAAATCAAACCATACACAATAAACCATATATGCTCCAGTATGCTCCCATCTCCTCTCTATCAACTTTGAACTTTGAGAGCAATTATGTCAACCCCACCCAGGTTCCCTGGGGTGAAGGCGGAGTTCCCGAGACGGTGTTGGTGGTCCCAAATCAAACCACAAACAATAAACCATATCAACTCTCACCTCTAATCTAACTTTTATGAGATTTTAGAAAAAGTGTGACCAATTTAAACCCTAAACCATACATCATAACCCCACTTGGTTTCCCTGCGATGAAGAAGGAGTTCCCAATGCTGTGTTGATGGTCCCAAATTGAACAATAAATAATGAACCATACACAATAACACATATATGATCTCGTCTTTAATACATCAGCTTTGGATTTTTAGAGAAAGCATGACCAATTTAAAACCCTAAACCCTAAACCCTAACTCCTAACCCCACCCAGGTTCCCTGCGATGAAGGAGGGGTTCCAGATGCTGTTTTGATGGTCCCAAAACAAACCATACACCATACACCATATATGCTCTCGTCTCATCTATCAACTTTGAAATTTGAGAGAAAGTCTTACCGACCCTAAATGCCCAACCCTAAACCCTAAACCCACCCAGGTTTCCTGCGATGAAGAAGGAGTTCCCGAAGCTGTCTTGATGGTCGCAAATCTTACCATAAACAATCATCCATACACAATAAAACACATATGCTCCCGTATCTAATCTATCAACTTAGAAATTTTAGATAAAGCATGAGCAATTCTAAACCCTAACTCCTAAACCCACCCAGGTTCCCTGCGATGAAGAAGGAGTTCCCGAAGCTGTCTTGATGGTCCCAAATCGCGATGTCTTGCTTATGTTCAGCTCCCGAGGATTCATCCGCCGGGTGCTGACAGACAGCTACAAGAATCAAGTCAAGGGGGGCAAAGGTACGTGCGCTTGGAGCTGGTAATTCAAATTCAAATTCAAATCCAGATTATATTTCAAATTTATCTGCTGAGTGCTGACAGACAGCTACAAGAATCAAGTCAAGGGGGGCAAAGGTACGCGCGCTTGGACCTGGTAATTCAAATTCAATTCCAGATTATAACTCAAATTCAAATCCAGAATCAAATTCAAATTCAAATCCAGATTATAATTCAAATTCAAATCCAGATTATAATTCAAATTCAAATCCAGATTATAATTCAAATTTATCTGCTGAGTGTTGACAGACAGCTACAAGAAGCAAGCCAAGGGGGGGAAAAGTACGCGCACTTGATTCCCCTCATAATTTAAATCCCGATTATATTTCAAAGCATCCGCCGGGTGCTGACAGACAGGTACAAGAATCAAGTCAAGGGGGGGACAGGTACGCGCGCTTGGACCTGGTAATTCAAATTCAAATCCAGATTATAATTCACATTCAAATCCAGATTCAAAGTTAAATTCAAAACCAGATTATAATTCAAATTCAAATCCAGATTATAATTCAATTTTATTTGCTGAGTGTTGACAGACAGCTACAAGAAGCAAGTCAAGGGGGGGAAAGGTACGCACACTTGATTCCCCTCATAATTTAAATCCCGATTATATTTCAAAGCATCCGCCGGGTGCTGACAGACAGCTACAAGAATCAAGTCAAGGGGGGGAAAGGTAGGCGCACTTGATTTCCTCGCTCGCTTTGACCTGATCATTCAAATTCAAATCCAGATTCAAAGTCTAATTCATCTGAGGGGTGGACCTGGTCATTCAAAGACAAATGCTGATTCAAAGTCAAAATCATCTGAGGATTGGACCTGGTAATTGAAAGTCAAATCCAGATTCAAAGTCAAAGTCATATTCAGATTCAAAGTCGAATTCATTTGCCGAGTGTTGGCAGGCAGCTACAAGAAGCAAGCCAAGTTAAGGGGGGGGGAGGGTAGGCTCACTTGGAGCTGGTAATTCAAATTCAAATCCAGATTATAATTTAAATTTATCCACCGGGTGCTGACAGACAGCTACAAGAAGCCAAGCCAAGGGGGGGAAAGGTACGCGCACTTGATTCCCCTCATAATTTAAATCCGGATTATGTTTCAAAGCATCCGCCGGGTGCTGACAGAGAGCTACAAGAAGCAAGCCAAGCCAAGGGGGGAAAAGGTACGTGCAGTTCATTCCCCTCATAATTTAAATCCGGATTATATTTCAAAGCATCTGCCGAGTGTCGACAGACAGCTACAAGAAGTAAGCCAAGGGGGGCAAAGGTACGCACACTTGGACCTGGTAATTCAAATTCAAAATCGAAGTCAAATTCATCGGGCAAGTGTTGACAGACAGCGACAAGAAGTAAGTCATGGGGGGGAAAGGCACGCTAACTTGATTCCCCATATAATTCAAACTCAAATCAAATTTAAAAATCAAATTAATCTGAGAATTGGACCTGATAATTCAAAGTCACATCTAGATTCAAAATCAAATTAATCTGAGGATTGGACCTGATAATTCTAAGTCACATCCAGATTCAAAGTCAAATTCATCGAAGGAAGAGTGCTGTAACAACACCCCTTCCATGTCAACTACTCTCACACCTATTTTTCCGCAGGCAAGGGTGGAGCAGGCGGTGCTGGGCTAAGGAAAGAAAGGCAGGCACCCAAACGCACTTCAAGTGCATTCAAATCCGAATCTGAATTGATGAGTGTTGTGACAACAGTAATTACAGTACTACAGTACAACAGTACTACAGTACTACAGTACAACAGTACAACAGTGCTTCATCCCTTTTGATTCAACATAGAGTTCACTTCTGACGAGTCCTCACCTATTTTCCACAGGCAAGGGTGGAGCAGGCGGTTCTGGGCCAAGGAAAGAAAGACAAACACCAAAATGCACACGAAAAACCCCACTTTCAGATTTGAAAAACAAATCCCTGTTCTTACACAAACCAAACCCTGTACTCCACACCTGTTTTTCCCCAGGCAAGGGTGGAGCAGGCGTTGCTGGGCTTAGGCGTGAGGATGCCTTGGATACCCCACATACACTCCCCCCCCCCCCCCCCCCCCACACACACACACCCCACACACACACCCCACACCCCACACACACCCACCACCCCATACACTCACCCCCCCCACACACACCCCACTCACCCGACCACTCACACACACCCCACCACCCCATACACTCACTTCCCACACACGCACCCCACCCACCCCACCACCCACCCCCACCCCACCACCCCATACTCTCACCCCCCCACACATACAAACACAGGCAAGGGTGGAGCAGGCGTTGCTGGGCTTAGGCGTGAGGATGCCTTGGATACCCCACATACACTCCCCCCCCACCCCCACCCCCACCCCCACCCCCACCCCCACCCCCACCCCCACCCCCACCCCACCCCCACACCCACCCCACACCCCACACACACACCCACCAACCCCACCTACACTCACCCCCCCCACACACACACCCCACGCACCCGACCACTCAAACACACCCCACCACCCCATACACTCACTTCCCACACACACACCCACACACCCCACCACCCCATACTCTCACCCCCCCCACATACCAAACACAGGCAAGGGTGGAGCAGGCGGTGCTGGGCTTAGGCGTGAGGATGCCTTGGATACCCACATATACTCCACCACACACACACACCCCACCACCCCATGCACTCACCCCCCCCCCCCCCCCCACACACACACACACACACCCCACACCCACACACACACCCACACACCCCACACCCCACACACACCCACCACCCCACACACTCACCCCCCCACACACACACCCCCACCACTCACACACACCCCAACACCCCATACACTCACTTCCCCCACACAACCCCACACACCCAACACCCCCCCCCCCACCCCACCACCCCATACACTCACCCCCCCCACCCCCCCCACACACACAGGCAAGGGTGGAGCAGGCGGTGCTGGGCTTAGGCGTGAGGATGCCTTGGAGCAGGTGGTTGCTGCTAAGGAGCGCGACACCGTGCTTGCTATCACCTCAGCCGGTGCGTTGTGTGCAACTGATTTTTGCCATTTGCAACTGATTTGGGCCGTGCGCAAATGATTTTGGCCATTTGCAACTGCTCACAGACAGCTTCTAGGCAGCTCATTGTCAGCTTCTAGGCAGCTTAGTTATGGTCGTAGGCTAGGCAGCATTTAGGTGGGTGGTGGCTGCTAAGGAGCACGACACCGTGCTTGCTATCACCTCAGCCGGTGCGTTGTGTGCTTTGATGTTGGCCATGTGTAACTGCTATTTTACAGCTTCTAGGCAGCTTCTTGGCAGCTTAGTTATGGTCGTAGGCTAGGCAGCCTTGGAGCAGGTGGTTGCTGCTAAGGAGCACGACACCGTGCTTGCCATCACCTCAGCTGGTGCGTTGTGTGCTTTGATTTTGGCCTTGTGCAACTGCCCATAGACAGCTTCTAGGCAGCTCATCGGCAGCTTCTAGGCAGCTTCGAGATAGGTCGTAAGCTAGGTAGCTTACAGGCAGCATTTAGGCAGATGGTGGCTGCTAAGGAGCGCGACACCGTGCTTGATATCACCTAGGCCGGTGCGTTGTGTGCTTTGATGTTGGCCATGTGCATTTGAATTTGGCCATGTGCAACTGCTCTTATACAGCTTCTAGGCAGCTCATTGTCAGCTTCTAGGCAGCTTAGTTATGGTCGTAGGCAAGGCAGCTTTTAGGCAGGTGGTGGCTGCTAAGGAGCGCGACACCGTGCTTGCTATCACCTCAGCCGGTGCGTTGTGTGCAACTGATGTTTGCCATTTGCAACTGATTTTGGCCATGCGCAACTGATTTGGCCATGGGCAACTGCTCAATAGACAGCTTCTAGGCAACTAAGTTACTTATGTACCATGCTTGCTATCACCTTGCCTGGTACATTGATGTAGGCTACGTGAAACAGCTTATAGGCAGGTGGTTATTGATAAGGAGCATTACACCGTGCTTGCTATTACCTTGCCCGGTGCATTGATGTAGGCGACGTGAAACAGCTGATAGGCAGGTGGTTACTGCTAAGGAGCGTTTCACCGTGCTTGCTATTACCTTGCCCGGTGCATTGATGTAGGCTACGTGAAACAGCTGATAGGCAGGTGGTTACTGCTAAGGAGCGTTTCACCGTGCTTGCTATTACCTTGCCCGGTGCATTGATGTAGGCTACGTGAAACAGCTTATAGGCAGGTAGTTACTACTAAGGAGCGTTACACCATGCTTGCTATCACCTCGCCTGGTACATGGATGTAGGCGACGTGAAACAGCTGATAGGCAGGTGGTTACTGCTAAGGAGTGTTACACCATGCTTGCTATCACCTTGCCCGGTGCATTGATGTAGGCGACCTGAAGCAGCTGATAGGCAGGTGGTTACTGCTAAGGAGCGTTACACCATGCTTGCTATCACCTCGCCTGGTACATGGATGTAGGCGACGTGAAACAGCTGATAGGCAGGTGGTTACTGCTAAGAAGCGTTACACCATGCTTGCTATCGCCTTGCCCGGTGCATTGATGTAGGCGACCTGAAGCAGCTGATAGGCAGGTGGTTACTACTAAGGAGCGTTACACCATACTTGCTATCACCTTGCCCGGTGCATTGATGTAGGCTACGTGAAACAGCTGATAGGCAGGTGGTTACTGCTAAGAAGCGTTACACCATGCTTGCTATCACCTCGCCTGGTACATCACCTTGCCCTGCGCATTGATCTAGGCGACCTGAAACAGCTGATAGGCAGGTGGTTACTGCTAAGGAGTGTTACACCATGCTTGCTATCACCTTGCCTGGTACATTGATGTAAGCTACGTGAAACCGCGTATAGGTAGATTATTACCTCCACCACCCACGCAAACTCTCAGGCACACACTACCACACACACACCACCACCACCACCACACACACCCTCACACACACACACCACCACCACACACACACACACCACCACACACACACACACA
>JACBWV010000839.1:9830087-9865087 GCA_013435795.1 Chlamydomonas sp. ICE-L
GTACTAGCTGCCAAGACGAGTGCCAGCAATGCTGCATTGCCCCCTGTGGGTGATGACGACGATGAAGCTGACGACGGGGTTGGTGCTGACGACAATGAGCCTTTCGTCCTCATGCTCACCCAGTCAGGCCTTGTCAAAAAGCTGCGCCTGACAAAGCAGCTGCTGACGATCAACCAGGGGGGGCTGTCTGTCATCACTGTAAGTGGTTGGGTGATTTATTTCGGGTTGGGCTATGTGTAGCAGCTTTTTCCTTGTGCCCACCCAGTCAGGCCTTGTGAAAAAGCTTCTAGGCAGCTTCATCCTCATGCCCACCCAGTCAGGCCTTGTGAGAAGGCTGCGCCTGACGAAGTAGCTGCTGACGATCAACCAGGGGGGGCTGTCTGTCATCACTGTAAGTGGTCGGGTTATTTATTTCGGGTTGGGGTATGTGTAGCAGCTTTTTCCTTGTGCCCACCCAGTCAGGCCTTGTGAAAAAGCTTCTAGGCAGCTTCATCCTCATGCTCACCCAGTCAGGCCTTGTGAGAAGGCTGCGTCTAACGAAGCAGCTGCTGACGATCAACAAGGGGGGGCTGTCTGTCATCACTGTAAGTGGTCGGGTGATTAATTTCGGGTTGGGCTATGTGTAGCAGCTGCTAGGCAGCTTCATTCTCATGCCTACCCAGTCAGACCTTGTTAAAAAGCTGTGCCTTAAAAAGTAGCTGCTGACGATCAACCAGGGGGGGGGCTGACTGTTATCACTGTAAGTGGTATGTTGATCAATGTCGGGTTGGGCTATGTGTACCGCCCCCCACCCCCCCACCCACCCCACACACACACCCCTACCCCCATCCACCCCCCTACCAACCCAGCCCCCCACCCCCACTCCTACCCACCCTCACCCACCAGCACCCATCAAGCAAGCGCTGCCATCTGCTCGGCACTGCAGGCGCTGTCATCGGGAGTGATTGTGTGTTTCCTTGGGTCCCCTCCAGCCCCCTACCCCCACCACCACCCATCCCTACCCCTTCACCCCCCACAAGACCCCCACCCCACCCCACCCCACCCCCCCACTCCTACCCACCCTCACCCACCAGCACCCATCAAGCAAGCGCTGCCATCTGCTCGGCACTGCAGGCGCTGTCATCGGCAGTGATTGTGTGTTTCCTTGGGCCCCCTCCAGCCCCCTACCCCTGCACTACCACCCACCCCCACCCCTACCCACCCCCTCACCCACCCCCCACTCCTATACACCAGCACCCACCAGCACCCCTCACGTATATAATTTATGTTGAAGAGGGTGACTCCTTGACAAGTGCTGTCATCTGCTCCGGCAGTGATTGTGTGTGTCCTTGGGTCCCCTCCACCCATCCCTACCCCTCCACCACCCACCAGCCCCCCCCCCCCCCACCACCACCACCACCACCACTCCTACCCACCAGCACCCATCAAGCAAGCGCTGTCATAGGCTCGGAACTGCAGGCGCTGTCATCGGCAGTGATTGTGTGTTTCCTTGGGTCCCCTCCAGCCCCCTACCCCAACCCCACCCTCCCCCACTCCTACCCACTAGCACCCATCAAGCAAGCGCTGTCATCTGCCCAGCACTGCAGGCGCTGTCATCGGCAGTGATTGTGTGTTTCCTTGGGTCCCCTCCAGCCCCCTACCCCAACTCCACCCACCCCCACTCCTACCCACTAGCACCCATCAATCAAGCGCTGTCATCTGCCCAGCACTGCAGGCGCTGTCATCGGCAGAGATTGTGTGTTTCCTTGGGTCCCCTCCAGCCCCCTACCCCAAACCCACCCACCCCCACTCCTACCCACCCTCACCCACCAGCACCCATCATGCTCATAACATAGGTTGAAGAGGGTGACTCCGTGACAAGTGCTGTCATCTGCTCTGGTGGTGCCTTGCCCATCCCCACCCCCACCCCCACCCCTACCACACACACCCTCACCCACCAGCACCCCTCAAGCACATGTAGGTTGAAGAGGGTGACTCCGTGACAAGTGCTGTCATCTGCTCTGGCGGTGGTTGTGTGTTTTCTTGGGTCCCCTCCACCCATCCCTACCCCCCCACCACCCTCGAGTCCCCCACCCTCACTCCTACCCTCCCACACCCACTAGCACCCCTCACGCACATAACATAGGTTGAAGAGGGTGACTCCCTGACAAGAGCTGTCATCTGCTCTGGTGGTGCCTTGCGCATCCCCCCCCCCCCCCCCCCCCCCCCCCACACACACACACACACACACACACACACCTCTACCACCCACACCCTCACCCACCACCACCCCTCACGCACATGACATAGGTTGAAGAGGGTGACTCCAAGACAAGTGCTGCCATCTGCTCTGGCAGTGCCTTGCGCATCCTCCCCCCCCCCCTCCCCCCCCCCCTACCTCTACCACCCACACCCTCACCCACCACCACCCCTCACGCACATGACATAGGTTGAAGAGGGTGACTCCAAGACAAGTGCTGCCATCTGCTCTGGCAGTGCCTTGCGCATCCTTCCCCCCCCCCCCCCCCCCCCCCTCCCCCCCCCCTACCACTACCACCCACACCCTCACCCACCAGCACCCCTCACGCACATAACATAGGTTGAAGAGGGTGACTCCGTGACAAGCGCTGTCATCTGCTCTGGCGGTGACTCTGTGTTAATGGGCTCATCGGAAGGCAAGATCCTCGTTTTTCCAGTTTCAGAGCTACGGGCTGCTGGGCGTGCAGCTCGTGGGGTGAAGGTAAGCAACTACTATAGCAGTTAACATGTATAAATGTAGCATCCCAACAGCTGCTGGACAGCGCACACAACCCCACAACCCCACAAGAATGGGTATGTGTTACAAGAGGGCAAGATCCTCGTGTTTCCAGTATCAGAGCTAAGGGCTGCTGGGCGTGCAGCTCATGGGGTGAAGGTAAGCAACTATTACAGCAGCAAACATGTATAAATTTAATATCTCAACAGCTGCTGGAAAGCGTGTCTACAAGAACGGTAACATGTGTTACAAGAGGGAGAGATCCTCGTGTCCCAGTATCAGAGCTAAGGGCTGCTGGACGTGCAGCTTGTGGGGTGAAGGTAAGCAACTATTACAGCAGCAAACATGTATATATTTAATATCTCAACAGCTGCTGGAAAGCGTGTCTACAAGAACGGTAACATGTGTTACAAGAGGGAGAGATCCTCCTGTCCCCGTATCGGAGCTACGGGCTGCTGGACGTGCAGCTTGTGGGGTGAAGGTAAGCAACTATTACAGCAGCAATCATTCATACATGTAATATCTCAACAGCTGCTGGAAAGCGTGTCTACAAGAACGGTAACATGTGTTACAAGAGGGCGAGATCCTCGTGGTCCTAGTTTCAGAGCTACGGGCTGCTGGCAGAGTTTTTCAGTTCAGAAAGTGGGTTACCTGGTAGCTTTAGTAGGGGCGGCCGGGGGTGTTCGGGGGGGGCCTCCTGAGAGCTGGGGGTCTCAGCTGGGGGTCCTGAGAGCTGGCCCTCCTGAGAGCTGGGGGTCTCAGCTGGGAGTCCTGAGAGCTGGTCCTCCTGAGAGCTGGGGGTTCTGAGAGCTGGGGGTCTCAGATAGCAAACATTTTTGCCAATCAGGGGTCTCGGGTAGCAATCGGGATAAGTAGCGCAAAAGCAAATCTCTGGCTGCTGGGCTGTTGTGGGTACAGGATCATCAAATCATCGGCTTCCAAGTTCTATGCAGTGTAGCATGCGACGCTACAAATTGGCCGAGAGTGATTGTGACGGAGCAACAGGTGGCAACGGAGACATGGCAGTGCTCCGCAGCCACCCATACCCCCACCACCACCACCACCACTATGACAGTACCCCAGCCACACCCATACAGCCATGGCAAAACGCCCCCCCCCACACACACACAGCCATGGCAATGCCCCACACCCACCCATATACAACCCTATGGCAGTCCCCCACCCACCCCCATCCAAACAGCAATGGCAGTGCTCCACACCTACAACGCAAAGTGTCAGGCTTCGTCTCGGTCAGACAGATGGTCGGATGGTCGGTCAGATGGACGGACAAGTGGGTAACCCTGGTGGCTCCCGCCCTCTTAAAGAGGCTTCATCCTACGACTGTAACAAACATCATATAATCGTGTACACACACATACAGGCTGGCCCCCTCAACCTCATGCCTCGTAATAAGGCGTACTATTTAAATACATGCTCACACATGCACACAAACACACGCACTCAAACACACACACGTACACAAACAGACACACCCGCGCACAGACACGTACACACATACACACACATGGTGTGTTGGTGCAGACTATGACGGTGAAGAAAGGGCACGAGATTATTTGCATGAGCATCATCCCAATACTGTAACAAACGTCACATACTCTTACACACACAAGCACACACACACACAAGCACACATACATGATGTGTTGGTACAGTAGTATGTGCATGAGCCTCATCTCAATCCTGTTACAAACGTCACATACTCTTACACACACAAGCACACGTACACACACAAGCACACACATACATGATGTGTTGGTGCAGGCCATGAAGGTTAGGAACGGGCACAAGCACATCGGCACGACCATCATTCCACGACTATAACAAGCATCATATAAGCATGTACACACACACGTACACATTCAGACACACACGTACACATACACACAAACATTAACATACATACACACACGCAGACACACACACACACATATGCATACAAAAACGTGATGTGTTGGTACAGGCCATGAAGGTTAAGAAAGGGCACTGCATTATCGGCATGAGCATCATCCCAAACGTCACATACTCTTACACACACAAGCACACACACACACACTTACACACATGCATGATGTGTTGGTACAGGCCATGAAGGTTAAGAAAGGGCACTGCATTATTTGCATGAGAATCATCCCAATACTGTAACAAACGTCACATACTCTTACACACACAAGCACACACACACACAAGCACACATACATGATGTGTTGGTACAGTAGTATGTGCATGAGCCTCATCTCAATCCTGTTACAAACGTTACATACTCTTACACACACAAGCACACGTACACACACAAGCACACACATACATGATGTGTTGGTACAGGCCATGAAGATTATTTGCACGAGCATCATCCCAATACTGTTACAAACGTCACATACTCTTACACACACAAGCGCACGTACACACTAACACACGCACATGATGTATTGATGTGTTGGTGCAGGCCATGAAGGTTAAGAAAGGGCACCGCATTATCGGCATGAGCATCATCCCCGCTGCTGTTGCCGCCACCATCCCAGCTCGCATCAGCCATGTAATCGAGGATGAAGATGGAGACGATGGGCAGGAGGAGGGCGAGACACAGGAGGGGCAAGGTCCTTGGGCGTTGCTGATTACAGCGAATGGGTCAGGTGCGCATTATTATTAACATCACCATCAGTATCATCATCACCATCATCATCATCATCATAACCATCATAACCATCATCATCATCATAACCATCATCATCATCATCATCATAACCATCATCATCATCATAACCATCATCATCATCATCATCATCATCATCATCATCATCATCAACAACATCACCATCATCATCAACATCAACAACATCAACATCACGACCATGACCATCATAACCATCATCATTGTCGGCATCATTAGCACCTGCTGCACCAACAACAGAAGCCTCACCCTATCACCGCTTCTCATACAGCAGATGCTGCTTGTAGGTACAGGTTATAGCCATATAGTATAATTAAATGATTGCTGTTGCACGAACTCAGGGCCCCCGTCGGTTAAACGATTGTTTGGGGATCAGTTCATCAGTGCTTTTTCTTGTTAAGCCCGGTTGGGCAAGTCCCTTCAGCCTATTTGGACTACCCCTGGACTGTAACATACAAACAACCTGCTTCCATCTCGTGCATCAACAACAACAGAAGTGCCACTTTCCCTCTGCTACTACCTCGTGTGCAGCGATGTGGTGAACAACCTGACCGGCGTTATCAATTTGAGGTGGCCTGTCCATGTCAAGGGTTCATGCACAGGTGGCGTGGGCCGAAGGCCTTGGTCGACGCCGAACTCTTAGGTATCGCACCACCTCCAGCGTAAATGGTGTAGCAGTGGAGTCTCTGCTGCATTTAAGGCGGTGAAAAAAGCCACCACGACAAGTTCTATGCAGCGTCGCATGCGCATGCGACACTAAAAAATGGCAGAGAGTGTTCGCGACGGAGCGACAGGTGGCAACGGAAGCGAGTTAGTTATGAGACCGTTGGCTGACGTGTCAGGCTTTGTCTCGGTCTTTGAACAAACGGGCAACGTGGTAACACTGAGGGCTCCCGCCCTCATGAAGAGGGTTTCCAAAACTCTAGCATAACGTCCACTCTGTCTCTTCACCACCCGCAGCCAAACGGACAGCGCTGTCAACACAACAAACAGCCGGGGGGGGGGGGGGGGGGGGACCTCCACCAATACACATTATCGTATTATCAAATTATCAATGTAGCACAAACTCAGGGCTCCCGTCAGTTAAATGATTGCTTGGGGTTCAGTTCATCAATGCTTTTTATATTTAGCCCTTCCTGTCACGGTTGGGCAAGTCCCTTTAGCCTATTTGGCCTACACCTGGACTGTAACATATATATACATACATACATATGTACGTACATACATACACACATCACGTTCTCTGTCTCTGTCTCTTCACCACCGGCTGCCAAGCGGGCAAACAGGATAAAGGGACTTGCCCAAACGTGATACGAAGGGCTAGAAAGAAAAGGCATTGGTGCACTGAACCCAAAACAATCGTTACATACATACACACATACATGCACAATCGTTACAAACATACACACATACATACACAATCGATACATACAGTACACAATCGTTCCCTACATACACACATACATACACAATCGTTACATACAGTACACAATTGTTACATTCTACATATATGTAAACATACAGGGATTTTGCGAGCTGGCGCTGGCGCGAGCAGGCGCTGGCTGGCTATTTTTTTCGTCCGCGGCCAAATTTCCACCCAGCTCCCCACCTGTCCAAGTTTGAAAACGATGCGCTCGTTTCGTGTTGATATGAGTATCCATCTTTTTCCGCATTCGTTCTGAGCGCTCAGTTCAGACCCAGTTCAGACCAACGACGGCGCTTAGACTCTTCATCTATAATCGTTAGCTTCTCGATGCCACCCTGCAAGCGCACAACCAACCAAATATACAGACAGAAGGGTGGCGAATACAGCCAGCCAGCGAGCTCTTCATCAGAGCGAAAGGCGAGCTCTTCAGAACGACGAGGACAGGAACATTGCAAACTTCTTGATGCAACCTGCTGCGCGTGCTCCATGATGCGTGCTTACCGCTCATCCTATCTATGCAATCTCTTTTCGTTGCATCGATGATCGTTAATCACGGCGCTGCGATTTTTGATTCAACAAGTGTTGACCGGACGGAAGTCGAATTTTTCTACCATAGAATCGGGAAGCATGTCCCTGCGCAGTATGCTGTACCGAGGGCGCGGCAGAGTTGGCTGAATGAGGTATTTTTAGGTCAAAGGACAGATTCCCGGCCCAGCTGCATGTAAAGAAGATGCTGCAGGCAAGTCGTATTGCGGTTGCGCGAGCACAGTGTTCTCCGCGGGATTCAATCGTTCGCAAGTTTTCTGTGGATTGGATCTGCTTGGTTTAATCCCCCCATAGTCTTCTTCACGATCAAACCTCGCAGCTAAAGTGGCATGGAAGCGGTAGGGAGAAGAAGGGAAGTCTGATGAGTGTGTTTGCTTTTGTGGGGTTGGGGCCATTGGGGTGGGCAGGGGGAAGAGGGAGAGATGGGGAGCAGGGGACGTGTGTGTGTTGTGGTGGTTGTGTGTGTGTGTGTGTGTGTGTGGGGGGGGGGGGGGGGGGGGGGGGGGGGGAGGGAAGGGGGACCGATGGAGAGAGGGGAGGATGGATGGGAAGTAAGGGAGGGGGGTTGGAGACAGAACAGTTTTCTATTTTGGTGTTTGAAGGGAGGAGGCATGAAGGAGGAGAGAGGGAGGGGCAAAGTAAGAGGGGAGGAGGGACTGAGGGAGGAGTGTGTGTGCAAGGGGGCGTGGAGGGGTGACATGAGGCATTTTGCCACACATGCCTCCAGTTTTTGTGTGAAAATGCAATAAAGGTCTTGCGCATACCAGAAATGTCGAGTATATACAAATGTTCATCAGGTTTTGTGAAGAAAGAATGGGCCTAAATTGCCCTTATGCAGGTTTGTATGGGTGGGAGGGAAGGGGGTTGGCCACCGGCCACACGGGCTAACGTACTAGTACATACATACACACACATCACTTTCTCTGTCTCTTCACCACCTGCAGCTTAGCGGACAGCGCCCACCAACAACCACCACCAACACCCACCACCAACAACCACCAAACCTCCCACCAATACCCACCCTCTTCACCACCTGCAGCCAAGCGGACAGCGCTGTCTGAATTCCGGCGCCATACAAGGAATGCTTTTGGCTTGATTGGAACCTACACACATACACACATACACACCTCACGTTCTCTACCTCTTCACCACCTGCAGCCAAGCGTACAGCGCTATCTGAATTCCGGCGCCAGACAAGGAACGGGCTTGGCATGATTGGAACCGGAGCATCCAAGAAGACCAAGGGGTAAGAGTGCGCTGGTGGTGTGTGTGGTATGTGTGTGGTGATGGTGGTATGTGTGTGGTGATGATGGTATGCGTGTGGTGATGATGGTATGTGTGTGTTGATGGTGGTGTGTGGTGGCAGTGTATATTTGTGTGTGTGTGGTTTGTGTAGAGTTGAATGGATGAACCAATTTGTAAGCCAAGTCAAGTTCAATTTGACTGGATTTTCTTGGATTAATGCGCAAAAAAATGGCTTCGGGTGAGTAGCTTGTCGATTGGTCTGGTTTTCTCAGCGGGTTAGCGTCTCTGCAAACAGTTGCGGGTTTGCTGGTTGCCTTTGGGTTGATTCAAATCACGCTCTACAATGCATTTTTTCATGATAGATGCTCAAAGCTGAAGTGGCAGGGAAGCAGTGGGGAAAGGAAAGGGAGAATGTGTGTTTTAGTTGGTGCTGGGTGGGTGGGTGGGTGGGTGGGGAGAGTGGGGGGGGGAGGGGGGGGAAGAGACTGTGTGTGTGGGGGGGGTGGGGTGGGGGGGGGGACTGTGTACATACACACATACATACATACGAAACATGCATGTGATGATCACATTCATTCATTCATTTATTATTTCTTTCCTATCTTCGGTTGCAGAGCCAATCAGCAAATTGACAGCCTGGCCGCCATCGGCATTGTGAACAAGAATGACGAGGTCCTTGTGGGAAGCGCGAATGGCCTGATAACAAGAGTGAGCACGAACTCTGTTCAGGTAAGTGACTCGTCAGGTTTTTGTTTTCGTTTTTGAAACTCCACCTTTTCATAGCCATTCTGGTTCCGGAGCCATCTGGCCAGTCTCCATTTGTAGCTATTCATAGTTATTTTGGTTCCGGAGCCATCTGGCCAGTGTCCGTTTGTAGCTATTCATAGCTATTCTGGTTCCGGAGCCATCTGGCCTGTGTCCGTTTGTAGCTATTCATAGCTATTCTGGTTCCGGAGCCATCTGGCCAGTCTCCGTTTGTAGCTATTCATAGCTATTTTCAAATTCATGGACTCTGTCCAGGTAGGTGACTTATGGACTTTGTTTTCGTTTGTTTTTAATTGCGCGACGCATTGCCATTCCGTCCCTGCATGGTGACGCATGGGTCCGGCTAGACTAGGCAGAAATGCCCCCCGAACCCCCTGGGCTCCGCCGAACATGCCATGTTCTTGTAGGTTCGTGCATATTGGAGGTTTACCCAAGCCCTGGTTCCGAGAGCTTAGCGTTTCGCGGGATGTAATCATAACTGTTAAACGTAATAACATATTTGATCACTGTAGCACGAACTTGGGGCCCAATCCGGTAAAACGATTGTTTAGGATTCAGTTCATCAGTGTCTTTTCTTTTTAAGCCCTTCCTATGTAAGCCCTTCCTTCTTTTTAAGCCCCACGTACTTTTCTTTTTAAGCCCTTCCTACGTAATAACATTATACCACCTATGCTTGGCTTTACTTGACTGAAGTTCGCTTGACTTGAATTGTCTTGGCTTGAATTCACTTGTATTATAAGACAAGTCTAGTGAATCCAAAGTCAAGTCATGTGAATTCAAGTCAAGTGAATTTGAAGTCAAGTTAAGACACTTGAATTCGTGTCAATTGAAGTCAAGTAAAGACAGGTGAATTCACTTGACTTTAGTTGACCTGAATCCACTTGACTTGAATTGAATTGTCTTGGCTTGAATTCATTTGAATTGAATCCACTTGAATTCACTTGACTTGAGATCACCTGTCTTGTCTTGACTTGAGTTCACATGTCTCGACTAGACTTGAATTGACTTTGAATTCACTTGACTTTACTTGAGATCACTTGTATTCACTTGAATTTAATTCACTTGTCTTGAGATCACTTGTCTTGACTTGACTTTGAATTCGCATGACATGGCTTGCCTTGACTTGACTTTGAATTCACTTGACTCGACTTCGAATTCACATGACATGACTTGACTTGACTTTGAATTCACTTGACTTGAATTCACTTCACTTGATTTGAATTCACTTCACTTGGCTTGGCTTGGCTTGAATTCAAATAGGCTAAGGAGCATTGCCAAACCGTGACAAAACGGACTAAAAATGAAAAGCATTGATGAACTGAACCCCAAAAATCATTGTACGCGCGGGCGCCTTGAGTTCCTGCTACAGTGATCATTTAATTACACAATAATGTCGACGATTGGCTCAATGGCTGAGCTCGTTGAAATCAGGCAGAGGGTGCGGGGCTTGAATCCCTACGGGTGCGCTCTAGTGTTCACGGTCGCTGTCAACCGCCATGGTAGCTTTGTCCAGGTAAAGTAGCAGCCTATTCCTACCGCCGTAAGACGGGGCTCCCTTAATACCACGCCCCACCAGGCGTTATCAGTACACAAGAATGTGTCTGGGTGCAGGTCTACCGCCGCGCTGCCACTGGCGCAAAACAAGAAGTGCCTCTGTGATAGAATAATAGGAAGACTTGGCAGGATTACCGAACACAAACACCACGCACCACACACACACACAAACACCACACCACACCACGCACAAACACCACACACCACACACACAAACACCACACGCACAAACACCACACACCACACACACGCACTACACACACACACACACACACACACACAAACACCATGTATTGGTGCAGGTCTACAGCCGCACAGCTACTGGTATCAGACTGATGAACTTGGACGCTGGTGACACTGTCCAGACCGCCCTCACAGTACCCTTCGTGTTGGTTGAGGACATGGCTAAGTAGATGGGGACAGTGCAAAAGCAGTGCAGGTGCACTGCAGGTACAATGCAAAAGCAGTGCAGGTACATTGTAGGTACAATGCAAAAGCAGTGCAGGTACAATGCAGGTACAATGCAAAAAAAGAGCAGGTACACTGCAGGTACAGTGCAAAAGCAGTGCAGGTACACTGCAGGTACAAAGCAAAAGCAGTGCAGGTACACTGCAGGTACAATGCAAAAGCAGTGCACCCTTAGTGTTGGATGAGGACGTGGCTGAGTAGATGGGGACTTAGTCTCTGAAGAGCTCGAGAGGCAGATGAACTTGGATGGTGATGATATTGTCCACACTGTCCTTCCGGTGCCCTACAGGGTACTACAAAGCGCGCGCGTCAGCGCGATTTCGTGCATGCTTTTTTAGCCCCACTGCGTGTTTCGCGCAGTTTTTTTCACCCCCCTGTGGGCGCAGCGCACAGTTTTTGCGCTGTTTGCTCTACAAAGCACTGACCAATTTGACGTTTGTGCGCTTTAAGCGCTGACCAATTCGACAAAATGTAGTACCCTGGTGCCCTTAGCCCTGCGGCAGCCTGCACCCTGTTCAGGTGCTTATACTGGTATTCAGGGTGTTAAACGCCTGTTCATGTACATCATTGGTTATTCGTGTTTTGGGGGGAAGGGTTGTTCAGGACGCTGTGTCCTCCCTCGTAGGCACATAGTCGAAGGAAGACCCCCAGCTCTGCTGCCTGAGACGCAACCAATTGTGTAGCCTGCGTCACAGAACCCTTCCTTCTGGTCAACGGACCCTCCCCACTCTTCAACGTTGCGCCTGCAACGGAGGACGCAGCGTGCTGAACAACCCTGCCATGGATGCCATAGACAAAAAGTGCAGTTGGGAAGGAGAGAGAGAGAGAGAGAGTGAGAGAGATTATTTATGTCATCTCATATTTCAGTTAAAACAGTGTCATGTCCATTCCGTTGATGGGCTGCTGACATCGTTGCAAATGAGGTGTGGTCATGCACATTTTGTTACTGTTTGCTGCTGTTGCTGCTCCAGGAGTTGTAGTCGCACTGCTGCTGCTGCTTCTGGTACTGCTAGTGTTGCTGCTGCTGCTACTGCTACTGCTTCAGTACTGGTCCTACTAGTGCTGCTGCTGCTGGTAGTACTGCTGTTGTAGTAGTTGTAAACTAGACCAAGTCATGTGATGGCAAACAGCTCTAGATGTTACACTGTCTTGCAATCCGAAGATGGTAGTGCTGAAGAGTAAGAGTAATTTGAATTTGTTATGTTACTACCAGGGTAATTCAAAGGCGCGCTTTTGCGCTTTTGAGCGCTGACTTTTCGACCCCCTCTGCGCTTTAAGCGCAGATTTTTGCAACCTCTTGCGGGCGCTGCAAGCAATTTTTGCGCTTTTTGCACTACAAAGCGCAGTTTTTTTATTTTCAAGCGCGCTAAAGCGCTGGCCAATTTGGCCATTTGAAGTACCCTGGTTACTGCTTAAGACGCGAGCAGCCAAATTGCTGGCTGGAGGAATGGAGCCATGCCACCAAGTTCAATAGCAAGTTTGTGTCGGGAGACCCACCTCCTGGGTTTAAAGTCCTTTCACAACTAAAAAATAATAATAAAAGGAACGGATAGGTACCTTCGAGCTGAATGGACTAGCCTACATCCATGTAGATGATACTTGAACTTGTTTAAATGGCTCCAACCAGCCATTTGGCTGCTCGCCGTCTTCGGCAGTATAAATAAATTACCGGTACCAGCAAAATAAATCGTCAGCCAAACCTTGAGCCAAGCAATTAAGATAGATACCCGGATGGAAAAAATCTCTAGATTTTTTGAAGAAGGGATAAATGGATAGCCCCAATTATAAGATACATATATAGATAGATAGATAGATTATATGTTACAAGGTTCTATACGCCAGGTTAGGCGTCTAACCGTCTGCACATTGCAGCAAGAAATAACCCCCCTTGCGAGAACCACGGAAACCAGGGGTTTATTGTGCACATGTAGAAGTGCAGATTCAAAACAGGAACCCCTCCGGTTGTGGTGGCCATTCTAACCCGTATACCACTCGGGATAACCCAATTTAAATGTCCGTTAGTTAGTCAGTCAGTCAGTCAAAACAAAGATTTTAATAAGGATTTGGGACGGGGGGGGGGGGACGGTGGGGGGGGGGGGGGGGATTAAAATTCCTCAGACCCCATGCCCTTTTTCTACAGAGTTTACCCCCCACCCCACCCCAACACCAACACCAACACCAACACCAACACCACCAACACCACCAACACCAACAGCTCCGGCACCCACTTCGAGGCCATTATCTCCTCCCACAATAATAATTAAGGGGTTAAAGGAGGGAGCATTTTGTATCGCTTTAAAAGCTCTTTCAACTGGTGCTGCTCCCATAACCATACACCATATATGGAGCAAGAAAAAACAAATCGGACAAATCAGGCTGAATGACGCTGGTGAGCAGTTGCTGACTTGCTGCCTGGCTGGCTTGCTCCCTCGCGCCTTTCTTTTCGCGGTTGCTTCTATGCCAGCCTTCGAGTTCTTTTACCTCGCGACGTTCGTAGGGTGCCTGTTGAACAATTTCCGTCCGCACTCGTCACATTCGATGCTAGAAGCGAAGGGGTCCATCGAACAACATGGAATGGTCCCAGATAGAAATAAGAGATGGGGAGAAAGAAGAGCCTGCACCAGTACTTTCGTTGCGGAATCTGTACTTCCTCGTTTTGTACTGCTGGGTTGGTTTGGGGTTGGGGTTGGGGGGGGGAGCCCTAATAGAACCAATGCAGACCGGTCTTTAGTAGAGGAACAGCCCAGTTCGACTCCCATGTCATTCTGTGGGCTGAGGGGAAATCTTGAGAAGTATATATTGTTTCTAAAATTCCAGTTTTCCCCATCACCCCCCCCACCACCCACCCACCCGACCAAACTTTGCAGGCCCATAACTTTCTACCTAGCTGCTGGGCAAAAAAACGACCAGATTCTTCATCCTCTCAACAAGCTCTACACATTTGGGGCATGGGTCAGACTTGTTTTTTCCCCAGTTTGTAGAAAGTTTTGGTGTGTGGGTTGTGGACATGCCTCCTCTGATGTATGGCGATGAAGCGGACCCTTTCCTTGAGGGACTGTGGCTGCTGCTGCTTATTCCAAGTAGTAGACTTCTACTAACTATATAGCCTACCACGTTCTTACATATGATTCTTCCTTGACTGAGAGATCTATTCCCAAGCTGATACGGTGACTATAGCTAGCTCCGGCTTACGCTATGGTGTCCTTAACTCCACGTCCTGTGAGTGAATGTATTACACGGATGTAACAATTTCAATTTCAATTTCAATTCCCAAGCTGATGACTTGTAGGTGACCCAGGTATTCAGCTATACTTGGATTAGGGCTACTGTAAGGCACATGGGGTATTGGGGTGTACAGCTTTGTGAGACCTATATCAGTTTTTGCAGCCAACTCAAGGCTCCAAGTTGCTGATTCCAATCAAATGTGCTTTGTGTCTCATTTATATTGCAACACCCAAATTTGATTTTGTGAAAAATGCCCCCCAAATGTCCCCCAAAATGTCCCCCATAGGAAAAAAACGAATGGGGGAAAAATTAAGTGCTGGCAAAACCGGAACTTTTGGGAAGAAAAGGGAAAGAGTGCGGGTAAACAAAATCGTGTCCTACTAAAAAAATGGATGAGTTCAAAAAAAACTTTCTGACATATTATCCAAATCAAAATGTTATTGAATAGTCGGATACTCCTTGAAATTGTAAGACCCCTATTTTTTGTAAATCATGTTTCGCCAACATATAAGCATCGTAAATGCCGGCACAAAGTACAAAAATACACCTTGTGGGAAAGGGAAAGAGTGCGGTTTAAAAAACGCCCCCCAAAGTGCACTGAACGGGTAAAAACAAAAGTCCGGTATTGCCAGCACATTTCAGGACGGCCATTGTCCTACCCTGTATTCAAGCCGTAAAAAAAGAGTCCCGGCCCAAACCGTGTACGGTAGCTTGATTTTGGTGGGCAACATGGGCAACACAATTGAAATTGAAATTGTTACATCCGAGTAATGCGCCACTCTCAGGACGTGAAGTTAAGGACACCACTGCGTAAGCCGGAGCTAGCAGTAGTCACCATATGGGCAACACAATTACACAAAGCATGACATCAGTGTACGAAGCAACACAATTACACAAAGCATGACATCAGTGTACGAAGCAACACAATTACACAAAGCATGACATCATTGTACGAAACGCCCCATTTGTAATAAACGCTCCCGGTAGGCATCACTTGGTATTCATATATGTATGGAGCATTGGTCTGCCGAGTGGCTGAGGAGCTGGTAGCGAAATAAATGCGCCTCACAGAGTCACAGATTTTTGCTGTGTGTTTTGAGGGAATAAAGACGACCGCTGTAGTTGAAAACCGTAGGAGATTTTTGTAACATTTGTCCGTTAATCTACCTCATTTGGGCCATATTTCAGTCATGTGGAGTAAGCAAAACAGGTCTAGGTTTGATCTGCGCGCCTTAAAGGCAAACAACTGCATTGTAAGTCCATGTGGGCCATTTTTTGCCATTTCGTGCCGTTTATGGCCAAAAGACCCCCTTAAACCATGTTCCACAATTTTCATCACAGCCAGAGCTTGGTATACACATCAATATTTATCCTACATACAATTTGGAGTGTAGAGGATGGGACATGACCTCCTCCCGGCCATCCCCGTATCGGGGTTTCGGCTGTGGTGGAGCCCCCCCCCCCCCCCCCCCCCCCCCCCCCTCCCATGTGTGTGTGTGTGTGTGTGTGTGTGCGCGCGTGTGTGTGTGCGGTGGTGGTGGTGGTGGGGGGCGTCGTCCACGTACTCCCCCGCAAGTGCAAGTGTAACCGCTTCGGCACGTGTACTCGCGTGTACTACCATATTTTGGTCGCGCCCCTGCGCCCGAGCAAGACTGCAACAAAACGTTCTATCTCTCGATTCGTGTTCAACCAGCAGCATGCATAGCTAGCGAGTTTCTCCAATCCCTTTCCAAACCCGCCATGCAGCTATCAAGCCCCGATTTTTCTTTTACCATTGAATTCAACGTACTGACCGACATGCAAACGCACTTTCTCTCCCAACTATTGTCCGCACAACCGCATGCATAGTGCGCATGACCCCCCCTTAAACCCGTCAGGCTACGGGCACTGTTGGAGTCCAGTAGGGCACCATGATAATGCACCCATCGCAATCACCTCATAGATAGAGCCCAGAATACAACAGATACCACCAGAATCCGATGGATATCAACGACCTGAGCTTCCAAGACCTGCTAGCAGAGGGCTTACCCGTCCATGTCGCCGCTCGAGTCGCCGAGGAGCGGAAAACGCATGGAGAGTTCAAGAACTGGAATGACTTGGTCGTACGCCTCTTCTACGCCCCCCAAATGTCCACGACCGAATCTGGGGGCCCCGCCCAACCGGTCTCCCTGGGCAAGAAGCCTGAAGTGCGGCCGGTGGACCAGAGGCTGATGGCAGATACGCTTGGTCTCCTGGCTGGGGGGGCCTCGGGCAAGGACCCCCTTAGAGGGGGGACGGCTTCCGGGGAGCTCCCATGGTGGGAGCGTCCCGACCAGGGCTTAGGAGGTGTCCCAGATGCAGGTTGGGGCGCCAAGGATGACTCATTCCCTGCAGGTGGGTGGTGGGTTAGGGTTCAGGGTTTATTTTTCACGGTAATGGTTGATCAGCATGGTGTGTGGCGAAGTAGCATGGCATTGCGTACTGCAGCAAGGAGTGTGAAGCAGTACCATGGTGTGTGGAGCAGCAGCATGATGTGCGGAGCTAGAGCATGGAGTGTGCATGGTGGCAGCTTGGTGTGTGGCTAAGTAACATGGCATTGAGTACTGCAGCGTGGTATGCAGAACATGGAATGTAGAGCAGTACATGGAATGTGGAGCAGTACATGGAATGCGGAGAAGCACAGTCCATGGAATGTAGAGTATATAGGGTTGTCAAGTACAATGTCGTATAGACATGTCATATGATATATCGACGATATCATATGATATATCGTACAATATCATACAATTTGTCTGAAAATGTCAATATATAGCACAATATAGCATACAATAATCATACAGACCAGTAATAAACAATTTCTATGCAGCGTCGCCTGCGACGCTAAAAATGGCAGAGAGTGATCGCAAGGGAGCGACAGGTGGCAACATAAGCGAGTTAGTTATGAGCCCGTTGGCTGACGTGTCGGGCTTCATCACAGTCAGACGGATGGATGGATGGATGGAGGGATGGTCGAACAGACAAATGGGTCACACTGGGGGCTCCGCCAAAAACGCCTGGTGGGGCGTGGTATTAAGAGAGCCCCGTCTTACGGCGGTAGGGAACAGGCTGCTTCTTTACCTGGACAAAGCTACCATGGCGGTTGACAGCGACCACGGACACTAAAGCACACCCGTAGGGATTCGAACCCGGCAAGTTCTTTGTTCGAGGAGCTCTACCATTGAGCCATTAGTCAAAACGGGGATAACGAAAAAAAAAATGGGATATGGAGACCAGTACAATATTGGCTTCCCTACGATATTGTATAGATATGTCGTAGGAGATAACGACAATATCATATGATATGTCGTCCAATATCATCCAATTTAACAATATATCATACAATAGCGTACAATATCATCCAATATATCAAAGTATCGTAATATAGATCATACAATAGCGTACAATATCATCCAATATATCAAAGTATCGTAATATATATCGTACAATAATCTCGGAGACCAGTGTGATGTTGCATCTCTAGGAGACCAGTGTGATGTTGCATCTCTAGGAGACCAGTGTGATGTTGCATCTCTAGGAGACCAGTGTGATGTTGCATCTCTAGGAGACCAGTGTGATGTTGCATCTCTAGGAGACCAGTGTGATGTTGCATCTCTAGGAGACCAGTGTGATGTTGCACCTCTAGGAGACCAGTGTGATATTGCATCTCTAGGAGACCAGTGTGATATTGTATCTCTAGGAGTCGCCATGCAGTGACAGAATGGTGACACCATGCAGTGACAGAATGGTGACGCCATGCAGTGACAGAATGGTGACGCCATGCAGTGACAGAATGGTGACTCATGCAGTGACAGAATGGTGATGCCATATAGTGACAGAATGGTGACGCCATGCATTGACAGAATGGAGTCGCCATGGAGTGACAGAATGGTGATGCCATGCAGAGACAGAATGGTGATGCCATGCAGTAACAGAATGGTGATGCCATGGAGTGACAGAATGGTGATACCATGCAGTGACAGAATGGTGACGCCATGCAGTGACAGAATGGTGACGCCATGCAGTGACAGAATGGTGATGCCATGCAGTAACAGAATGGTGATGCCATGCAGTGACAGAATGGTGATGCCATGCAGTGACAGAATGGTAATGCCATGCAGTGACAGAATGGTGATGCCATGCAGTGACAGAATGGTGATGCCATGCAGTGACAGAATGGTGACGCTATGCAGTGACAGAATAGAGTCGCCATGCAGTGACAGAATGGTGACGCCATGCAGTGACAGAATGGTGACGCCATGCAGTGACAGAATGGTGACGCCATGCAGTGACAGAATGGTGACGCCATGCAGTGACAGAATGGTGACGCCATGCAGTGACAGAATGGTGACGCCATGCAGTGACAGAATGGTGACGCCATGCAGTGACAGAATGGTGACGCCATGCAGTGACAGAATGGTGACGCCATGCAGTGACAGAATAGAGTCGCCATGCAGTGACAGAATGGTGACGCCATGCAGTGACAGAATGGTGAGGCGTCGCACTCAAAAAGGGGGTACGCGGAATAGCCGATGGTTCCCCGTGGGTGAGGTAGTAGGGTCCAAGAACCTCAAGTCATCAACACCACCACCAACACCAGGAATACCACCACCACCACCAACACCACCACTAACAATACTAACAAAAACACTCGAAGACCAACACCCCGACCACTCATCACACAAACACCCAAACCCCATAAACAAACCTAACCCACACACCACCCCCCCTTAATTCCCCCCACCATTCCCCTTCCATCCCCACCCAGCTCAACCCCCCACAACACTCACCACACACGCAACCTCCCCCCACCCCCCACCGCACCCACAACCAAAACCACCAACACCACAACCTACTGCACCAAACCACCAACCCCCCTCATTAACCTCTCAACACTCCAACATCACAAACCAACCAACACCATCACATCATCATCATCCCAACCACCCACAAAAACACCACCACCCGCCTCATCTAAACCACAACTTACCAACTTCCACACTATCACATCAATCACCGACTCACCATCAAAAACTACTTTACCACCGCAGACCATCAACCATCACCACCCCACCACATCCCTACTCCACCCACCAAAAACCTACCAACCCCAACATTACCAACCTCCCACCAGACCCAACACCAATAACACCACAACCCACCTTCACCACCAAAATCCACACCATACACCAGAAATCAACAACCCTAACCAAACCAACAACTCCACAATTACCACATTCACCAACACTAACAAAGAACCTTTTTAATTCCGCGAAACCACCACCCTCACTATCACAAAGCTTCACCAGCTTACCCACTCCCCTCACTATTTACAAACATAGCAAACAAAAATTGACCACCTCCCACCCCGCCGTGCCGCACACCCCGACCCCCCGACACACTACCACAAGTACAGCCGCCTGAAGGGGGGGGCGCGAGAAGCTAAAAGTCCCCCCCCCCCCCCCCTTCCCGACCCAATACCCCCCTCACACTCACCCCACGGGACGTCAACGACCCCCCCCCCCGCCCGAGCACCGCCCCCGGCCCCCCACCCCCCCACACTCCCCGACCTGGCTCTCCTCCCTATCCCGCCCCTCCTCCCCCCCCCGGGCCGCGCCCTCCCCGCCGCCCACCCATCCCCCGCCTGGCGCTCCCGCCACTACCACCAACCACACAACAATAGCAACTAACTGATTTTGCAGAGTTTTCGATGGTCACAACCGTGGGAAGTGCGTGGTTTGTCCACCTGTGGAGAGGGGCAAAGACGCTGCTCGAGCGTGCCCCGCCTGTAACCACCAGCCTTCCTCTTCCTCCCAGATAGGCCAGGTGGATGGCCGGAACGTGAGAGTATTTGTTTGAGTTGAGGGGGTTCTTGTTTGTGTGTGTGTTGGGGGGGGGTGGGGGGTAAGGGAGGGAAGGAAGGTGTGTGTGGGTGGTGGTGGTGGGCCGGGCTGCTCTTCTCCCAGATTGGAGCAGTTATTGCCGGACCATGGGGTATTTAAGGGTGAGTTGAGGGTGTTTCCTTGTGTGTGTGGGTGGAAGAAGGGGGGGGGGGGTGGCCGAATGTGGGATTATTGTGGGTTGGTGAGTTGAGGGAGGTTCTGTTTGGACAAGAGGCAGAGGGGGCGAAGGGAGCAAAAAAAAGGTGGGAAGGAAACCCTATGATGGAGGGTTGCAGACGGGAACGGAGGAGTCCTTTCTTCATTTCTGGAGGGAGTAGATTGGGTTATATGTTGTGTGTGTGTGTGGGGGGGGGGGGGCATGCGCTTTCTCTCAATTGAGCACGGTGAATGGGCCAGAACATGGGAGTATTGTGGGGTTGCTGATGGGGGTTCTTGTTCTTGTATGGGGGGTGGAAAGGGAGGGAAGGTGGGTGGATTGGTGTGTGTGTGGGGGGGGGGGGGGGGGGGCATGCTCTTCGTTCTTCTCTTCTCCGGATAGAATCAGGTGGATGGCCGGCATGGAGTATTGTAGGTGACTGAGGGGGCTTCTTCGTGTTTGTCATAGGGAGGAGGGGGGGGGGAGGGTGAGTGTTTTTTTTTTTGCCGGAACATGGGGAGTATTGGTGGGTGAGTTTGAGGGGGTTTCTGTGTGAGTGGAATTGAGGGATTCAGTGTGTTGGTGGTTTGGAGGACGGGGGGGGGGGGGGGGGGTGGGGTAATGGCAAATGTTGGCAATTGTGGGTGAGTTGAGGGGGTTTCTTGCGTGAGTGGATGGAGGGATGGAAGGTGGGTGGGTGGGTGGGTGAATGGGCATGAGATTATTGCATAGAAGAGGACTCTTGTATGGCTAGTACGTCTTTGAATTTTTGGGGTGTGGTTGAATTTTTTTTTGGGGGGTGGGGTTAATGGGCACGAGATTATTACGCATAAACAGAGACTCTTGCATGGCTAGTAGGCTTTATTTTTTTATGCCAATGAAAGAATCACTAATCGCCCAACCCCCATCTACCAGGCGTAGAATCACCAATCCTACCCAATCACCATCATATACCAACGCCCACTGTTCACCAGCATCCCACTGCTATAAAATAAAAATAAAAAAATAAAAATAAATCTTAACTTCCAAGATATGTCACAATGACACTTCTAAGGACGTGGGGTTAAGGGAACCCGCTGTAGGTATGCTATGGATGGGCTTACATCACACCTAGAGTCCAGTTACCATGCCGGTTCGACGACCCTCCGGGTGGGCCCAAGTGACCTCGATGGGGTTCGAACCAGCAACCTGATAGGACCCTGCACCTGCTTCCGTTCGATCCAGGATCGCTCTACGATAGAGCCATTCCAATGCTTACCATCATTCGACTGCTCACCATCATCCCCATGCAGCTACTCATTGCCAAAGGAGCAAAGGTCATGTTTCAAATATGATAAATTTTGGATTCAAATACCGGTATAAATTTTGGATTCTAATAACTGTATACATTTTGGATTCAAATACCGGTATATATTTTTGATTCAAATACTGGTAATCATTTTTGATTCAAATAACGGTATACATTTTGGATTCTAATTCCGGTATACATTTTGGATTCAAATGCCGGTATCCATTTTGGATTCAAATAACGGTATACATTTTGGATTCAAATATCGGTATACATTTTGGATTCAAAAACTGGTATACATTTTGGATTCAAATAACGGTATGTCTGATTGTGTATTTTGATACAAATAAATGCAACCAAATCATCCTAATTCACCAATCACCAATACACCAGTCACCAATCACATAAGCCCACTGCTCACCCACATCTCCATGTTGCTACTCATTGACGATGGAGCAAAGGCCATGTTTCAAATATGATTAATTTTGGATTCAAATCCGATGATGATTGTTAATTTTTGATACAATAAAAAAAATGCACCACAACACCAAATCACCAATGCAAACAACACGAGTAAACACCATGCCCTTTATCACGCAATCACCAATGCACAATACATTAATTCACCAATGATCTATCACACCCGGCTCTCCAATCCAAATCGTCCCAAGTGCGCAAACCCCCCCATGCAAGCTCTACTCTGATCAACGGAGCAAAGGCATGTTTCAAATGATAAAAGACCTTGCCAGTTTCATATGATAAGACCCTCGCTTCAAATCTGTATGATTGTATATTTTGATGCAAATAAATGCAACCACACCAATCACCAATGCAACAGTGCACCAATGCATTTATCACCAATCACCAATGCTCCAATCACGGCATCCCAATGTTCATTATCTTCCCCATGCAGCTACTCATTGACAAAGGAGCAAAAGGATCAGCTGGTCACTAGGTGGATGAGAGATTATCCTGAAATTGGTGAAGGTAGGTGAAAAAGTAAGGTGGAGAAAAGGAAGGTGGATGAGAGATTATAAGTTGGTGAAAAAGTAAGGTGGAGAAAAGGAAGCTAGGTGAAAAAGTAAATAGGAGAAAAGGAAGGTAGGGAAAAAAAGTAAGTAGGCGCCCGGCGGTCGGTGCCCCGTCCCTCGGCGCCCCGGCCGGTCCGTCCCCACGTACTCGGTCGGGCCCCCAGCCGGTCGGTGCCACCCCGGGCCGGTGGCCTGCCGTTGGCTGGAGATTATTCTCCTAATTGGGTGAAGGTCGGTTGCAAAAAGTACAGTAGACGAAAAGGACTGTCGGGTGAACAAGTAGGTGGCTTGCCGGTGGAGTAGAGATGCATCGACATGGGTTTAGGTAGGTGAAAAAGTATCCCTGAAATGGGTTTCGTAGGTCGGTGCCAACGTACGCGCCAAGAATGTCCGGGCAAAAGGTCGGTCCACACCACTGTATGGTGCAACATAGGTGCACCTGCGTCGGTGCGCAGGGCGGGGGGGGCCAATTGTAGGGTGCACAGTCGGTGAAAGGTCGGTACAGCAGACACCCTAGAGGTGGGAAAACGAAGACCCACGTAGGGAAAAGGAGAGACGAGAACAACGGTAGGTGAAGAGTAGCTTAAAAGGTAGGTAAAGCAAATATAGGTGAAAAGGTAGTACGCCAAAATGTGGTGAGAGGAGATAAAAGGAGGGTCGGTTAACAAGAAAAAGAGATATGTATCTTCCTTTGTCGAGAAGCACCCTTGTTTGTTAGATTATTGTTTGTGTAAGGCGATAGTTGTGTTTTGTGTTATGCATATTTTTGTATGTTGAGTCACCTCACTTTTGGTGTTTGTTTTTGTGTGGTGTGCTTTTGTTTTGTTTTGGGTAATGTCGTGTGTTTGTTTTGTATGTATGTATATGTTTTAGGAGCACCTCGTTTTTATGTATATATATATTTGTATTGTAATGATTTATATTTTGTATAGGAGCACCTCTGTTTTGTTTGTTTTGTATGTACGTGTGTTTGTTTTGTTTGTATGTATGTTTTGTACAGGAGCACCTCGTTTTTTGTTGTTGTATGGACATATGTTTGATTGTCTGTTTTGTTGTGTCTATTATATGTCATGTTTTTGTATCGGATCACCCCCTCTTGCCCCGATCTTCCTTTGTTAATTCGTAATTCTGCTTGTTGTAACCGCTTGTACTCTGCCTTGTACTGATAACAAACACCGCAACACTCATACTGCTTTGTTAAGTCACGTTGGATTACCTTGTAATGCTTTGTATTCATACGAGCACCTCGGGCGCATACCTGCTTTGTTAAGACACGTTGCATTGCCTTAGTAACTTTGCCTTAATACACCACTACCTTGTACTCATAGAGCACTCGGGCGCAACCTGCTTTTAAGAAGGCACTTTGCATTGGCCATTGTACTACTTCTTGTACTCCTTGTATTCATACGGCACCTCGGGGCGCCTACCTCCTGCTTTGTTAAGGCACTTTTGCATGGCCTTAATCAATAAATAGTGCCTTTTACTGATTGAACACCCACACCCGGTTGCACACCTGCTTTGTGAAGGCACGTTGCATTGCCTTGTACTGCCTTGTTCTGCCTTGCAGGGCATCTTAACGCGCACTGCTCGGCGGCATACTGCTTTGGTTAAGGCACCGTTGCGTTGCTCGCCTCTACTGCGTTGTAACTGATATGAGCACCTCGGGCGCATACCTGCTTTGTTAAGGCAGGTTGCATTGCCTTGTACTGCCTTGTACTGATATGAGCACCTCGGGGGCATACCTGCTTTGTTAACGCAGGTTGCAATTGCTTGGTTAAGTAGTGCATACCCCCCCCCCCCCCCCCACCCCAAACCCCCCCACCACAACCCCCCCAACCCCACCGCAACCCCCCCCAACAACCCCCCACCACACACAACGACACACCATACGCCCCTTGCCCCTTCTGCTCTAAGTCCCCCTCTTCCCCCTCCTAACATGCCCCTTGCTTCCCCCTCGCCCTGAGTCCCCAAGCTGCCTGGCCGTATCCTATACCACAACACAAGTGTTGCACTACCCCCCCCCCCCCACCCCCCCCCCCTCCCTCACCTTGTGATCTCCTACCTACCCTCCCTCCTTCGATCTCCACAGATGCCAATGTCCAAGCGCGACACCGATCCAAATGAAAATGCAAGTACGCCGACCCCCAGGGCAGCAAGACAACGAAGGGGAGAGAGTGAAGCGCCTGTCCCGGGTAGGTAGGGTGGATATTGTTGGTTTCGCGCAGTTTTTTCAACCCCCTGTGGGCGCAGCGTGCAGTTTTTGCGCTTTTTGCACTAAGAAGCGTTGACCAATTTGACGTTTGTGCGCTTTAAGCGCTGGCCAATTTGGCAAGAAGTAGTACCCTGACCCCGACAAGTAAACAGCCCTAATTCATCCTCCTCTAGTTTAGGAGCCTATGCAAAGCTTGAGTTATTCCGAGCTGATGCATGGAAGCATGGCCAATGATCACAGCCATAAGTGTAACACCAACCTTCACCTGTCCTCAACCATTTGCCTTCAACCCTGCACCCCAAACACGCTAACTCTAGGAGGCAGCTCTGCATGGGCCAATGATCACAGCCATAAGTGGAACACCAACCCCCACGTACTCTGAACCCTGCACCCCAAACATGCTAACTCTTGGAGGCAGCTCTGCATGGGCCAATGCAAAGTTAGATTCATTCAGACCTGATGTATGGAAGCATGGCAAACAATACCTGCCCTCAAACCTGATGCCTCAACCCTGCACCCTTTAAGTTCGCACTCATGGATGCAGTGCTGCATGGGCCAGTCCTAATCTATAGTCATTCTGAGCTGATGTTTGGAAGCATGGCCAATGATCACAGCCATAAGTGTAACACCAACCTCCACCTACCGTCAACCCTTAGGCCTCAACCTTGCACCCTTAACAAACGTACTCTTGGAGGCAGTGCTGCATGGGCCAGTCCTAATCTATAGTCATTCAGAAATTATAAATGGAAGCATGGCAAATGATCACAGCCATACGTGGAACACCGACCTTCACCTTCCCTGAACTCTGCACCCCAAACACGCTAACTCTTGCAGGCAGCTCTGCATGGGCCAATTCAAGGCTTGACTCATTCAGAGCTGATGTTTGGAAGCATGGCGAATGATCACAGCCATATGTGGAACACCTACCTCTACCCACCCTGCACCCTGCACCCTAAACACGCTAACTCTTGCAGGCAGCTCTGCATGGGCCAATGCAAGGCTCAAGTCATTCAGAGATGAGTTTGGACTATCCAGGGCAAACGATCACAGCCACTATGTGGAAACAACAACCCTAACCTCGACCTCCCGGACACCTGACCCATAACAAGCTAACTCTTGCAGGCAGACTCTGCATTGGCCAATGCAAGGGCTCCAAGTCCTTCAGAAGTTATGTTTGAAAGACATGGCAAATGATCATCAAGCCCATGAGCGTGGAACACCACCTCTTACCTACCCTGAACCAAGGAGAACGACTAAAAAACGCCTAACTATTGCAGGAGGCTCTGCATCGGGCACAATGCAAGGCCTTCAAGTCATTACAGAGCTGGTCGTGCAGGGAAAGGTATGGCAAATAAAAATCCACCTATGACTCTCTGTACTCATGCAAGCAGCTCTGCATGGGCCAATGATCACCATAGCCTATGAGGGGGAACATAAGAAAATGCAAACAGACCACTGCAAACCAATAAGACACACACGATAAAAACACCGATAACTCTTGCAGGCTCAGCTTCTTAGACTCCAGATAGGAAGGGAAGATTAGGAGAGAGAAGAAAGAAGGGAGGAGGTCAAATGAAAGAGTAGAGAAACGGAAAAGAGCTGTAACGTAACACATAGCAAAGCTTAACTCATTGCAGGCAGAGCACTCTGTCCCCAAGCGGGCCAATGCAAAGCTCAAGTCGATTCAGAGAACTGTAGCTCATAGGCAAGTAGGCAAAATAAAAAATACCAACCTTATGAATCTCGTAATCATGACAAGCAGGCTCCGTCTCCAGCAGCCAACCCAAATGCAAAGCTCAAGTCATTCAGACCTGATGTGTGGAAGCACGGCAAATACAAAATCCACGTATGACTCTCTGTACTCATGCAGGCAGCTCTGCATGGGCCAATAATCACAGCCATAAGTGGATCACCAATCTCCACCTACCCTGAACCCTGCACCCCAAACACGCTAACTCTTGCAGGCAGCTCTGCATGGGCCAATGCAAAGCTCGAGTCATTCAGAGCTGATGTTTGGAAGCAATTAGAGAGAAAGGCTGGTACGCTGCCTCATAGGCTGGTCGAGGTGCCAACCCCTTTGGCAGAGATGTACAGGTAGGTGTAGTGCTGTGATTGCAATCAGAGAGGAAGGCTGGTACGCTGCCTCATAGGCTGGTTGAGGTGCCCACCCCTTTGGCAGAGATGTACAGGTAGGTGTAGTGCTGTGATTGCGACCAGTGTGATCACAAGTAGGCAGAGATGTACAGGTAGTTGATGCATGTTGATGCGACAGTGTGATAAATGAATCAGAGGATGTAAAGTAGGTGTTAGTGCTGTGATTGCGACGCATGTGATCAAAATAAGCAGAGATGTACAGTAGGTGTAGTGCTGTGGATTGCGACCAGTGTGATCACAAGTAGGCAGAGATGGTACAAGTAGGTTTAGTGCTTGTGATTGCGACCAGTGTGATCACAAGTAGGCAGAGATGTACAGGTAGGTGTAGTGCTGTGATTGCGACCAGTGTGATCACATGAAGGCAGAGATGTACAGGTAGGTGTAGTGCTGTGATTGCGACCAGTGTGATCACAAGTAGGCAGAGATGTACAAGTAGGTGTAGTGCTGTGATTGCGACCAGTGTGATCACAAGTAGGCAGAGATGTACAGGTAGGTGTAGTGCTGTGATTGCGACCAGTGTGATCACATGAAGGCAGAGATGTACAGGTAGGTGTAGTGCTGTGATTGCGACCAGTGTGATCACAATAATCAGAGTGTTACAGTAGGTTAGCCGGTGAAGTGCGACCAGTGGTGATCACATGGTATGCAGAGGATGTAACAAGTATGTGTATGCTGTGATTGGGACCAGTGGTGATCACAAGTAGCCAGAGGATGTACAGGTTAGGTGTATGCTGTGATTGAGAACCAGTGTGATCACATGAAGGCATAGAATGCGAGATGTACAGGTAGGTTTAGTGCTGTGATTGCGACCATTGGTGACACAAGTAAGGCAGAGATGTACAGGTAGGCTGTAGTTCTGATTTTTCAACCAGATAGAAGGCTGGTATGCTGCCTCATAGGCTGGTCGGGTGCCCCCCCCTAGTCAGGAGGTGATAGCAGGTATGGGGAGTGCTGTAGCACATGTAAGGCAGCGATTAAGCTGGTAGGTGAATGCTGTGATTTCAACAGAGAGGGACGCTGGTATGCTGCCTCATAGCTTGTCTAGGTGCCCCCTCATATAATATGAATACGAATATAATATATATATAACTGAATTTATCCCACTGCTCATGCCCCATAGCAGCGTTGACCTATAGGGCAATGTTGTTTTAGATGTAGCAGCACCCACTGTTTCTTTTTTTGGCTATGCTAAGCAGCTTCTAGGCAGCTCCTGTCCCCCATCCTTGGGCCAAAAGCTACCGCATGCGTCTTCGAGCTGTCATGATGGGTTTTCCAATACAGCTGACAAATTTAGGCTTGACCCAGTGGCTGGCTAATGGACCTGGTAGGAACCTGCCTTTTGTAGCCCCCAAAAGAAAGAGTGGCACCACCACCACAACCAGCACAATGACAGACACGCTCTGTTGCTGCCATCTTGCAGGCTCGATGTATACGGTAATGTGGTTTCAGATGTATCACCACCACCACAACCACATAGATAGATATAGATATAGCTGACTAAATCGCACTGCAGCTGCTATCTTGCAGGATTCATGCATACCACCACCAACCACTACCACCAACAACCACTACCACCAACAACCACTACCACCAACAACCACTACCACCACCAACCACTACCATCACCAGAACCACCATAACAGCCATCACAACAGCCACCACCACAATGACATTGCCGGCTCTGTTTGCCTACGATCTTCAGGCTTGAGGCATACTCAATGTTTTGTTCAGATTAGCATCATCACCACCACAACCACATAGATAGATATAGATAAGCTGAGACTACATCCCAACTGGCCGCTGCCATCTTGCAGGCGTGATGCTTCCACCACCACCAACCACTACCACCACCAACGGCAGTACCAACACCAATCCACCTAACAGCCACCACCACAATGACAGTCAGGCTCTGTTGCTGCCATCTTGCAGGCTTGATGCATACGGTAATGTTTGTGTCAGATTAGCATCAACCCCACACCCTAGATAGATATAGATAACGGACTACATCCCACTGCGCTGCCACTGCAGGCTTAATGCAACCACACCAACCACTACCACCACCACACCAAGCCATACCAACACCAGAACCACCATAACAGCCACCACCACAATGACAGTCAGGCTCTGTTGCTGCCATCTTGCAGGCTTGATGCATACGGCAATGTTGTTTCAGATGTAGCAGCACCACCACAACCACATAGATAGATATAGATATAGCTGACTACATCCCACTGCCGCTGCCATCTTGCAGGCTTGATGCATACCACCACCAACCACTACCACCACCAACCAGTACCAACACCAGAACCACCATAACAGCCACCACCACAATGGCAGTCAGGCTCTGTTGCTGCCATCTTGCAGGCTTGATGCATACGGTAATGTTGTTTCAGATGTAGCAGCACCACCACAACCACATAGATAGATACAGATATAGCTGACTACATCCCACGTCCGCCATCTTGTCAGGCTTGATGCATACTCACCCCACCAACCACTACCACCACCAACCACTACCATCACCAGAACCACCATAACAGCCACCACCACAATGGCAGTCAGGCTCTGTTGCTGCCATCTTGCAGGGTTGATGCATACGGTAATGTGGTTTCGGATGTAGCTGAGCCGTATCCATTTGTTTTGTTGCCTTTGAAGTGGGGACCACCTCGTCCATGTCGGCGTGTACGAACTGTCCTCAGTTGCTTAGCTGGATTGGTAGGGTGTGGTAGTGGGTGTAGATGGCTGGTGTTTTGTAATTTTTGTGTGTTGTGTGTGTGGGGGGGGGGGGTACTGAAGTTTACACATTGACGTGGTGGTGGAGCAGTTCTACATGTGTGTGCAGTGGATAAGACTATGCGAGTGTGTGTGAATGGCATGAGAGTGTATGTGCAGTGAATATGACGTGTGTTCATTTAATAGATACAGCCAGGTGCGGTGGTAGAGAAAGCCGATGATTCTGCTAATCGGGTGTGGTGTGTGAGGTGTGGTGTGAGGTGTGGTGTGTGGTGTGGGTGGCATTCAGCTACTTCTGCATTACCAGTGAACAGTGGTGAGTGGTGCTTGTTGGTGGGGGTTGGTGGGTGGTGGTGTGGAGCGGTACGACCAGGTGCGGTGGTAGAGAAAGCCGATGATTCTGCTAATTGGGTGTGGTGTGTGGTCTGGGTGGAATTGACTACTTCTGCATTACCAGTGAACAGTGGTGGGGGTTGATGGGTGGTGCTGTGGAGTGAAACAAGGTAGAGAAAGCTGAAGAAACTGCTAGTCGGGTACCATACTAGGTCCCAAATTCACACAATAACAGGTTTCACACACAAGCGCGTACGTACCATACTAGGTCCCGAATTCACACAATAATAGGTTTCACACACAAGCGTGTATGTACCATACTACGTCCCGAATTCACACAGTAACAGATTTCACATACAAGCGGGTACCATACTAGGTCCCGAATTCACACAATAACAGATTTCACACACAAGCGCGTTTGTACCATACTAGGTCCCGAATTCACACAGTAACAGGTTTCACACACAAGCGCGTACGTACCATACGAGGTCCCAAATTCACGCAATAACAGATTTCACACACAAGCGGGTACCATACTAGGTCCCGAATTCACACAATAACAGGTTTCACACACAAGCGCGTACGTACCATACTAGGTCCCGAATTCACACAGTAACAGATTGCACACACGAACGCGTACCATACTTGGTCCTGAATTCACACAATAACAGGTTTCACACACAAGCGCGTACGTACCATACTAGGTCCCGAATTCACACAATAACAGGTTTTACACTCAAGCGGGTACCATACTAGGTCCCGAATTCACGCAATAACAGGTTTCACACACAAGCGGGTACCATACTAGGTACCGAATTCATGCAATAACAGATTTCACACACAAGCGCGTATGTACCATACTAGGTCCCGAATTCACACAATAATAGGTTTCACACACAAGCGCGTATGTACCATACTAGGTCCCAAATTCACACATTAACAGGTTTCACACACAAGCGGGTACCATACTAGGTCCCGAATTCATGCAATAACAGATTTCACACACAAGCGGGTACCATACTAGGTCCCGAATTCACACAGTAACAGGTTTCACACACAAGCGCGTACGTACCATACGAGGTCCCGAATTCACACAATAATAGGTTTCACACACAAGCGGGTACCATACTAGGTCCTGAATTTGCACAATAACAGGTTTCACACACAAGCGTGTATGTACCATACTAGGTCCCGAATTCACACAGTAACAGATTTCACACACAAGCGTGTATGTACCATACTTGGTCCTGAATTCACACAATAACAGGTTTCACACACAAGCGCGTACGTACCATACTAGGTCCCGAATTCACACAATAATAGGTTTTACACTCAAGCGGGTACCATACTAGGTCCCGAATTCACACAATAGCAGGTTTCACACACAAGCACGTACGTACCATACTAGGTCCCGAATTCACACAGTAACAGGTTTTACACACAAGTAGGTACCATACTAGGTCCCGAATTCTCACAATAACAGGTTTCACACACAAGCGCGTACCATACTTGGTCCCGAATTCACAAAGTAACAGATTTCACACACAAGCGGGTACCATACTAGGTCCCGAATTCACACAATAACAGGTTTCACACACAAGCGCATACCATACTAGGTCCCGAATTCACACAATAACAGATTTCACACACAAGCGCGTACCATACTAGGTCCCGAACTCACACAATAACAGATCTAACAATGTGGCTGTGAATGTGGCCTCGTTGATGTGGAGGCCAAACAGTTCTGCAGGTGTGGCAGTGCATACAAGTCAGGTGTAGTAAAAAGGGAATCGGGACCGGTACACAAAACAGCGCCCACTGGGGAATCAGAAAGAAAGGCGGAGAAATTCCTGCAAAGTAGGCATCCGTTGACAAGGCAGGGTAATGATAAGGCCTGGTGGGGCGTGGTTTTAAGGGAACCCGTCGTACGCGTGTGGAGAGCGGTCTTCTACCTCAACTGGACAAGCTACCGGTTGACAACAACCTGCAACGCTAAGGGCGACCGTAGGGGGAGTCGAACCCTTGACCCTTCATCCTCAGAGCGATTTGGTGTACCACTAGACCAATTGATTCGCTGAAAGGGGCTGTAGTAGAAAGGGATTTTTGGATTGGGCGTATGATAGGAGGATCGGCACTGTTCACATCCCTATTTAATAAAAAAAACAAAAAAATTATACACCCCATCTCTCTGCTCCACACACCGCCACACCCCATCCCTTTGACCACCACCACCACACCCCATCCCTCTGCCCACCACCACCACCACCACCACCACCACACCCCATCCCTCTGCCCGCCACCAACACCACACCACCCACACCCACACCTCTGCTGCCCACCACCTACCACCACCACCACACCATCACCCACCACCACCACCACCAACACCCCATCCCTCTTGCCCACCACCCACCCCCACCACCACCACCACCACCACACCCCATCCCTCTGCCCACCACCACCACCATCACCACCACACCACAGCCCCTCCCTTTTGCCCACCACCTCACTGCACCCGCCACCACCACAACCACGCCACCAAGCAAGACAAGCCCCCCCTCTTCCCACCCACCAACCCCACCCCATACCAACACAATCCAAACCCCAATTCTACCCCACACCGGGGCACAAGAACCCATGTCCCTGCCACACCACCACCACCGCCCGCACCACCAGCCCCCATCCCTCTGCCCACCACCACCACCACCACCTACAACAATGTTATCATCCGCATGTAATTAAACAATTAAACACCTCATCTCTCTGCTTCACACACCACCACACCCCATCCCTTTGCCCACCACCACGACAAACAACTCTGTACTCCTCCACATATAATTATATAATTAAAACACCCCATCTCTCTGCTCCACACTCCATCACACAATCCCCATCCTTTGACACCACCACCATCCAACCCACCACACCATCTCTGTACTTCTCCACTGCTCAGAATGTGGCGGCTACCCACTGGTGTGTAGTTAAAAACCATTTAAACTCCCTCTCCCTGCTCCCACACCGCCACCCACCCGACCACCGACACCAACTATATCGATCCTCCGCATGTAATTAGATAGTTTTAAAACCCCAACCTCCTGGCTGCACCCATGAATTCCTGCACCGGCCACATCACCGATCCCGCATCTCGGTGCCACCACCACCACCACCACCATCACTATCTCTGTCCTCTTTTACTGCAGAATGTGGCGGCTACCCACTGCTGTGTAATTGAACAAATCAAACACACCAGCTGCTGCTCCATCACAACCACCCACACAACCACCACAACCCCATCTTTGTCCCCCCCACCCACCCCCCCCCCCCCCCCCACCTCTCTAAAAGCTGGTACTCATCCGCCATGTTTATTTAATAATTTGAAACCCCAACCCTGGTGCACACCCCCGCCCACAACCCTCTTACCTTTGCCCACCACCCACACCACCCACCACACATCTCTGTACTTCCTCCATCTGCTCAGAAATGTGGGCCTGGCTACCCACTGGTGTGTAGGTTAAACCATTTAAACTCCCCATCTATCTGCTCCACACAACCGCTACACCCATCCCTTGTGCCCACCCCCACCACCACCATCTCTGTACTCTACCACCTGCCTCAGAACTGTGGCGGCTACCCATGGTGTGTAATTAAACCATTTAAACCCCCCCTCTATCTGCTCCACACACCGCCACACCCCATCCCTTTGCCCACCACCACCACCACCATCTCTGTACTTCTCCACTGCTCAGAATGTGGCGGCTACCCACTGGTGTGTAGTTAAACCATTTAAACTCCCCCTCTATCTGCTCCACACACCGCCACACCCCATCCCTTTGCCCACCACCACCACCACCATCTCTGTACTTCTCCACTGCTCAGAATGTGGCGGCTACCCACTGGTGTGTAGTTAAACCATTTAAACTCCCCATCTATCTGCTCCACACACCACCACACCCCATCCCTTTGCCCACCACCAACAACAACAACAATGTACTCTTCCACTGCAGAATGTGGCGGCTACCCACTGGTTCGCACGCATGGTGAAGAGCAACCGACTGCTACCCTCGGTTGTGGTGAGACAGGACGGTCACAACCCCCTTGGGTGTGGTCTGACAGACACCATGCTACAGGTGTGGCATTGCTTGTGGTCTCGTTTTCGGTTTTGGCTATTATTGTGGTGATGTAGGATGCACACAACCCCCTTGTGTGTGCTCTGACCGTCATCATGCTGGTTTCAGTTACGGCCTCGGACAGTTTTGGCATGGGTTATGGTGAGGCAGGACAGACACCATGCTACAGGTGTGGTCATGGTTGTGGTCTCGTTTTTGGTTTTGGAAATTGTTGTGGTGAGGTAGGATGGGCACAACCCCCTTGGGTGTGCTCTGACCGTCGCCATGCTACAGGTGTGGTATTGGTTGTGGTCTCGTTTTAGGTTTTGGCAACGGTTGTGGTGATGTAGGTGGGCATAACCCCCTCGGGTGTGCTCTGACCGTCACCATGCTACAGGTGTGGTATTGGTTGTGGTCTCGGTTTTGGTTTTGGCAAC
>JACBWV010000839.1:9870087-9966868 GCA_013435795.1 Chlamydomonas sp. ICE-L
CCCAACCAGAGGCACCCCATCCGTTGCCCCCCTCCCACCCCCCCCCACCCCCCCCCCCCCCCCCCCCCCCCTTCCCCGCCCGCCCCGCCCCCCCTATAGGGAATTCTTCCATCCACGGAAGGACATGAATTCCCCCTCCCCCCCTCTCCACCAGGCCATCAGTTTTGCACTATCCCCACTTCCCCACCAGGCCATCTGTCAGCACCATACCCCTCCCCCCCCCCACCCTATAAGGACATCTCAATCCACGGACAGGTATGAATTCCCCCTCCCCACCTTCTACCACTCCAAGCAAGCGCCACCACATTCAGTTAGCATCCTCCCCACCACTCCACCAGTTTCATAAGTGTGCACTCTCATCACCTCCCCAACTCTCCACCAGGCAGAGGGGAGAAACCTACCCCCCCTCCCCCCCCCCCCCCCCCCCCCCCCCACACACACCTCCATACCCCCATCCCTACCCCCAAACACAAACGCCAACCCCAAACACATACAACCCCGTTCCCCACCTCCACAAACACCCACCACCGCCAACCGAGCATCCCCCCACCTGTCCACCAACCATCGTTTTCCCTATAACCCCCCCCCCCTAACCCCCCCCCCCCAACTACCCCCATACCCCCCCCCCCCCCCCCCCCCACCACCCAAACACACACACCCAAACCCAAACCTCACCCTCCAACCCAACTCGCCAACCCAACTCCCCAACCAGACCCCGCCAACCAGGAGCATCCTCCCCACCTCTCCACCCGGGCAAATGTTTGACGCACTTATGAACAAGTAACACATGGCCATGCCATCACCGCCACCACCACCCACTCACACCACCACCGCTCCTGTCTGGCCCTTCACCCCGTCCCCCCCCAACCTCACCCCACCACCCCCCCTCCACACCACCACCACTCCTGTCTGTCTTCATCACCTTCCCCCCCACCCCCCCAAACCCAACCCCACCCTGCCTAACCCAACTCCCCAACCCAACTCCCCAACCCAACCCTGCTAACCAGGAGCATCCTCCCCACCTCTCCACCTGACCATCTGTTATACGCACTTATGATCAAGTTCCACGTGGCCATGCCATCACTGCCACCACCACCCACTCACACCACCACCACCACCACCACCACCCACCCACAACACCACCACCACCACCACCACCACCCACTCACAACAACACCACCACCACCCACTCACAACAACACCACCACCACCCACTCACAACCACCACACCACCACCACCACCACCCCTCTACAACACCCCACCCCACCACCACCACCACCCACTCACACAACACCACCCCCCACACCACCGGCCACTACTACCACCCACTCACTAACACACACCACACCCCCACCCACCACCCCTGCACCACACGCACCACAACCACCCCACACCACCCACTCCACAACATCCATACCACACCACACCACCACCACTCCTGTCTGTCTGTCTTCATCATCTGCCCCACACACACACTCAGCCAACCCCCCACCAACCCCACCCATCCCCCCCAAAACCCGCAACCAGGCATCCTCCACACATCTCCACTGAGCATCTGTTTGGTCCACTTATGGAGGAGTGCCACGTGGCAATACCATCACCGTCACCACCACCCACTCACACCACCACCACTCACGCCTGTCTGTCTGTCGGTCGTCTTCATCATCTTCCCCCCCCCCCCCCACCCCCCCCCCCCCCACTATCCACACACACACACACACTCACACCACCAACACTCCTGTCTGTCCTCATCACCTTCCCCTCCAAACCTCAAACCCCTCACCCACCCACTTACACCACCGCCACCACTCATGTCTGTCTTCATCAACCTTCCCCCCCCACACACACCCAACCTCCCCCCCCCCCACACACACACACCACCACCACTCCTGTCTGACCTGATCACCTTCCCCCCACGACTCCCACAACCACAACCACAAACCCCAAACCCCACCCAACCCATTCCCCCGACCCAACCCACCCTTCCCCCGACCCAACCCAACCCCACCAACCAGGCATTCTCCACACATCTCCACCGGGGAAATTGTTTGATGCACTTATGAGCGAGTTCCACGTGGCCACGACACCTCTCGTCGCTGGCTGGCATCTTGGCCTTTTGGTAGGACTGCCTGACGACCCCGAAACCAGCACTACTTCCAGTCGCAGGAGCTCCAGGCTGGCAGGGGGCTGGCCAGAGCCCCCCCCTCGCCAGGTTGTCTTCCGTTCCTACAATCAGATCCTGGATTTGGCAGCTGCCCTGAAGCTGCCACAGTTTGACGGCCTACCACCAGTCGATGCTGAGGTGGCAGAAGGGGGCCTAGCCCAGACAGGCAGTGGAGAGGACAGGCAGGACAGCTCATTTCAACAGCCCTCTCCTGCCTTCTTGGAAATGTCAGCTCCTCTTTCCGATGTTACAGCTCCAAGGTTAGTTGCTGTTCTGTTGTTCTCACTACTCACTTTTACTTGTCACTGTTATTCCAATTCAGCGGATGATCTTAAATTCAATTTTCGACCACCAACCACTTACACCAACAACAACACCTGTACTTACACTGTCAACACCACCAACAACAACAACTGCCACTCACAGCTGTCAACACCACAAACAACACCTGGCACCGGAGCACTGTCACCACCAACAACACCAAACAACAACACCTGCACTTATACTGTCAACACCAACAACAACACCTGCACTTACACTGTCAACACCACCAACAACAACACCTGCACTCACACTGTCAACACCAACAACAACACACCGGCACTTACCTGTGTCACCCACACCACCACAAAACCCTGCACTTATCGGTCCCAACACCAACCACAACACCCTGCACGTACACTTGTCAACAAAACACCAACAACACCACAACAAACCTGCACTTAACTTCAACACCACACAACACCTGCACTACAAACTGTCACACCACACAACCAACAACAACACCTGCACTCACACTGTCAACACCAACAACAACACCTGCACTTACACTGTCAACACCAACAACACCAACAACAACACCTGCACTTATACTGTCAACACCAACAACAACACCTGCACTTACACTGTCAACACCAACAACACCAACAACAACACCTGCACCGGATATTTCTGTCAAACACCACAACAACACCTGCACTGACACACAGAAACATACAACCGTCAACACCAACAACACCAACAACAACACATGCACGCAGAACGTCAACACCACAACACAACCGCACTTACAACGTCAAACCAACACACCAACAACACACTGCACGTAGACGGGCACACCAACACCAACACCTGCACTTACACTGTCAACACCAACAACACCAACAACAACACCTGCACTTATACTGTCAACACCAACAACAACACCTGCACTTGCACTGTCAACACCAACAACACCAACAACAACACCTGCACTTATACTGTCAACACCAATAACAACACCTGCACTTACACTGTCAACACCACAAACACCAACAAAAGCAACAACAGCTACAACAGCTACACTATCATCACCGCTACAACCAACAGCAACAACACCAACACTATAATCACCACCAACAACAACACCAACAACACCAACAATATCTACACTATCATTACCACCAACACTATCACCACCAACACCACCACCACCACCAACAACGCCCTTCACCTTGGTTGTACAGGATATCATCATGTCAACAAATAGTCTCCACCTCCTCAAAGGCTTCAGTCGAACACCTCACCAACAGCAACACCAACACTATAATCACCACCAACAACACCAACACTATCATCACCACCAACAACACCAACAACACCAACACTATCATCACCACCACCAACAACACCAACAACAACATCAACAACACCTGCACTAACACCAACAACACCAACACTATCATCACCACCACCAACAACACCAACAACAACGTCAACAACACCTGCACTAACACCAACAACACCAACAGCAACACACAACACACCGACACCAACAACACCAACAACAACATCAATAACACCTGCACTAACACCAACAACACCAACAGCAACACACAACACACCGACACCAACAACACCACCCTTAGTTGTACAGTATATCATCAAGTCAATGAACAGCCTCCTACCAGGCTTCAGTCGAACACCATCACCAACACCAACACCACTAATACCAACAACACCGACACCACCAACACCAACACTATCATCACCAACAACACCATCACCAACAATAACACCAATACTATCATCATCAACAACACCAACAACACCCTTGGTTGTGCAGGATATCATCACGTCAACAAACGGTCTCCACCTGCTCACAAGCTTCAGCCAAATACTTCACCAACAACAACAACAGCTACAACACCAGCACCGACACCAACAACACCAACAGCACCCTTCAACTTGGTTGTGTAAGATATTCTCACGTCAACAAATGGTCTCCACCTCCTCACAAGCTTCAGCCAAACACTTCACCACCACCAACAACAGCAACAACACCAGCACCAACAACAACAGCACCGACACCAACAACACCAACAGCACCCTTCAACTTGGTTGTGTAAGATTTCTCACGTCAACGAATGGCCTCCACCTCCTCACAAGATTCAACCGAACACCTCACCAGTACCACTTAAACACCACCCGTATCTTAGCCAACCCAGCCGACCCAACCACCACCACCTCCACGTACACCAATATCATCACCAACACCATTTCAACCCCAACACACCATAATCACTATCACAATCACCAACACCAACACCACCCTTCAACTTGGTTGTGCAGGATATCATCACGTCAACAAATGGTCTCCACATCCTCTCAGGCTTCAGTCAAACATTAACAACACCAACAACACCTGCACTATCATCACAATCACCACCAACAACAGCACCGACTCCAGCAACACCAGCACCGACACCAACAAAACCAATACCACCCTTCAACTTGGTTGTGTAAGATATTATCACGTCAACGAATGGTCTCCACCTCCTCTCAGGCTTCAGTCAAACACCTCACCACCACCACCACCAACAACACCAACAACAACAACACTATCATCACAATCACCACCACCAACAGCACCCTTGGTTGTGCAGGATACCATCACGCCAACAAATGGTCTCCACCTCCTCTCAGGCTTCAGTCAAACGTCTCACCACCAACAACACCAACAACACCAACACTATCATCACAATCACCACCACCAACAGCACCCTTGGTTGTGCAGGATACCATCACGCCAACAAATGGTCTCCACCTCCTCCTAGGCATCAGCTAAACACCTGACCACCAACAACAACACCTACACTATCATCACAATCACCACCAACAACAATAAAACCCTTCAACTTGGTTGTTCAGGATACCATCACGTCAACGATTGGTCTCCACCTCCTCCCAGGCATCTTTTGAACACCTTACCAGAGACACTCAGACACCACCACCATGACCACCAACAACAACACCAACAACACCACCAACACCAACACCCTTCAACTTGGTTGTGCAGGATATCATCACGTCAACGAATAGTATCCACTTCCTTCCAGGCATCTGTTGAGCACCTCACCACCACCACCAACAACAACAACACCAACAACACCAACACTATCATCACAATCACCACCAACAACAATAACACCCTTCAACTTGGTTGTGCAGGATATCATCACGTCAACGAATAGTATCCACTTCCTTCCAGGCATCTATTGAGCACCTCACCACCACCAACAACAACACCAACAACACCAACACTATCATCACAATCACCACCAACAACAATAACACCCTTCAACTTGGCTGCGCAGGATGCCATGAAGTCAACAAATAGTCTCCACTTCCTCCCAGGTATCTGTTGAGCACCTCACCACCACCACCACCAACAACAACAACAACACTATCACCACCACCAACAACACCCTTGGCTGTGCAGGATATCATCACGTCAATGAAGGTTCTCCACCTCCTCACAGGCATCAGCCAAACACCTCACCAACACCACCAACACCAACACCATTAACACCTACACCATCATCACAATCACCACCACCAACAATAAAACCCTTCAACTTGGTTGTGCAGGATGCCATCACGTCAACAATGGTCCCCACATTTTCCCAGGCATCAGCCAAACACCTCACCACCACTTCCACCATCATTACTATCACAATCACCACCACCAACACCACCCTTTAACTTGGTTGTGCAGGATATCATCACGTCAACGAATGGTCTCCAACTCCTCACAGGCACCAGCCAAACACCTCACCGCCACCACCACCACCAACAACAACAACACCAACTACACCACCAACAACAACAACACCAACACTATCATCACAATCACCACCAACAACAACATACTCCATTTTGGTTGTGCAGGATATCATCACGTCAACGAATGGTCTCCACCTCCTTACAGGCATCAGCCAAACACCTCACCACCACCACCAACAACAACAACAACAACTACACCAACAACACTAATAACACCAACACTATCATCACAATCACCACCAACAACAACATTCTTCAACTTGGTTGTGCAGGATACCATCACGAATGGTCGAAGAACGAATGGTCTCCACCTCCTGCCAGGCATCTGCTGAGCACCTTACCACCACCAACACCAACACCACCCTTCAACTTGGTTGTGCAGGATACCATCACGTCAACGAATGGTTTCCACCTCCTCCCAGGCATCTGTTGAGCAACTCACCGGTGGCACCCAAACACCACCCCTCTCCCACCCAACCCAGCCAACCCAACCAGCCCTGACTGCCTACATTGCCTCCTCATTCCCAGATGCTGCCCTCAGCCAGATGCTCCCTGGTAGCCAGCTAGAAGCTGGTAGGGGTTCTGGTACTGATGCTGCCCTCAGCCAGATGCTCCCCGGTAGCCAGCTAGAAGCTCGTAGGGGTTCTGGTACTGATGCTGCCCTTAGCCAGATGCTCCCTGGTGGCCAGCTAGAAGCTGGTAGGGGTTCTGGTACCAATACTGACCTCAGCCAGATGCTCCCCGGTAGCCAGCTAGAAGCTGGTAGGGGTTCTGGTACTGATGCTGCCCTTAGCCAGATGCTCCCTGGTGGCCAGCTAGAAGCTGGTAGGGGTTCTGGTACCAATACTGACCTCAGCCAGATGCTCCCCGGTAGCCAGCTAGAAGCTGGTAGGGGTTCTGGTACTGATGCTGCCCTTAGCCAGATGCTCCCTGGTAGCCAGCTAGAAGCTGGTAGGGGTTCAGCTACTGATGCTGCCCTTAGCCAGATGCTCCCTGGTGGCCAGCTAGAAGCTGGTAGGGGTTCTGGTACCAATACTGACCTCAGCCAGCTACTGCCGGTTAGCCAGCTAGGATCCTCGCTAGGACGCACTAGACGCAGGATGAACACTGGAGCAGGGTCTGGTGTGGGTGTTGGGTCTGGTACAGGTGCTGGGTCTGATGCTAGTGCTGGGTATGGTACAGGTGCTGGGTATGGTATGGGTGCTGCGTCTGGTGTGGCTGCTGCTGCAGCTGCTAAAGCTGGGGCTGTTTCTGGGAGTGGGGAGACCATTGGTGGTGGCAAGGCCCCCCCTGAGGTTCTTGCTGATGTGCCTGGGCTAGGCCCCCCTGCAGTGCAGGCTCATAATACTGGAGCACACCCTGATGCAGCAACTGAGGGGGGTGGAGCGACCAATGGTGGGGGCCAAGCCCCCCTTAAGGTCCCCCCTGCGGGGTCTGTTCATGCGGCTATAGTGAACTCAGGGAGACAAGACCGCTTTACTACTGCTCTTGCAGTTGCAACTGCCGCTGCCACTGCTGCTACTTCAGCTGCCAGGACAGCCACCGCCAACTACATCCGTACCGCAGATGAGGACCCCACTGGAAGCGGGACCAGCAGTACAGCGGGTACAGAGCCTGCACACATCTCTACGTCCAGTCGCAACTCCACACGGACCAACACCCAGATACCGCCAACAGCAGCTAGAAGTGGCCTTGGGCTAAATAGGGGGGCTGCCAACCAACGGACCCCGCCAGGCAGGGGCAGTACAACTGCCCAAAATCCAGTCCCCGCCAACAGGCGCTCTGGTCAGGCCTGGGGAGCTGACCCTCCAGTGCGTGTAGGGAGGCACATGGGCAGCAAGGACAAGACACTCCCTGGTGATGGCAGTGATATTAGTGGTTATGGTGGTGGTGGTGGTAGTGATATAAGCGGTTATGGTGGGGGTTATGGTGGGGGTGGCGGTGGTGTAAGTGATGATTCAAGGATGAAAGAGCAGCAGAAGGAGGAGGAGGAGGAGGAAGATTTGAACCCAACCCAGCAGGCTTGGCGGAGTAGAGGTTACACACAAGGGGGCGTTGGCCGCAGCGCCCAGGGCTCTGCTCTACATGGGGCGGATGACATCTCAGACGTGGACCCTCTCCCCAAGGGAATTTCTATGGCAGAGCTCATCTCAAACTACCAAGTGCCTCAGTGGGCCAAGGTAAGCAAATCCTGGTGCTCTTGCTTCTTCTTCCCCCTATCAGGCATTGTCAATACTTTTTCTTTCTTTCATATCCATTCCTGTTACTCTTGGTATTACCCCCCTACCCCAAGGGCATCCCTATGATAGAGCTCATCTCAAACTACTAAGTGCCTAAGCGGGCCAAGGTAAGCTGCTTCATGACTGTGAATAGGCTTTCCTTTTTTTAAAGTTGTGAGAGGTATTTCACCCCAGAAGGTGGGTCTCCCGACATAAACCAGCGATCCCGAGGATTCAGGATGAATGTCAAATCCTGGTGTTCTTGCTTCTTTTTCATATCCCATTGCTGCTATACATGGTATTACCCCCCTACCCAAAGGGCATCCCTATGATAAAGCTCAAATCGAACTATAAAGGGTTTAAGTGGGCCAAGGTAAGCTACCTCAGGAATGTGAACAGGTTGTCCTTAACTTGAACTTGGTAAATTGAAATTGAAATTGTTACATCCGAGAAATGTGCCACTCTAAGGACATAAAGTTAAGGACACCACTGCGTAATCCAGAACTAGCAGGAGTCACCATAAAGGGGGCCAGGGTAAGCTACCTCAGGAATGCGATCAGGCCTTAACTAGAACTTGGTAACATAGCTTCAGCCAGCAATTTGGCTGCTCGCCGTCCTTGCCGATGATGTGGCCTAAGAACTTGACGTCGGACTTGTTGAACGCACACTTCGACAGTTTGCTTTTAGAAAAGACAAGTTGTAGGCAGCGTCGCCAGCGACGCTAAAAAATGGTGAAGAGTGTTCGCGACGGAGCGACAGGTGGCAACGGAAGCGAGTTAGTTACGAGACTGTTGGCTGACGCGTCAGGCTTCGTCTCGGTCAGTCGGTCGGTCGGACAGACAGACGAACAAATGGGTAACCCTGGGGCCTCCCGCCCCCTTGAAGAGGGGGCTACACACAAAAACAAGTCCTATACAGCGTCGCAAGCGACGCGGAAAATTGGCGGAGTGTGTTGGCAACGGAACGAAAGGTGGCAACGATGGAGCTGACCGAAGCGAGTTAGTTACGCGACCATCGACTGTTGGCTGACGTGTCGGGCTTCAATTTTTTCGGTCAGACAGACGGACAAATGGGTAAACATGGGGGCTCCCGCCGTCTTGAAGAGGGGGCTCCGCCAAAAACCCAATGCAGAATACTCATCTTGGCTACCAGCCTCGCAATGCACTCATCCTGCCTCCCCCTACTCAATCCCCCCCCTTGTACTGTGGTTCTTGTTTTATTGTTCCTCGGTGCTGTTGTACCTGTTTTATAGTCCTTGCCAATGATGTTGCCGAAGAACTTGATAGTTTGCTGCTTTGAGCTGAAAATAAAAACACTGACCGATGCAGGAAACTCATCTTGGATACCAGCCTCCCAATGCTGTCATCCTGCCCCCCCCTACACAAGCCCCCCCTCGAGGGCATGCCCCCTATCCACTCTCAGGACCTGCCAGGTCAGCCAGCAAGTACAGCTCAGCACCCGATCAGCTGCCACGCAAGAGGCCAGCTATGGCTTGGTGGAACCCTGAGTTCGAACCCTCAAGGGCTCTTAGTCATGCTGGCTCGCCACCCTGGATATCCACCTCCCTAAATAGGACCACGCAGGGGGTGGAGTCACAAGCAGTTAAGAATTACACAAATGAGCTATACTTGTACCGCAGCGAGCTGGACGAGGAGGAGCTGCGGCAGTACGACCAGTACGCCAAGGGGGGTAAGGTAATTACAGGCAGTACAATTGCTTCCCGGATCTTCAAGACGCGCGCCAAGGGGCTGGAGGAGCAACAGCCAGCAAGGCCCCCCTTTAATCTGGGGGGGGCTGCGTCCAATGCCCAACGCCAGCAGAGGGCGGCAGTCAATGCACTCCTGCCCTCTGCTGCAGCCAACCCAACAGGGCCCTATATAATTCCCAGTGTGGGCCAGGTCCAGCGGGGACCTTTTGGGGGGCCTGGCAACCACCCAGGAAATGTACTGCCGGCAGGGGACCCTGGGCACCAGATGTACAATGAAGGGCGGGGCGGGTGGATGCAGCGGCAGTGGAATGGAGCGGCTTCTGGTGGTGCCCCTGCAGCCTGGCCGGGAGAGTATGATGACGGTGAGAACTTGAAATTCGAATTTGAATTTGAGCGTAAACTTGAATCTCAGGTGACAGAGAGATGCCAGCGTGGCAGCAGTAGCAAATATGGCAGCAGCACTATCTGTTACTGTTGTCTTGTCGTACATATTTGTAGGGAACGGCGACTCATATAAGTGTTTGAAAAACTATTTTCACTAATATTATGTAACATAGCCGACCCCTTCACATGTGTCTCTTATCCAGTATGTAGGTGGGCATTGGCCGGGCCACTCCGCCCTCCCCCTCAGGTGGCAGAGAGATACCAGCGTGGCAGCAGAAGCAAATATGGCAGCAGCACCATCTGTTACTGTTTTCTTGTCGTGCATATGTACATCTTCCCCAATATGTATGTGGGCATTGGCCGGGCCGCTCCTCCCTCCCCCTTCGGTGGAAGAGAGATGCCAGCATGGCAGCAGAAGCAAATGCGGCAGCAGTAATGTCTGTTACTGTGTGTGTGTGTTGTCCATGCTACTTCCATTGACCAAATTGGCCAGCGCTTAAGCGCACTTGAAAAAAACAAAAATGCGCTTTGTAGCGCAAAAAGCGCAAAAATTGCTTGCTGCGCCCACAGGGGGGTTCAAAAAACTGCGCGAAACGCGCAGTGGGGCTCAAAAAAGCAGCGCGCCAGCTTTGCAGTGCAAAAGCGCATGCTTGGAACTACCCTGGTCTCTTCCTCTTAACTTGAACTTGGTAACATAGCTTCAGCCAGAAATTTGAGAGAGATACACGAGTAACAACAGGTGCAAATGCGGCAGCAGCACTATCTGTTACTGTTATTACTGTTACACCCTCACCCACTATCCCCCTCACCCCCGACCCACACCCTCACCCACCATTCCCCCCCCTCTCCCCAACCCACACCCTCACCCACTATCCCCCTCCTGACCCCAACACACAACCACCACCACACCACACGTCTGATACTGTTTTCCTGTCTTACATACGTGGATGGACGAGGGATTTTTTTACCCGCTGTATAAATCCCGTTTTTTCTACATTTGACCCTGTTCTGGACCACATTTACGCTAAAAATAATGCCAACATATGACCCTTAATGGCCCTAAAAAGATACAAGAACGCTGTGTCTGGAGGAGGAGGAGGAGGCGTAGGAGGAGGAGGAGGCGTAAACCCATTCAGCTATCAATAACCCACTTTCTGAACTGAAAACAAATCCCTTGGAGGGACCGGCATATCATATTATGTTGACCAAAGGTGAGTATGATATCATATAATATCATACAAATTGCATCATATGATATCATCTTGCCGTCCGTTCCCAGCACATATGTCGGGAACGGCAACTAATATTAGTGTTTGGAAAATTAATGTTAACTCATATTATTATAGTGTCACAATAATATTAGTTTTTCAAATAAATTCAAAATTCTGGTGAGGCCGCTCGTCAGTCTAATATTAACTAACATTCACTAATATTATTCGTTCACTCACATTTACTAACATAGCCCTTCCCAGCACATTTGTGTCTCTGTCCTTCTTTTTTTGTCCACAAGGGTGGGCTCCGCCAAAAAATGAATTTACCAGGAATGTTCCTCATTATTTAGGCGAGCATTGGCCGGGCCCAGAAAGGGGGGCTTTGCCCAAAAAGTAAATGTACGCTGACAAGGACTTGTCAACATTACATAGGTGAGCACTGGCCGGGCCGCTCTGCCCTCCCGCTGGGGTGGCAGAGAGATACCAGCATGGCAGATGCCAGTATGGCAGCAGAAGTAAGTGTGGCAGCAGCACTATCTTTTACTGTTTTCCTGTTGTACATATGTGTCTCGTCCCCAATATGTAGGTGAGCACTGGCCAGGCCGCTCTGCCCTCCCGCTGGGTGGCAGAGAGATGCAAGAGTAGCAACAGGAGCAAGTGCATCAGCAGCACTATCTTTTACTGTTTTCCTGTCGTACATATGTGTCTCGTCCCCAATATGTAGGTGAGCATTGGCCAGGCCGCTCTGCCCTCCCGCTGGGTGGCAGAGAGATGCAAGAGTAGCAACAGGAGCAAGTGCATCAGCAGCACTATCTTTTACTGTTTTCCTGTCGTACATATGTGTCATGTCCCCAATATGTAGGTGAGCATTGGCCAGGCCGCTCTGCCCTCCCGCTGGGTGGCAGAGAGATGCAAGAGCAGCAACAGGAGCGAATGAGGCAGCAGCAGCTGGAGCAGCAGCGGCACAGCTACAGCTTCGGGTGGGGTCCACCGCAACAGCAACGTCAACATGTACCGGCCATCTACCATGCATTCCCAGACCCTCTGGCAAGATTCGGCGCCTTTCTTGAACAGGATTACATTGAGCAGTGTATTGTGCAAGGGGAGCAGGTAGGTCGTGGTGGTGGTGGTCATCTTGCTGGTGGTGGTAGTAGGTGGTGATGGTAGGTGGTGGGTGGTAGTGGTGGTGGGTGGTGGTAGGTGGTCATCTTGCTGGTGGTAGTAGGTGGTGGTGGTAGGTGGTGGTCATCTTGCTGGTGGTGGTAGTAGGTGGTGGTGGCAGGTGATTGTGGGTGGTGGTGGTGGTCATCTGCTGGTGGTCATGTTCATGACTTGTTGGTAGTGTTTGGGGAGTTGGAATAAATTGAGCAAAGCATTGTGCAAGGGGAGCAGGTAGGCTATGTTAGTGGTGCTGGTTGTGATCGTGGTGGTTGTGATGGTGATGGTGGTGTTAGTGCTGTTTGTGGTAGTAGTGTGAGTGCTGGTCGTGATGGTGCTGGTGGCTACAGCTTTGTGTGGGGTCTCCTGCAACAACGACACATACCAGTTCCCCAACCCTACCCCAACCCTACCCAACCCCAACCTTACCCCAACCCGACCCTACCCAACCCTACCCTACCCTACCCTACCCTACCCTACCCTACCCTACCTGGATTACACCTAACAGAACACAACACAGCCCAGGGCAAGTCCCTTAAGACTATTTGGCCTACTCCTGGACTGTAACATACACACATGCATACATACATACATACATACATACATACATACATACATACATACATACATACATACATACATACATACATACAAACATCCCAGCAACCCTAGCTTGATCATTCCTTCAATGCACAATTGCGCAGTTGCGTCAGCGAGCTGATGAACAGAAAGAATGGGAGGTGGCGTGGCATCAAAAGTGGAGTGAGACCTACCCTGAGCTGGCCCAACAGCACCGCGCCCAAGAAGCATTGAGCAAGCCCTACCCTTTACACCTTCCCTACAGTGGTCAACCCCCTCCTAACCAAGTCAACCAAGTTAAACCCACTGACTCTTCTCAACCAGACTCAGATTACACTATACCAGAGGAAGAACAGCAACAACAACAGCAGCAGCAACACCAGCAACAATGGCTCAACCTCCCTGCTGGCCACTCCCCCTCTCTGCACCTTGGTCCCTCTGGTCCCCATCCCTACCCCGGGCCCGGGCTAGGCCCCCCCCTCATCCCCATGGCCCCCCTGCCGCCGGGGTATACCCTAGCTGGTGCCCCGCTCAGCAAGCTAAACCCTCCCCACCATCCGATGGGTCTTGCCCCCCCTCCGGCCTTCTACCCGCACTTCTCTCCCCACCAGGTCCAAGCCATGTGGGAAGCAGGCCAAATGCAGTGCCCCTATCCTCACTTGCAACCTAGCTCTGCTCAAAACACTCAACCTCCCGGTAAGAAAATCTATGCCTACCCCTACCACGCTATGCCTACCTCTACCACGCTATGCCCACCCTTAGCAACCTAGCTCTGTCCCAAATACTCTTACTCACAGTAAGAAATGATATGCCTACCCCTGACATGCTATGCCTACCCCTAACACTCTATGCCCACCCTTAGCAACCTAGCTCTGTCCCAAACACTCTTACTCACAGTAAGAAATGATATGCCTACCCCTAACATGCTATGCCTACCCCTAACACTCTATGCCCACCCTTAGCAACCTAGCTCTGTCCCAAACACTCTTACTAACAGTAATAAATGATATGCCTACCCCTATCACTCAATGCCCACCCTTAGCAACCTAGCTCTGTCCCAAACACTCTTACTAACAGTAATAAATGATATGCCTACCTCTACCACTCAATGCCCACCCTTAGCAACCTAGCTCTGTCCCAAACACTCTTACTAACAGTAATAAATGATATGCCTACCTCTACCACTCAATGCCCACCCTTAGCAACCTAGCTCTGTCTCAAACACTCTTACTAACAGTAATAAATGATATGCCTACCCCTACCACTCAATGCCCACCCTTAGCAACCTAGCTCTGTCCCAAACACTCTTACTAACAGTAATAAATGATATGCCTACCCCTAATATGCTATGCCTACCCCTACCACTCTATGCCCACCCTTATAAACCTATGCCTGCCCCAAACATTCTACCTCCCGGTAAGAAAGCTATGCATATCCCTACCACGCTATGCCTACCCTTAGCAAGCTGTACCTACCCTTAAACACTCTGCTTCCCGGTAAGAAAATATATGCCTACCCCTAACATGCTATGCCTACCCCTAACATGCTATGCCTACCCCTAACATGCTATGCCTACCCTTAGCAACCTAACTCTGCCCCAAACACTCTACCTCCCGGTAAGAAATGCTATGCATATCCCTACCACGCTATGCCTACCATTAGCAACCTAGCTCTGTCCCAAACACTCTACCTCCCAGTAAGAAAAGCTATGCATATCCCTACCACGCTATGCCTACCCTTTGCCGCCTAGCTCTGCTCAGAACTCTTTACCTCCCGGTAAGAAATGCTATGCATATCCCTACCACGCTATGCCTACCATTAGCAACCTAGCTCTGTCCCAAACACTCTACCTCCCAGTAAGAAAAGCTATGCATATCCCTACCACGCTATGCCTACCCTTTGCCGCCTAGCTCTGCTCAGAACTCTTTACCTCTCGGTAATGAATGCTATGCCTCCCCCTAGCACGCTATGCCTACCCTTAGCAACCTAGCTCTGTCCCAGACACTCTAACTCCCGGTAAGAAAACCTATGCCTACCCCTACCACGCTATGCCTACCCTTATCAACCTAGTTCTGTCCCAGACACTCAAACTCCCGGTAAGAAAACCTATGCCTACCCCTACCACGCTATGCCTACCCTTAGCAACCTAGCTCTGTCCCAGACACTCTAACTCCCGGTAAGAAAACCTATGCCTACCCCTACCACGCTATGCCTAGCCCTACCACGCTATGCCTGCCCCAAACACTCTGCCTCCCGGTAAGAAAACCTATGCCTACCCCTACCACGCTATGCCTAGCCCTACCACGCTATGCCTAGCCCTACCACGCTATGCCTGCCCCAAACACTCTACATGCCGGTAATAAAAGCTATGCCTGCCCCTACCATGCTATTCCTACCTTCAGGTGGTGTAAGAGTGCCCCTGTTGACGTGTCTGTTTTGACCCCCAATAATGTCAGGGCTTGAAGGAGGGTGGGTGGGTGGGGTGGGGGCGATGGGGGTGGTGTCCTTGAGTCAGTGGAACAGGCTGGCTAGGTCTAGCAAGCTGTATCTGCCCCCCAACACTCTGCCGGTCAGTAAGAAAAGCTATGCTTGAAGGTGCACTCAAATTTAAATTCAAACTTGGAATGGGGAGGCTTTGAGAAGTGTCCATGCCCCCTATTATGATGAACTTGACATTTCAAGTCAAACTTGAGCTTGAAGCTTTGAGCTAGGCCCCCCCTCAATGGCTTCTGCCTCTTCCCTTCCAGGGGTAGGTGTGTGTGGTCTGGTGGTGGTTATGTGCGTGTGATATGTGTAGGGAGCGGCAGGGGAAGGAAGCTGGATAGCGCTACGTAGCGCTACCTGAATTCGAATTTGTACTAAAATTGAGGTTTGGGGCATTTTTTTTTATATAGTTTGTTTTGCTGTTTTCTCACGATTTTGATTTTCTAGTGATTGAGCCAAATTGCCTAAGGGCCAAGGTGCAAATTTTTGATTTTGCGAATTGCGATGCTTAGATGTGCTTGTGTGACGCTACCTGCCGTGCCCGCATAGCTGGTTTCGTGCTATTAATGTCGGTAACTTGTCCTCGAAGTTGCTATTTGGTACCGATTTTGCGTAGCTTTTCACAAGGAATCCGAATTTTGCATTCGCGAAGCGTGATTCTGTTCATATAGCAAGGTAACCCGGAGCCTGTTGCGACCTACCCGTTCTCATGGTAAGATTTTTGATGGCTACATTCAGCTAAGTTAGCTCCCAGCTATTAGGACTATTAGTCCTACTTTTGGCCGCGGTTAGGGCTACCTGCCGCTCCCTACATATGTGTGTGTTTGTTGCATGATCCAGAACCCTCAATGGCTGCTACCTCTTTCCCTCCAGGTGAAGCAGCTAGATGGTGTACAGCATACGCATGCATGTTGTCCAGGGGTCGGCTATGTTATATAATATTAGTGAATAAATCATATTCCATAATATTAGTCGGACGAGCCTTCTCACCAGAACTTCACATTTATTTGAAAAACTAATATGATTGCGACACTGTAATAATATTAGCTAATATTATTTTTTCTAACACTGATATTAGTTGCCGTTCCCTAATGTTGTCACATACATACAAAGATACATAAAACCCTACCCCACGCTATCCTTCCCCAATCTACCCAAGCTAGGCCCCCCCCTCAGTGGTTTCTGCCTCTTCCCATCCAGGAGTAGGTTTGGTGGTGGTATATGTCAATATGTGTGTGTTTGTTGCATGATCCAGAACCCCCAATGGCTGCTTCCTCTTCCCCTCCAGGTGCAGCACACCCCACGGATCCATCTGGAGTACCTGTTGATCTGGGCAGTACACCTGGTGGCCCAGGCACAACAAATACTGGTGTTTACGGCAGCGCTCAAGCCGGACAGCCTGGGACTGAGGTACCACAGCCTGGCATGAGGTACAATAGCCTGGGCAACTTCAGCCCTGCTCAAATGCAACAGGTTGGCTGGGAGAGTGCACAGCCAGGATCTGGCGTACAACAGCCTGGCATGAGGTACAACAGCCTGGGCAACTCCAACCCTGCTCAAATGCAACAGGCTGGCTGGGCAAGTGCCCAGCCTGGCGTTCAGCCTGCACAGCCTGGCAGTGAAATGGGACAAGGTACAGCGTACGTGCAACAAGCAGGGCAAGGAGGGGGCTCAGCCCTCCCCCAGCAGCAAGGGGGGGGCCTAGCCCATACCCAGCAGGACCTGTCCGCCCAAATACAGTGGATGATCCCCCCACCAGGTCGACTCACTCCTTTCACCTACCCAGTGCCTAACCCATTCAGTGCCATGCCGGCAGGCAGTACCTTCCAGTCAGGTCCTGGTGTACAGGATGCTCAGGGTTCAGGTCTTGCACCAGCACCAGGGATCCAGCTAGCTCCAGATCAAATTGCTTCAGGCCTCAGTCAAGGAGCCCAGAGCACAGGTGTGTATGCTTGTGTAAGGAAGGAAGATGTGCACACATGTAAGCATAATAATGTGTAATAAACACTGTATATATACATTATGAAAACAGTGTATAAAACACTACAAAAACACTATATAAAACACTGTATAAAACACTATATAAAATACTATATAAAAGTCTATGGAAACAGTATATGAAACAATATATAAAACACTATATAAAAGTCTATGAAAACAGTATATGAAACGGTATATAAAACACTATGAAAACACTTTATAAAACACTATGGAAACACTATATAAAACACTATGAAAACACTTTTTAAAACACTATGAAAACAGGTGATGTAGGAGGTGCATATCCCACCCATTCACACTCCCACCCACATACCACCGCAGCTTCCAGTATTACATGTCTTATATTATATCTCATTACATAAAACACCAAACATTTGTGATGCAGGAGGTGCGTCTGGCCAAGCCACCTCTCCCTATGTCCAAGCCACCTCTCCCAATGGCCAAGCCACCTCTCCCTATGGCCAAGCCACCTCTCCCAATGGCCAAGCCACCTCTCCAAATGGCCAAGCCACCTCTCCCTATGGCCAAGCCACCTCTCCCAATGGCCAAGCCGCCTCTCCCTATGGCCAAGCCACCACTCCCAATGGCCAAGCCACCTCTCCCTATGGCCAAGCCACCTCTCCCAATGGCCAAGCCACCACTCCCAATGGCCAAGCCACCTCTCCCTATGGCCAAGCTACCTCTCCCTATGGCCAATCCAACTCTCCCTATAGCCAAGCCGCCTCTTCATATGGCCAAGCCAACTCTCCCTATGGCCAAGCCAACTCTCCCTATAGCCAAGCCGCCTCCCCATATGGCCAAGCCACCTCCCCAAATGGCCAAGCCACCTCTCCTCTCCCCCCCATGGCCACTCTAGAGCAGCAACAGAAGATGCTGGCACTGCAACACCAACAACAACAGCTGATGCTTCTACAACAACTGCTTGCCTTACAACCTCAGGTGAAATGATGAGGGTGATGATGACATGGTGTGCTTACACAAGCATACGCATACATGGTGTGCTTACACAAGCATACGCATACATGGTGTGCTTACACAAGCATACACATACATGGTGTGCGTACACAAGCATTTGCGTACATGATGTGCTTACACAAGCATATGCATGTATGCTGGCATATACGATGTATGATGGCATTATCTTATATACTAGTATATAATGTATAGGATGGTTTGTATGTCAAGGAGTGGGATGAGTTGGGATAAGAAAATATGTGGAGGGATGGAATGGTAAATTAGCTCAAGCTCATTCACGCTTATCAAAGTTATTGAAAGCAATACAATCAAAGTTATTGAAAGCAATACAATCAAATGTATTGAAAGCAATACAATCAAATGTGTAGAGGGATGGAATGGGAAAATAGCTCAAGCTCATCCACGCTTATCAAAGTTATTGAAAGCAATACAATCAAAGTTATTGAAAGCAAGACAATCAAATGTGTAGAGGGATGGAATGGGAAAATAGCTCAAGCTCATCCACGCTTATCAAAGTTATTGACAGCAATACAATCAAAGTTATTGAAAGCAATACAATCAAAGTTATTGAAAGCAATACAATCAAAGTTATTGAAAGCAAGACAATCAAAGTTATTGAAAGCAATACAATCAAAGGTATTGAAAGCAATACAATCAAAGTTATTGAAAGCAATACAATCAAAGTTATTGAAAGCAATACAATCAAAGTTATTGAAAGCAATACAAGCAAAGTTATTGAAAGCAATACAATCAAAGTTATTGACAGCAATACAATCAAAGTGATTGAAAGCAATACAATCAAAGTTATTGAAAGCAATACAATTAAAGTTATTGAAAGCAATACAATTAAAGGTATTGAAAGCAATACAATCAAAGTTATTGAAAGCATAACAATCAAAGTTATTGAAAGCAATGCAATCAAAGTTAATGAAAGCAATACAATCATAGTTATTGAAAGCAATACAATCATATTATTGAAAGCAATACAATCAAAGTTATTGAAAGCAATACAATCAAAGTTATTGAAAGCAATACAATCAAAGTTATTGAAAGCAATACAATCAAAGTGTTTAAAAACAATACAAATCAAAGTTATTGAAAGCATTACAATCAAAGTTTATTAAAGCAATTCAATCATAGTTTTTGAAAGCAATACAATTAAAGTTATTGAAAGCATAACAATCAAACTTTTTGAAAGCAATACAATTAAAGTTATTGAAAGCAATACAGTCAATTTTTTTGAAGGCAATCCGATCAAACTTATTGAAAGCAATACAATCAAAGTTATTGAAAGCAATACAATCAAAGCCAATGCTAATCCAGGTCCTCCTTCAAGACAAATCGTTCGCATCACAACAAAGGTAATGGTAACGCCTGGTGGGGTGTGGTGTTAAAGAAGCCCGTCGAACGCGGGTGGGGAGCGGTCTCCTACCTCAACTGGACAAGCTACCATCGCGGTTGACAACGACCTGCAACACTAAGAGCGACCGAAAGGGGGATCGAACCCCCGACTCTTTATCCTCAGAGTGATTTGGTCTACCATTAGACCAATGTATATCACTGAAAGGGGCTGCATCACAACCAGGGTACTACTTCTTGCCAAATTGGTCAGTGCTTAAAGCGCACAAACGTCAAATTGGTCAGCGCTTTTTGGTGCAAAAAGCGCAAAAACTGCGCGCTGCGCCCACAGGGGGATTAAAAATCTGCGCAAAACGCGCAGAGGGGCTCAAAAAGGCAGCGCGGCACCGCGCTGCCGCGCGCGCTTAGTAGTACCCTGGGTATATCACTGAAAGGGGCTGTATCACCACATGACCCCTCCAAAGCGACTTGTTCTTCCAATCACCCAACCACTTCTCCAACCACATCTTGCCCTGTCAGACCCCTCTCCAACCACTTCTCCAACCACTTTTCCAACCACATCTTGCCCAGTCAGACCCCTCTCCAACCAATTTTCCAAACTCTTCTCCAACCACTTCTCCAACCACATCTTGCCCTGTCAGACGCCGTTCCAACCACCTCTCCAACCACTTCTCCAACCACATCTTGCCCTGTCAGGCGCCTTTCCAACCACTTGTCTAACCACTTCTCCAACCACATCTTGCCCTGTCAGACGCCTTTCCAACCACCTGTCCAACCACTTCTCCAACCACATCTTCCCTGTCAGGCGCCTTTCCAACCACCTGTCGAACCACTTCTCCAACCACATCTTCCCTGTCAGACGCCTTTCCAACCACCTGTCCAACCACTTCTCCAACCACATCTTCCCTGTCAGGCGCCTTTCCAACCACCTGTCCAACCACTTCTCCAACCACATCCTCCCTGTCAGGCGCCTTTCCAACCACCTGTCCAACCACTTCTCCAACCACATCTTACCCTGTCAGACACCTTTCCGACCACCTCTCCAACCACTTCTCCAACCACATCTTACCCTGCCAGACACCTCTCCAACCACCTCTCCAACCACATCTTCCCTGTCAGACCCCTCTCCAACCACCTCTCCAACCACTTCTCCAACATAACTGGCCCTGTCAGATGCCTTTCCAACCACTTCTCTAACAAACCCGTCTGACCCACCACAACCAATTATATTGACTCACTTGCATCAGTTTCTTACAAGTGTGTGTGGGGGGTAGATTGGGGTAGGGTAGGTTACCCACACACACACACCACCACCACACACATACCACCCACCAAACACTTGCACACCCTTGCTTATAGTTGCTACGAAAGCCTCCCATAGCACTCGCCCTGTAAGACCCCCTCTCCAACCACTTCTCCAACAACCCCGTCTGACCCACCACAACAATTATATTGACTCATTTGCCTCAGTTGCTGACAAGTGTGTGGAGTGGGCTGTGTGGTGTGGGGTGTGGGATAGATTGGGGTAGGGTAGGTTACCCACACACACACACACACTACCACCCACACACCACCCACCAAACTCTTGCACAGTTGCTACCATAGCCTCCCTAGCACTCGCCCTGTCAGACCCCCTCTCCAACCACTTTTCCAACAAACCCGTCTGACCCACCACAAACAATTATATTGACTCACTTGCCTCAGTTGCTGCCAGAGCCTCCCATACCCGGACTGGACCCCAGTGACTGGTATGGCACCTCGGATCCCCAGGAGGCCCTCAATAAGCTACTGAGCCAGGGGGGGGCTGGCCAAGGGGGGGGCCCGAAGCTGACCAAGGAGCAGAAACGTGAAGAGAAACTCAAGAAGAAGCTAGAGAAAGAGCAAGAGAGGTCAAAGTTGAAAGAGATGAAGAAGTCGATTCGCGCAACTATGAAAACCGAAGTAGCAGCGGCAGCAGCTGTGGCAGCTGGGGGTGGGGAGCAAGGGGAAGGTGGTGATGCTCCTGCCACCACTCAAGCACCAACAACAGCGGAGGGGGCAGTGGAGAGTGAGGATCCCACATCAGGTGGGTGATGTTGATTTCTTGGTTTCTTTGTGTTTGTTGGCGGCACTGGTGGCAGCTGGGGGTGGGGAGCATGGGGAAGGTGGTGATGCTCCTCCCACCACTCTAGCACCAACAACAGCGGAGGGGGCAGTGGAGAGTGAGGATCCCACATCAGGTGGGTGATGTTGATTTCTTGGTTTCTTTGTGTTTGTTGGTGGCCGCAGTGGGTGGGGAGCAAAGGGGAGGTGGCGATGCTCCTGCCACCACTCTAGCACCAACAACAGCGGAGGGGGGTGGAGATCCCACATCAGGTGGGTGATGTTGATTTCATTGTGTATTTGTGTTTGTTGGTGGCGGCGGTGGGTGCAGAGCAAGGGGAGGGTGGTGATGCTCTTGCCACCACTCTAGCAGCCACAAAAGCGGGGGGGGGGGGGGGGGGGGGGGGGGGGGGGGGGGGGGAGAGTAAACATACCACATCAGGTCTGTGATTTCGATTTCATTGTTTTTTGTGAAAGGCCCTGGAGGTGTAGGTACCCAAGGATTCCGAGCCTGGAGAATCAATCCGATCTGAACCCATCCCACCCCCAAAACAGGACCACAAGTCCTAGGCAGCATTGCAAGCGACTCGGAAAATTGGCGGAGAGTGTTGGCAACGACATCGAGCGAACCAAAGCCATTTAGTAACGTGACCGTTGGCTGATGTGTCAGGCTTCATCTCAGTCGTCGTTTGGTCAAACAGACAACATGGTTACCCTGGGGGCTCCCTCTCCCCAGAAGGGGGGGCTCCGCCAAAAATCAACAAAAAAACTCTACCCAGCCAAACTTATTCGACCCCCATGTACCCTATACCTCAAACAGACCCTCCCCCCCACCCACCCACCCACCCACCCACCCCTCCCTCCTAAATTGAGTACGATGAACCGAACTCCACCCACCCCAAGACTCCACCCACCCCCAAACTCCACTCACCCCTAAACTCCACTCACCCCTAAACTCCACTCACCCCTAAACTCCACCCACCCCAAAACTCCACTCACCCCAAAACTCCACCCACCCCAAAACTCCACCCAATCCACCCAACCAAAGTCAACCAATCCCCCCTGTAACCTACACCTCAACCAGGCACTCCCCCAGCCACCCCTCTCTCCTCAGCACCCAGCAAGGGGCTCTTCAATCGCTGGAAGGGCGCGATCGGAAAAGCCCTGAAGGTGAAGATACCCAAGGACCTCGAACCAGAAGACTCAGTGCGCTCTGACTCCGAATTTCCTGACAACCTCCAGTCGCCCTCGTACCCTCCTCTATTCCACGAGGGCGTCAGTCCAAAAGAGGGCGCTAGCCTAACGGCTGGGTCCACCTCCGCCCCCTTGCCCCCCTCAGGCACTACGCCCCCCCCCCACTGGCACTACGGCGACGACGCCCCCCCCCATGGGCACCGCGGTGACGACAAACCCACTCCAGCCAACACCGGGGGGGGCAACAGTGGAAGCCACGCCCACTAGCACCCCTGAAGGCTTGCTGGACCCACCCCTACCACGACAGCTGCCTCCTACCACCGCAGACACCCCTACAACCACAACCACCCCTACCACCACAGCCACCCCTGAGGCGGGGTCTGAGCCCCCAGTAACATATGCTTTTCAGCCAAGTACTTCAGCTGCTTCCGGTGATCCCACTAGCACCCCAAACCCAAGTGGTATTGCTTCCTCTGGCACTCCCCCAGCCAGCAGCACTGCCCCCCCCATCTCCCCACCCCCAGACCAAGCTCCAGCTGACAAAAGAGCTCCGGCTCCACCTTCCCTTGATGGTCAACCTCCACCTCTCACCACTCCCAGTGCTACTGCTGTACATCTCCTCCAAGGCAGTACACCTCTCACCGCTCCCAGTGCTACTGCTGTACCTCTCCTCCAAGGCAGTACACCTCTCACCACTCCCAGTGCTGCTGATGTACCTCTCTCCCAAGGCAGTACAGGCATGCTAGTAGCAGGAGAGGCTCAACCACAACCACCACAAGCTACTCAACCCTCAGCAACAGGAGCAGCAGTAGCAGGACCGGCAGCAGGACTAGCAGGGGCAGTACAAGTAGCAGCAGGGGCAGGACCAGCAACAGGACTAGCAGGGGCAGTACAAGGAGCAGCAGGTGCAGGATCAGGAGCAGCAGGGTCAGGAGGAGCGGTACAAGGAGCAGCAGGGGAAGGAGGAGCGGTACAAGGAGCAGCAGGAGCAGGAGGGGAAGTATATCCACCACCAGTAGGAATGACAGCACCACCTCAAGTGGCAGGGGTGGCAGCTTCTCCCGCTGTGGCGGCAGCAGCGGCAGGATCTCCAGCAACAACAGAATTAACAGAAGCCGGAGCAGCAGCAGGAGCGATGGGAGCGGCAGCAGCAGCAGCAGCAGCAGCAGCAGTAGGAGCGTCAGAAGCTGGAGCAGCAGCAGGAGCGTTGGGAGCGGCAGCAACAGCAGCAGCAACAGCAGTAGGAGCATCAGAAGCTGGAGCAGCAGCAGGAGCGATGGGAGCGGCAGCAGCAGCAGCAGCAACAGCAGTAGGAGCATCAGAAGCTGGAGCAGCAGCAGGAGCGATGGGAGCGGCAGCAGCAGCAGCAGCAACAGCAGTAGGAGCATCAGAAGCTGGAGTGGCAGCAGCAGCAGCAGGAGCAGTAGAGGATTCTTTCACTCAAGAAGGGGACACGCCGACCGGGGCCAACATTCCCACTGGTATTGAGGCCGGGGCCACACCAGGCGGGACAATCACCCCTGGGAATGGTGATGGTGGTGGGACAGGGGGTGCAAGTCGCACTCCTGACGGTGGTCCCGAACCGGTTGGTCTGCTCGCAAGCGGGTCAGCTGCTGCCCCAGGCACTGCCCCAGCAGGCGCTGGGGGAGGTGGTGGTGATGGAGGGGTGAGCCTCACCCCCAACATCGCCACCGAGGGGCATCAACTCACAGCTGAACGGTACTCCGAGTGGCAGCAACTGCAGTCTGAGAGCGTAGGTGGGACCCGGCTCAACAAGCCCACTCCAGGGACCACCAACGAGCCTAGCAGACAGCACGCATCCGGGATGCTAGGTGGCCTTGTGGGCCGCCTGTTCCGCAGCCCCGCCCCTGCCCAACCCCCCCAGGGCTCTGGCCTGACAGCCAGGCTGAATGGTAGCTCATTGACCGGAAGTGGCGTGGCCTCAGGAAGTACTGCTGGCCCGGGAAGCGGAGGTGGGGTGGGCAGGGGGGTCAGTGATGCAGATGCTGCTGGAGTAGACATGCTGAGGGGTGTTGAACACAAGCAGCAGGATGGGACTGGCACCGAGGGGGGGGGGAACCCAACTCCAGCAGCTCAAGACGCAGGACAGCTATCGCCGATGCCAACGCAGAGCGAGGGGGTGGGACAAGGTGGGCAGGCAGTACAGGTGGCAGGACAAGCAGTACAGGTGCAAGTGCAGACGCCCCAGAAGCCGATCTCCCAGAGCCCCTCAGGGGAGGTGAGAGGGAGTCCATCGATAAGAAACCGAATTGGTAAGTCTTGTATAGTTATTTAGTTATAAATAAAGTAATATATTATATAATTATCTAGAAAGTTATATAGTTATGTATATATTAATACAGTTATATTAAGTAATATAATTGTATATATAGTTATTAAGTTATTTATATAGTTAAAGGGATCTCCCAGAGCCCCCCAGGGGAGTCCATCAATAAGAAGCCGAATCAGTAAGTCTTGTACATCTGTGTGTATGTGTGTGTGTAGACACATACACACAGATGTACTGTACATCTGTGTGTATGTGTGTCTGTGTGTGTCTGTATGTATGTAGTTGTCATGTCTGTGTGTAGGTGTGTCTCCTTCCGTTGCCATCCTTGCACTGTTGCCTTCATAGCTTTTAGCTGTTTAACTGTTTTATGTTTGCCGTTTAGCTGCACAGCTCTTTTGCTGTTTGCTGTTTAGTTAATTGCTTCATAGCTCTTTCGCTGTTTGCTGTTTAGCTTTTTGCTTCATAGCTCTTTTGCTGTTTGCTGTTTAGCTTTTTGCTTCATAGCTCTTTTGCTGTTTGCTGTTTAGCTTTTTGCTTCATAGCTTTTTGCTGTTTGCTGTTTAGCTGCACAGCTGTTTAGCTTTTGCTGTTTAGCTGCTTCGCCTACCGGCGTTCGTTCTTACTTTCTTTCTTGCAAGGCTGATTTTGGTTTGGGTTTTCCAAATCTGCGGTTGCTATTGCAAGGTTACATTCCACACTAACAGGTCCCCCATCCTTCCATACTCAGACAAGTGGTTCTCTCAGACGTCAGCCAGCCCTGCATCATAAATATAGCTATAAAATTGTATATAGTAATATAGTTATATAATATTATTATTATATTATATATAATAATATAATAAGATATATAATATAAGAATATATATATATAATAATATTATATATATGTATATATAATCATAATAATAATAGTGATAATATTATATATTATTATGATATTATATACCGGTATATAGTGATAGTAACTAACTAACTAACTGCTATTGCAAGGTTGCATTCCGCACTAACAGGTCCCTCTTCCTTCCATACTCAGGCAAGTGGTTCTCTCGGACCTCGGCCAGCCCAGCATCATAAATATAGCTATACATTTGTATATAGTAATATAGTTATATTATATTATTATTATATTATATATAATTATATAATAATAATATAATATATTATTTTGATATTATATATATAGTAATGGTAACTAACTAACTGACTGCTGTTGCAAGGTTGCATTCCGCACTAACAGGTTCCCCATCCTTCCACACTTAGGCAAGTGGTTCTCTCGGACCTCGGCCAGCCCAGTAGCCCCAGGTTCCAGTGGGCCCCCCCCCAAAGCATCCCCACCCGCTACTTCTGCCACCATCACCCCCGTGACAGCTTCAGCTACTCCCTCAGCTACACCCACAGCTACAAGCTCAGCTACACCTACTAGAAGCGTCTCTTCTGACGGTACCGCTGACGGTACCGCGGCAGATGCACCTCCTCCTACGACATCCTCAACGCCCCCGGCTGCCAATGTGTCTACGTCCACCACCCCCACCTCTACCACCCAACGTGCACAGCGTACGTGCATTGGTGGGGTAAGTGCCAGTCGTGAAGGAATGGTACTGAAGGACCAAACCCTTGAAGGACTACACTCCTCAACTGCATCCAGGGGGGGGGTGACTAGCAGCCAAGAGGACAGTAGGCAAAGCTCAACTACATCCCAGGTTGCATACATGTCCTCAGGTCAAGCCACGCCCGCCCCTGGGACACCCTCTGGGGGTAGGTCTAGGCAGCGACACCGAATTTGATTGTTATACCAATGAATGGATGGCATGATACTGCTTTTGATGTCGACGATGATGGTGATATTGTCGATAATGATGATGATGATGATGATGATTGTGGTGATGATCATGATGATGATGATGATGATGATGATGATGATGATGATGGTGGTGATGTCGACGATGATGATGATGGTGATGTCGACGATGATGATGATGATGGTGGTGGTGATGATGATGATGATGATGATGATGGTGGTGGTGATGTCGACGATGATGATGATGGTGGTGATGATGATGATGATGATGATGGTGGTGGTGATGTCGACGATGATGATGATGATGATGATGATGATGATGGTGATGATGACGATGATGATGATGATGGTGGTGATGATGATGGTGGTGATAATGATGCCATTGTATTATGTCCTAAGGTTGACTGGTATAATATGTTACACAGTAGAGCTATCAGGGAACGCAGTACTACCGGGCATTACTATAGCCGGTACCGCCCTATTGGGCAGTACTGTCTTTCATATGTTCATACGGTCCTGATTGTGTTTTCATGTATCGGGCAGTACCCCCCCCCCCCCCCCCCCCCCCCCCCCCCCCCCCCGGCTCCGGAACCCACTGTACAGCCAGTATCTCAGCCACCACTCAGTGTTATGGTGTCTAAGTATGCTCATATTACAGGGGTTTTTAGGGCCTATACATTGTTTGGTGGGGCTTGGGGGTCAGGCCCCTTTGGCCCCTTATGTGCCCACCTTCAATACTCTTCAACAATCAGGTATTCAATAACCAGGTCTTCAATCCAAGTTTCAATCGGGCATTAAATAATCAGCTCTTCAATAATCACTAATGTATGTATGGCTTAAGGGCACAATGTAGTCCTTTACAACATGTGGCTAGTTGGTGACGTCATTGACCACCATTCTCCAGAATAATCCCGGCGCGTCTACTAGGGATGCCTCAAGCCGCACTTGAACTCGTTCCCTTTGCACAAAACTTTGGAGGCCCAACACTTTTTTCTACTGGGCCAAATTAAAAAATATAACCTGATTCTTCATCCACTCTATGATACCTATAAAGTTGAGGGATGTTATCATTTTAGTTTCAAGTTGCCCCCCCCTGAAACCCGAACAAATTATTTGTTTTCACTTTTGTAACTTGAACTTGGTTACCTAGATTGAGCCAGCGTTTTGGCTGCTCAACGTATTCGACAGCAAAACAAACATTACCAGGAGAATGTAAACGCGAACAAATCGTGTTTGTTATATCTCATATAATTTGATTTGTTTCCCTTCATTTTATCATTTTTGCTTTGTTTCTTCTTCTGAACTCGAAAAATAAATACAACATCGAATTATTTCTATCAAAATAGACCTGATCCAATGTTCTCGTACATGCATGGATAAACAGAGGAAGATTTACTTGAACTTTCACTTCTGGCTGGCACATCAGATCAGGGTACTTCAAATGGCCAAATTGGTCAGCGCTTTAGCGCATTTGAAAACAAAAAAACTGCGCTTGGGAGTGCAAAAAGCGCAAAAATTGCTTGCTGCGCTCACAGGGGGTTGCAAAAATCTGCGCTTAAAGCGCAGAGGGGGTCAAAAAGTCAGCGCTCAAAAGCGCCAAAGCGCGCACTTTGAATTACCCTGCATCAGATAGTGTGGAGGAATTATTTACTCTCAGATTGGGAAATCAGTTTCTGGTACTCTCTTCTCGAATTCAGTAAGGCTTCGTTTGTACATTCGAAGACCACATGGTGTTCATCTTGAACGGTTCCAGAATTACACAGATGGCACACTCGATCATTCCAAAGGACGATGGGGCGTTTCCATCTAAAGATTTCCATCCTAAAGTAGTAGTAGGAAGTTCTAAATCTATACATATTACAGACTATCTTATTTTAGGTAGATCTCTGATGAGATGAAAAGGCATCTTTGGTTTACCTCTCTCTGTTATAGACCGGTTCTCCTGGTCCAGCTAGAGTGTCTTGGGGCGCCAGGCCCTCCGCCTGGAAGCTTCCATAGTAGTGCCTCCGCCCATTAGGGCCAGCACCTACTGGCGGCAGTACCCTGAGGTGAAAAGGCATCTTTGGTTTACCTCTCTCACCCCATGCATAGGAAATCCAAGTATAGTTAATAGCAATAACCATTTCCCGGCGGTAATCAGCCCAACATCGTATCCAAGGTTTGTGGGGTGCCTAAAAAACCCTCATGCCTCGTATTATAAAATCGGATGGTGGGCAGGCTGTGCTGCTGTTCTGTCTCGGCAGTGTTCTGCTGTGTTTTTTGTAACGGACCCTCTCTCTCTCTCTTTCCGCCCTCCTTTCCGCCTTCTGTTTGCTTCTGTCCTCTATCACTCTTCAGTATTATGTTGCGGTCCTTCCCCCCCCCCCCCCACACCCACACCCACCCACCCACCCACACACACACACACACCACCACCAGGGCAGGGTCACCGCTTTGTCCAAGTGTCTCTGTCTGTCACGTTCCAACCCTGGGCCTCCCTGGGCCCGCCTTGGCCTCTCAAACCCACCCCGACCCTGGGCCCGCCTTGGCCTCTCAAACCCACTCTCCACCCGTCTCCACCATATGCATATGGTCTCCACCCGTCTCCACCCCTTCCAAAACCTTTAGAGGGCGCCACCAATTTCGACCTCACTCCCAGCCGATTTTCTGCGTCGCTTGCGACGCGCCTAGGACTTGTTGCTTCTCGCCTCATCTACTTGGTCGCACTCTTTCGTCTTGTCCATTGTGGCGTAAAAGCAGCTACTAGCCAGGTAAGCAGTGCCATGGGGGCACGTCCGCGCTCTCTGTAAACCGCAGACACGAAGCACTGTCTCTATTGACGCATATTGTTGCCCGGCATTTATCCGGGATCACGCGCTCATATACTCGAGTGATCGAAGGGAAATGAGGGATCGTTCGTGGTTTCGACTTTGATTTCGGAAAGTGTACCACTTTTGAAGTGCTCGTGCTGTACATGCACGGCAGTTCTTCTTCCCATTTAAGTGCGATGCGCATAACTTCTACTTCCTCATTTCATAGCATTCATATTATCGTAATTATCTTGGTATCGGAGGAGTCGACGTGTTTGCATGTCGTGGACTCCCGACGTGCAGACGAACGCGATTCCCCGTTTGCTACCGATAACGAATTTGGTGCAGTACTGCTGAATAACAGCGCATGCAAAGATTGGTTTAAAGCCTACGACGTCAGAGAGAAACCTTGTGCTGCTGTACTTCAACGCGTTGCAGGTTTGAGGTGCTCGTGCTGCGCATGCACGGCAGGTCCTCTTCCTATCCTTAGTGCGACGCGCGTAACTCATGCCTCCTCGTTTCATGGCGTGCATAGTATGGCATGTCATTCGGTATCGGTAGAGTCGACATTTTTGATGACGTGGACTAAAGGTGGGCAGACGGACGCGATTCATTGTAAGCTACCGAAAATGAATTTAGCGCAGTGGCATGCCACATGTTGACGCTAGCTATGAGACGCGCAAGCCAATGCTAGCGTCAGGCTCGTCATAGTAGTAGATGCTGAGCAGTAAAAAACAGAAAGCAGGGCATAAGTAGAATTAGTAGTGTCTTAGATACTAAGCTTTAAATAGGCTTGGTTGTTTCCTCTTGTAACCATTATTATGTTGATATCAGTTCCAGTATGGTCTGCTTCCATCTCCATCCGAATTCTCCTTCAACAGATTCCATGTAGGTACCAACACCTACGAAAGCGTCCAACAGCGTGTTCTTCACTACTGCGATCTCAATTCTGGTTTCTTATCGTACACACACGATGTATCTCAATTATAGTTTATGTTGGGGGACTATGCTTGAGTGCTTGACAGCTTCTAGGCACCTCCCTTTCCCTATTCTGGGCCAACCCATTATAAGTTATCATCACTCAACCGATCACTTGGGTGCTGACAAAGAAGCCTGTAACTATTAAGAGTCACATCAGGTAGATCCTATACAGACTGTAATCGCGACTGTTCTTCAGGAAGGGATCGAAGACATTACGACGTTTTTTACCACAATACATATCAATCACTAGTTTTTACCCCTTTTTGGCAAAAATATCGCTGCAGAAAGAAAATTAACATTTTGCACAAATATAATATAAACAAAAGCACTACAACGCTGTCCCTGGCCTGGTGGAGGCCTCAAACCATAATGCTAAAAAAACAACTTTCAGATTTGAACAAACCAGCCCTGGAAGACCCGTGGAAGACAAATTTCAGATTTCAAATTTCAAATTTCAAATTTCAGATTTCAGATTTGAACAAACTAGCCCTGGAAGGCCCGTGGAAGACAACCTTTTTGTTGTCATCCAACTCTCAACTGGCAGCCGAAGTCCTGAATTTGAATTAGCATTGAGGATTAACATTGAGGATAAGCATTGAATTAGCATCGTGTAGCACCAGGGTACTACATTGTGTCAAATTGGTCAGCGCTTCTTAGAGCTAAAAGCGCAAAACTGCGCGCTGCGCCCACGGAGAGTTGAAAGAACTGCGCGAAACGCGCACTGGGGCTCCAAAAGCGAGCGTGGAATCGCGCTGCCGTGCACGCTTTGCAGTACCCTGATTAGCACCACCATAGGTCTATCTTCATGCTGTTGCACGAGGTCTTCCTTCCCTTTCTACCTGGCCCAGTTTTATTTTGTTCAAATCTGAAAGTTTTTTTCCTTCTAGTTATCATCTTCACTGCTTGCACTGATCCCTTGCTTTTCGTACTTCACTGATCCCTTGCTTTCCGTACTTCACTGATCCCTTGCTTTCTGTACTTCACTGATCCCTTGCTTTCCGTACTTCACTGATCCCTTGCTTTCCGTACTTTACTGATCCCTTGCTTTCCGTACTTCCATGCCACATTTGCAATCCAAACCCCATTATATCTCTGCATGCAGGTCAGCAGCACTGAACAAAGTTGGCTCCGCCATAGAAATTCACTACCCATCCAGTGCTTGCGAGATTTACTCGGCTTACCTGTAGCTATGGCAGCCGAGGTGGGCTTGCCCAATCAACCTGTCGACAACGAAATTCTCTGCAATATCTTGAGAATTAGTCTTACCTCCAGACTGAATGACAAGTATGTCGGAGCACGTGAACTCAAGGATCTATCAGAGACTGATAGCACCAAGGTAGCTGACGCGGGTGCCATCCCCCACCTTTTGGCCCTGTTGGCAGCGGACACAAAGATAATCATACAGCAGGATGTACTATGGGCTCTTGGTAATCTAGCCCTCAGCAACCTCGCCAACCAGGGTAAGGTGGCTGCTGCCGAAGCAATTCCTCCCTTGGTTGCATTGTTGTCTCCCAGCACTTCACCGTGTGTGCTGGGACCAGCAGCATGGGCTCTTGGAAGAATTGTTTCTAGAAACTCTGTCAACCAGGGCAAGGTGGCATCTGCCGGTGCCATTCCAGCCTTGGTGGCATTGTTATCCGCCAGCACTCCGGCGAATGTGCAGGACAAGGCAGCCAATCTTCTTGCTCATCTAATTCTCAACAACCCCGACAATCAGGGAAAGGTGGCCTCTGCAGGTGCCATTCTACCCTTGGTGGCATTGTTGTCGGCCAGCACTCAAGCACGTGTGCAAGAGGAGACGGCAATTGCTCTTGGAAATCTAGTTCTCCACAACTCCGACAACCAGGACAAGGTGGTATCTGCCGGCGCGATCCCCCCCTTGGTGGCATTGTTGTCGGCCAGCTCTTCATTGCAGGGGAAGTCAGCCAAGGCTCTTGCACATCTAGTTGCCAACAACCCTGACAACCAGGACAAGGTGGCATCTGCAGGCGCCATTTTACCCTTGGTTGCAATGTTGTCCGCCAGCACTCCTCCAGCGCATGTGCCAAACATGGCAGCATATGCTCTTGCAAATCTAGTCGTCAAAAATGCTCGAATTCAGGTCAAGGTCGCTGCTGCAGGTGCCATTCCCCCCTTGGTTGCAATGTTGTCGGCCAGCAATTCAGATGGTGTGCAGGTGCAGGCTGTCTTCGCCCTTGCCCGTCTTGCTATCAACAATCGTGACAACCAGGTCAAAGTGGTATCTGCCAACGGCATTCCCCCCATGGTGATATCGTTGTCCACCAGACTCCCACCCAGCGTGCAGCAGTCAGTATTGATCTGTCTAGGGCAAATAGCAGCCAGCAGTACATACAACAGGGAAATGGTGGCTGCTGCCGATGCCATCACTCCCTTGGTGGAATTGATGACTAATACTTCGACGCCAGCTTCAGTGTATCGGACAGCAGCATCGATTGTCACCAGTGTATTGTCTGATCCTCGTGTCCGTGTCGTCTTCACATCTGCAGCGCCCTTTCTCCCCTTGATTTCATTGTTGCAAGTCACTTATCCGAAGCACGTGCTGGATGGGACTACAAGTGTTCTAAGCCATCTTGCTCGTATAAGTCCTAGCATCCGGAGAGAGTTGGCTGCGGCTGGTATCATTCCTCCTCTCATGTCAGTCCGGGCTGCTAGTAGCACCCCGCCAGACGTGCAGGAGCAGCTGGGCGTGCTCCATGTGGCGTTGCAGGACGTGTGCTCTTGCCGGGATTGTGTATCCAAGAGTAAACGTGTGATTGGACAGACTTCACGTAAGGTTAGTTCAACATCAGAGCTTCAACCTCTTGGGGACACCACCTCTGTTGCGGAGCCTGTGGACCCAGACAAGCTTATGCAGGTGAGAGCTCGCGGTGTGTTGATGGCGTGGTGATGGTGTGGGTGGGGATGAGGGATATGAGGGTGGTTGTGAAAAGGGTGATGGTGGCGATACAACTATGATGGTGATTGCAATGGTGGTGGTGATGATAAAAACAATAATGTTGGTTGTTGTTGTGATGGGGTTGTAAACCTGGATATGGATGAAGTGGTTGTGATGGGGTGCTGGACATGGGATTTGGATACGGACTCTTGACCGTAGTTTAAAGTGGTTGATCGATTTTATCTTTGTGATAGGGTTGTTTGAACCTAGATATTGTGAACGTATGTCGTATGAATAAGTGGTTGTAAGATCTAGGGTGCGTGAAATGGAGTATGGCATTGAAGAGGTGTTGAAAGTGGTTGTGATAGGGTTGTGACCTAAGATATGATGAACGCAGGTTGAAGTGGAGGGGTTTTTAGTAGGGTGTTTTGAAAGGATATGGATTGCAAAGGGTGTTGAAGTGAGGTGTGTGTGAGCAGGGAGTTGAAATGGATTTATGGAGTGAAAGGTTGAAGTGGCTTGTGATAGGGTTGTTGACTAGGATATGAACGACTGTCAGTGGTTTTGAAGTGGTAATCCTGTGCAATAGGGTTGTTTGAACTGGTGATATGGATGAAGTGGATTGAAGTGGTTGTGATAGGGTTGTTGACCTAGATATTCATGAAGTGGTTGAAGTGGTTGTGATAGGGTTGTTGAACTAGATATTGATGAAGTGGTTGAAGTGGTTGTGATAGGGTTGTTGAACTGGATATGGATGAAGTGGTTGAAGTGGTTGTGATAGGGTTGTTGACCTAGATATTGATGACGTGGTTGAAGTGGTTGTGATAGGGTTGTTGACCTAGATATTGATGAAGTGGTTGAAGTGGTTGTGATAGGGTTGTGGACATGGATGTGGATGAAGGGCTCTAACAATCAGGAGGGCCTAACATGATGTACGTCTTCATTTGGGACTGATCCTGATGGTATCACAAATAAATAGGGAACGGCAAATCATATGGTGTTAACCGAAGACGAGTATGATATCATATGATATCATACAAAAATCATATGGTTTAATATCATATGATATGATGCCCCAGGCCAAAGTTACCTAGTCAGACCGCCGGCATCATATGATATCGTATGATATCATTTGATGACATGATATCATATGATATCATATTGCCGATCCCTACAAATAAAGCATTACTCTGGTCAGGCGTAGGAAAGCGCTGATTAAGAGATGTACACGCACATACATGCAGAAGGAAGAAGAAAGTGAAAACAACTTGTCTGCTCACACTTTAACCTCAGGAACTGTTGGAAGAAGAGGAGAGGGAGAAAGCTGCGAAGGAGGCCAAGGCTACAACTAAGAAGGTGAAGAAGCAGAGGCAGAAGGAGAAGAAGAAGGGGAAGGAGAAGGGGAAAGAGAAGGGGAAGGGGAAGGAGAAAAGCAAAGATGAGCAAGTGGCACCTAATCAGGTATCCGAGGGTGGAGACAAGGATGCAGAGAAGCATCTGATGCAGCAGCAACCTGCAGGGGAGGGTGGTGCAGGTGGTGGTAGTGGTGGAATGGAGCCAAGTGGTAGTGGCTCGTTGGTTCGAGCATGGGATAGGGAGTGTGTACTCACCCCCTCTGAACCTGAAGACACGCCACCCCCTACGCCTGGTTCTTCTTCTGGTAGATCTGTTGGCCCTGCTCTGTATGATGCTGTTCCTGGCAATTTAGATGCATCTGCTACTGCTACCACTCCTATTGCCACTGATGATGATGCTACTACCCCTATGGCTTCCTCTCCTGCTGCTGCTGCTGCTGCTGCTGCTAGTGCAGAAGCAGTGCCTGTTGTTAATGTTGCTGCTGGTACTGCAGCAGCCACAGCAGCTTGTGCTGGTGCACCTAGCCCCACTTCAAACCAGAAGCAGCAGCGGCACCCCATTCTGCAGGTCATTTGGCAGTTCATTCTTCTGCTCGTTCGGCAGATCACGTCACGGACAGCAATTCCTTCCTTGTACAGCCGCAGCCAAGGAATTGCTGTAGGTGGACTTGAACAGCCGCAGCGCATTATGCAGCCTCAGCTTGCACAACCCAGCAGCATCTCAGCCCCTCCAGGTGATGACGTGGCCCGAACCTTGGGTGGTGCAGCCCAAACATCTACCTCGCACACCCCCTTCCCACCAACAAGTTATGCCCACCACTGCCACACACACACACCTCTCCCCCACCTCTTCCACACGCCCCCTGCCCACCAACAAGTTATACCCACCACCACCACACACGCATGCAGTCATACCTGCCCTCCCCCCCCACCTCTCCCCCCTCCCCCTGCTTACCTCCCTACACCTCAATCCCCAGCCTCTCCTATTGGAGCATACCAACCGTTGAGGAATCAGCCTCCCTCCATCTCAGCAGCCGCCTCCACATCTACACCCCCCTCCCCTCCTGTACCAGCCTACATTGTCATACCTCCCTACACCGCTGCAGCACCCTCCGTAGGCCCCCCCAACACTAACCCAGTGCGGCGTACCTCGTATCCACCTCCTCCACTCGCTGCACACGGTGTTTGGCCGCCTGCTGTTGCAGGCCACACTGGCACCACGCAGTCTGCAATATACCCAGCTCACGTTCAGCTGATGAGACAGGCTGCTCTGTCCTCTACGGGTCCTTCACCGCCGCCCCCCCCCATTGCCTTATCATCTGCCCTCCCTAGGATCCCCTTGCAGCAGGGCCAGGGAGCTGTTTGTGGGATGGCAGCAGGGGCACGTGGTGGTGATGATGATGATGATGATGATCAGCATCTGTGTTGTGTATGTTTGTACAGGGAGCGGAATGTGTTATTGCAGCCTTGCGGCCATGTTGTCCTGTGCACCCATTGCTGCGATGAGGTGTTGGCAAAGTCATCCAAATGCCCCATTTGTCGTTCCCAAGTGTTGGAGCATGCAGTAATATGATAACGCCTAATGGGGCGTGGTGTTATAGCCATTCAGCGGATGATTTGGGTTCAAGGTTTCTGAAGAACCCGGACTTCGTACATGAAATCGAGAATAGGCCTGGAAATCTGAGAAATCTCGCGAGAATTCTTGATAACTGGCCTGAGATTCTGAGAACCAAGTCCGAAGTACAAAGTGTGCTTCCCAAATCATCCCCTGAATTGCTATAAGCGAGCCCGTCGTATGCGGGTGGGGAGCGGTCTCCTACCTCGACTGGACAAGCTACCATCGCGGTTGACGACGACCTGCAACGCCCAAGAGCGACCGAAGGGGTAGTCGACCCCCGACTCTTCATATGCGGTAATATAATAGTGAGGAGTGAGCGAGACTTCCACCTAGGCTAGCATGTCCCAACTAGCTAAACTACGTGCACTGGTCCTGTCAGCTTTGAGCTACCCAGGGGTGTAAACAGCCCCTCCCTCCCCCCCACCCCCCCATCCTTAAACTTAGCAGAAAACTGTATGTATGTATGTATGTTACAGGCCAGGGGTAGGCCAAATAGGCTAAAGGGAAACAGCCCCTCCCTAAACAGCCCCTCCCCCCTCCCCCCCACCCCCCACCCCATCCCCCCTCAGATCTGGGAGTGAACGCAGTACAAGTGTAGCTAGGTTCCCATGCGTGGTATCCTAGCTGCAGTGGACGCAGAGTGAACGCAGTACAAGTGTAGCTAGGCTCCCATGCATGGTATCCTAGCTGCAGTGGATGCAGAGTGGTCGCAGTACAAGTGTAGCTAGGCTCCCATGCATAGTATCCTAGCTGCAGTGGATGCAGAGTGAACGCAGTACAAGTGTAACTAGGTTCCATTGCATGGTATCCTAGCTGCAGGGGATGCAGGGCTCTTGCTAGGGGTTTTGTCATTCAATCAACTGCCTGCATGTGCCTAGGTGGCAATATGGTAGACAAAGGTTAGCCTTCAAGCCCAGTCTGGTTTGGAGTCGTGAAATGCATGAGGTCATCGTAACTCTACCTCAACCACCATCACGCCCATTTTGTCGGGCCCTCCTCTCTTGTGATTGTTGGGATTGGTGCTCTGGATTGCCTGCCTCGGCATCCCTCCCCTTTCCGCTCGTCTTTCCGCCTCTAGTTTTTTTACTGCTCCTCGTTTGTTTTCCAGGTTTGTGGGGTTGCCTAAAAAGCCACATGTTCCCTGATATAAAATTTGATTATAGGCAGGCTGTGCTGCTGTCTTGTCTCGGCGATGATTTGCTGAGTTAATGTAACGAACGAACCCTCTCTCTCTCTCTCTCTCTCTCTCTCTCTCTCTCTCTCTCTCTCTCTCTCTCTCTCTCTCTCTCTCTCTCTCTCTCTCTCTCTCTCTCTCTCTCTCTCTCTCCCCCCCCCCCAGTTCTGTCTCAGCACTGTTTTGCTGAGTTTATGTATCGATCTCTATGTCTCTTATAATTTGCTCGTAGCGGGTGCCCTTGCTTGTCTTTAGCTCTCTTGATTCATCCCCCTCTCTTGTGTTTGTTGGGCTCGATGCCCTATTGCCCTGGTTTGCCTGATTTTGATTTTGATTTTGTTTCATCCCTCCCCTTTCTGCCCTCTTTTCCTACTTGCTTGCTTTCATGGATATGTACCGTGTGGGTATGGAGTTATGCTTTCATGGAGTTTGTGTTAGTAAGCTTTGTACCGGCATGGTAACTGTAGTACTGGACTCTAGGTGTGATGTAAGCCCGTCCATCGCATACTTACGAGGCGGTTCCCTTAATACCCACTGGGCACGTCCTTCGAGGTCATTCTGTGACAATTCTTGGATGTTCAATTGTTCGAAATTTTCAATTTTCAATTTTTATTTTTTAGTAAGCTTTGTGGGGGTACCTCAAAAAGCCTCCTCTTCTTATAGAACTGGATACCGTAGTGTGAAGAAGTTATACATCTAATCTAGTTGAAACAAGTAATTTGTTCGACTTAACATTCTCCTGGTAATAATGTTTTTTACTGCCGAAGACGGCGAGCAGCCAAATTGCTGGCTGGAGCTATGTAACCAAGTTCAAGTTATAAATCTATACATATTACGCAGCTCATTGTGAGGTAAGACTCTGATGAGATAACTAGGCCTATCAGGTTTCCCACTCTCATCTCATGGAGAGGACATCCAAGTATGGTAAACAGCATTATTCCTTCCTTGTGAGCGAAAGGTGGCCACGGAAAAGAGTGCAGCGGACCGAAGCCAAGGTAAACGACTTAACGAGACAGTTGGGTCCAGGGTTACTTGGCTTCGTGTTACAAACGGAAAATAGTGCCGCGGACCGAAGCCAAGGTAAACGACTTAACGAGACAGTTGGGTCCAGGGTTACTTGGCTTCGTGTTACAAACGGACAAGAGTGCAGCGGACCGAAGCCAAGGTAAACGACTTGACGAGACAGTTGGGTCCAGGGTTACTTGGCTTCGTGTTACAAACGGACAAGAGTGCAGCGGGCCGAAGCCAAGGTAAACGACTTGACGAGACAGTTGGGTCCAGGGTTACTTGGCTTCGTGTTACAAACGGACATGAGTGCAGCGGACCGAAGCCAAGGTAAACGACTTGACGAGACAGTTGGGTCCAGGGTTACTCGGCTTCGTGTTACAAACGGACAAGACGGTGACCCTGGGGGCTGATGACGAGGCGAGTCAGTTGGGTCCAGGGTTACTTGGCTTCGTGTTACAAACGGACAAGACGGTGACCCTGGGGGCTGATGACGAGGCGAGTCAGTTGGGTCCAGGGTTACTTGGCTTCGTGTTACAAACGGACCCTAGGGGCTGATGAAAAATTATTAGTTCGCGTTTGCATTTTCCTGGTAACTTGTTTTGTACTGCTGAAGACGGCGAGCAGCCAAATTGCTGGCCGGAGCTATGTAACCAAGTTCAAGTTCAAGCCAAGGGGGGTCTCCAGGCTGGGTCTCCAAATGTGTGCGTGTGTGTGTGTGTGTGTGTGTGTGTGTGTGTGTGTGGTGGTGGGGGGGGGGGGGGGGGGGGGGGGGGGGGGAGGGGAGAAGTGGGTCAGAGTGTGTCCAGCTTGCATCTCAATGGGTGCTGGCTGACATACGAATATTGATGTATGAATGTTCAAATACAAGTCATGCAATTCTACTTGATCTCGGCTTGGGGGCTCCAGGTCAGGCTCCAGGCTGGCAGGCACAAGAGCACCAGGCTAGCAGGTTGTTGGGGGGCAGTTTTATGGGGGCCAATTTGTGGGGTCCAAATAGTCGAGGAATTTGTTGGGGGTCATTTTTGTGGGTCATTTGTTTGTTTGTTGTTTGGGTGGTGGGTGGGGGGGGTGGGTTAGGGGGTGGGGGGGGGGGGGGTGGGGGGGGGGTTGGGGGGTGGTTTTTTTTTTTTTTTTTTTTTTTTTTTTTTTTGTTTTTTCTTTTTTTTATATGTTTTTTTTTTTTTTGTTTTTTTTTTTTTTTGCCCTATTTTTTTTTTTTTCCAATTTGTTGGGGGGGGGGTGGAGGGGGCATTTATCAATCATTTATGGGGGGACCAAAAAGTTAGGGGCCACTTAGTTGTGGACTAAGCCGCGTTACTTGTGACCATCAGGGGGGCGACGGAGCATCAGGTGCAGTGTTAGGCTAAGGGTTTGCCCCAGGAGGAGATCGAGTGGGTTCGGGGTTGGGAGCTGGGTTGGTGCCCTTGCTGGCGACGGGCTCTTGCAGGGGGAGCGGCGCGTTGGGAGGGGGCAGCAGGGGTGGTAAGGGGTCCTCAGGAGGGGGGGGCATGAAGGGTGACGGGCTCATAGCCGCTGAGGAGGTGATGAGTCCGAAAACTATTGCAAGCACAATGTAGGAATTTGTTATCCCACCACAAAACAAAAAAGTGGACACTGGAGACAAAAAGGATACATGAGATCAAAATAGGGGAACAGGGGGGGGAGGACTGAAAGCTAGAGTGGTGATCAGTGGGGTCGGGTGATAATGTAGTATAAAAATAGTTGTATAACGTAAGACGTAAAATAGTGTTAGTGTGAGTGTGGTATTTATGTGGTATAGGGTGGAATGGTGGTGGTGGATGGGCTCATAGCCAGCCGCTCTTGCAGACATACAAAAAAAGGAAAAAAGGGGGGTGGGGAAGGGGGAGGGGAGCCGAATAGTTGCGCTGTGTAGTATGTGTCACCGGTGACAGTACGATTATAATGATTATTATAATCTGTTATAGTGATGATTTAATGATGAATACAATGAATGATGATTATAATGAATGATGATTATAATGAATGATGATTATAATGAATGATAGTTATAATGAATGATCTTCTCCTGCCTGCTGGCTTTCCTGCATGCTGCTTCCCTGCCTGCTGCCTTCTCCTGCCTTCTGCTTCCTCCTAGCCTGATGCTTATCCTTCCTGCTGCTTCTCCTGCCTGCTGCCTTCCTACTGCCTGCTGCTTCCTCCTGCCTGCTTCTTCTCTTACCTGCTGCTTCTCCTGCCTGCTGCTCTCCTGCCTGCTTTCTTCTACTGCCCTGCTGTTTCTCCTGCCTGCTTCTTCTCCTTACTGCTGCTTCGCCTGCCTGCTGCTTCGCCCTGCCTCTGCTTCTCCTGCCTGCTGCCTTCTCCTGCCTGCTGCTTCTCCTTCCTGCCTTCTTCCCTTCTTATGCTTCTCTGCCTGCTGCCTTCTCCTGACTGCTGCTTCTCCTTCCTGCTGCTTTCCTTCCTGCTTCTTCTCCGCCCCTGCTTCTTCTCCCTCCTTCTTCTTCTCCTTCCTGCTTCTTCTCCTTACTTCTTCTTCTTCTGCCTCTTCTTCTTCTCCTTCCTTCTTCTCCATTCGTGCTTCTTCCTCCTTCCTTCTTCTCCTGCCTGCTTCTCACTGGTCCTTCTTCTCCAGTGTGGCGGTGGACTGTCGGCCACTGCCTGACTGGGGCTGCTTCGGTAGTCCTTCTGCTTGCGTTACTTCATGTGCGTTGCTGGGTGTTCATTAGTGGGGCTGTCTGCGTTCCCGATGTCGGATGATCTGGTCTGCTGCTGCTCCCTGCTGCTGTGCTGCTGGTCTGCTGCATGCTTCTGCTGCGTGCTTGCTCCCTGCTGCTGCTCGCCCCCAATACTACTTCATAACAAAAGCCCATGCGCTTCTCTGCTTCTATCACATGCCACTTAGTGCTGCTCCTACAACCCGCCCAAGCTGCGCCCTGTCCTCCGAACGCCCAAAAATCTCGGGGGCATCGCCCCCCACGTTCCTCAAACAACGTCCCTCCCGGGTCAGGCACAAACACCCCCGTTTCCAAGGTGTGGTCCCATCCGGGTCCGTCATTATTCCTCACTCTTTGTCCCGGGAGGAAACGGGGTTTGCCCTGACCCGGGAGGGAACCGGGGGATCATAATATGCCTTCACCACAGGAGGGAAACCACGGGGGGGGTTTGCCCTACCCGGGAGGGAAACGGGGGGGTTGCCTGACCCAGGAGGGAAACGGGGGGGGGTTGCCTGACCGGGCGGGAAACGGGGGGGTTCCAATTCCCCAGAGGGAAACGTGGGGTGTTCGATGCCCAAGAGGTAAACTCGGGTTAAAAGATTCCTAGTAGTGTCGATGCAATAAGGTACTCGTTCCTAGTAGTTGCCCCAGAAAGGGGGAATGCTGCTAGATGATTCCAATGATGATTATAAAATTATATTATAATGAATGATGATTATAATTATGATTACAATGAAAATTAAGATGAATGATGCTAATAATGCTGACGATTATGATGATGATTATATTGATGATTATAATGACTGATGCTTTTAATGATGACAACATTGATTATTATAATGAATGATGCTTTTAATGATGATTACCATGATAATAATAATGAATGATGATTATAATCAGGGATTTGTTTTCGTTTTTGAAGCCCCCCTTTTCCATAGCTATTCTGGTTCCGGAGCCATCTGGCCAGTGTCCGTTTGTAGCTATTCATAGCTATTCTGGTTCCGGAGCCATCTGGCCAGTGTCCGTTTGTAGCTATTCATAGCTATTCTGGTTCCGGAGCTATGCGGCCAGTCTTCGTTTGTAGCTATTCAGAGCTATTTTCAAATTGGCGTCTTTCAACATACTAACTTATAATTGAACTTGTCCGAGGATGGCCGAGCTTAAGTGGATCTTGGTCTGGTCTAGGTTTCCCACAATTACACGCACACTCCATAAGTGCAGATGATTTATACTTATCTCCCTATCAACTCCATATATCTACCTCAATCTCATAATAAAGTGGTTATACTCCTCCCCCCTGAACTACTGCTTACCCCTTAAGTGGATCTAGGTCTGGTCTAGGTTTACCCCAGTTGCATTCACACTCCATAAGTTCAGATGATTGATCCCCTGAACTACTGCTTACCCCCTCCACTCTCCATCAGAACCAATCCATTGCCCTTCTCCCCCCCCCCCCCCCCCCCCCCCCCACCGCACCCCCCCACGCACCCCGACCACCCCCCACCCCCACCCCACCCTCACACCCCACCCACGCCCCAGGCACCCACAACATTGCACACACTCCCCTCCTCCCACCAATCTGCCTACCGCTCTTGCGCTTCATTTGCGGCGAGATTTGATCATGCAGAAATACAAAGACCAGGTTGCAAATTCAACCTACCTGATTGAACCAAGTTGCGAAGTGTTGATTCCGCGTTGTGTACCGGAACTGCGCAATCATAAATCTAAACGCCTAGAGCTTCTGCTTTGCACGCAGTTACCCACTCAGTTGGGTTTTCAAGCTTTCCAATCGAGTCAATCAGCCTACGCAAATAAACTCGGTGCATGGTACGCAATACATCTGTTTGATCATCTGTTTGATCATCTGTTTGATCATCTGTTTGATCATCTGTTTGATCAATACATCTGTTTGATCATCTATTTGATCATCTGTTTGATCAATACACCTGTGTTTGACCATGACCCATAGGGGGAACAGTCTTCCTCTCAGCAGGGAGCATCCTTGGAATATTCGACAGATGGGAGTACAATACCTCTGGGTAAGCTAGTACCGCCCCCCCTTTGGGGGGGCCCTTAGGGAAGGGAGGGGTCCCACTTGAAGGTACTTGGAGGACGAAATGCTCGTCACGTTTCATCTGCCTGAGATAACTGGAGAACTCCCTTTGTCCTGGAGAACAGCTACGAGGCTGCAGCTCGCACTTGACCCCTCTATGTAGCTGCCAGCCAGGGGTTGACCTCTACTACTACGGCGATGTGGGCGTTTGGGTGTTACTGCACGGGGGGAGGGGGGGGCCTGGCCAGAAATTCGAGGAGTTCCAGGCCAAGTCAGCTCCTAGGCGGCCTGGGCCAGGCCTGTTGGGACTTGAGGGCCAGATCTAGCTGCATCGCTCAAATCGATTTCATCGCTAGGCCAATCTCGAAAGCGATGGGTTTCATCACTAATAGCGACACATCGCTCAGATAAAAACCTGATGATAATGAATGTCGATTACAATGATGATGATTATAATGAATGATGATTCTTATAATGGTTACAATGCTGATTATAATGCTGATCTTATGAATGATTATAATGAATGATGATTCTTATGATGATTACGATGATAATAATAATGAATGATGATTCTTATGATGATCTTATGATTGATTATAATGATGGTGCAGATGATGACATCTATAATAGAAAATCTATACATAGTCCATTAAGTCAGAAAAAATACCTACCAGTTGTTTCCGCCTGCGGATGAATTTGTGTGGATGGGGTGGTGTGGGATGGGTGGGTGGGTGGGTGGGTGATGGTGGTGGTGGTGGTGGTCATGCTACTAGTTGTCGCTGTGGTTTTAGTGGTCATGCTACTGATGGTGGTGGTGGTGGTGGTGGTCATGCAAATAGTTCTTGTTGCTGTAGTACCCACCAGTTGTTTCCGCCTGTGAAGCAAACTATGAGGAAGATGACGAGGCCTAGGAGGAGCAAAGCTGACGCGACATATATCTTCATGCGACAGTTCTGCCACCACATTTTGTTTCGTAGTTGCCGCCCCTTCTTTTGGAATTGGGTGGCCTGCAAGGCAAAACAGAGTAAGGCGGTACAGATGTGAATCTGGGACCTTTGGGAATTGGGTGGCATGCAATGCAAAACAGAGCGAGGCAGTACAGATGTGAATCCGGGACCTTTGGGAATTGGGTGGCCTGCAATGCGAAACAGAGTGAGGCGGTACAGATGTGAATCCGGGACCTTTGGGAATTGGGGGGCCTGCAAAGCAAAACATAGACAGTCTAATAATGAACACTCACATGGGACACATGGGACAAATGCACAAGTAAATGGTTCATACGCTTTCCCATCCACCCATCCAACACACACACACACCCTTACTCTCCATCACCACCTATACCCACCCACCACTGGGACAATGGGCCCTGCCAGTAAATGGTTCATACGCCTTCTCATCCACCCACCCATCCAACACACACACACACCCTTACTCTCCATCACCCCACCTACCCACCCACATGGGACACATGGGGCACATGCACGAGTTAATGGTTCCCATCCACCCATCCAACGCAAACACACACCCTTACTCTCCATCACCCCACCTACCCACCCACCCACCCACATGGGACACATGTCATACATATTTAACATACATGAGTGAATGGTACACCCCACCTACCTACCCACCCACATGGGACACAAAGAGTTTTCAAATCATGAAAGTTCACATGTTTCACATGCACGAGTGAATGCTTCACATCCGCTCCCTCCTCCCCCCCCCCCCCCCCCCCCCCCCCCCCGCCCCTCCACCGCACCACAGGCACCCGTATTCTCCTCCACCACCCCACCTACCTACCCACGAACCGAAACACACACAGACTTTAAATCACGAACGCTCACATGTTTCATATGCACCAGTTCATCCACCCTCCCGTCCAATAATCTGCCACCACACCCACACCCACCCAACCTCCCCCATGGGACGCATGCTACACATGTTTCACATGCACAAATAAATGGTGCATCCACTTTCCCATCCACCCATCCAACACACACACACACCCTTCCTCTCTCCACCACCCCCTTACTCTCTCCACCACCCCACCTACCCACCCACCAGAACACAGAGACTTATACATCATGAACGCTCACATAGTCCATATACATGTGTGCATGGGTCATCCACCCTCCAAGCCACTCTCCTCCACCCCCCAACCCCCCCCCCCTCCATCCACTCATCCCTCCCCACCACCCCCCTCATCCTCCACCACCCCCCCCCCCCCCCCCCCCCCTCCCATCCACTCATCCTCCCCGCCCCCCCCCCCCCCCCCCCCCCCCCCCCCCCCCCCCCTCCATCCACTCATCTCCCCCCCCCCCCCCCCCCTCCCCCCCCCCCCCCCCACCTACCTACCTAACCCACCTCCCTAACCACTCATACCTCCCCCCCCCCCCCCCCCCCCCCCCCCACCTACCTAACCACTCATCCTCCCACCCCCGGCCCACCCCCCTCCCCCCCCCCCCCCCCCCCCTCCCATCCACTCCTTCTCCACACCACCCCCACCACCTACCTTAAACCAATCCACATGTTGGGGGTTCGACTCCCCCTTTGGTCGCTCTTGGCGTTGCAGGTCGGTGCCAACCGCGATTGTACTTGTCTGCATTGAGGTAGGAGTACCGGCTCCCCAACCGCTGCGTACGATGGGCTCCCTTACACCACGCCCCACCAGGCGTTATCCATCACCGTTAAAACGGCACCCACATGGACAACGCGCAAACATAAGTGAGAGCCCCTTACTCTCCACCACCTTATCACCCCTATCCCCATCTACCGTACCCTACCAGTGCAAACAAGAGACCCTTTTCCCTCCACCCCCTTACCCACACCCCCTCCCCCCCCGTGTCGTAAGCTCCTCTGCCCGATCCACCCCATTCCAAACCCCCCCCCCCCCCCCCCCCCCCCCCCCCATCCCTCTCATCCCTCACACCTGTGTTGTCAGCTCTCTTGCCACTCCCACCATTTCAATCCCACCCAAACATCTCACCCATCTCCCCACCCCTCCCATCCTGTGTGTCAGGCTCCTCAGCCCGATCCACCATCGTCTCAATCTTCTCTCCCCTCTCCAGCACTCGCTCGATGTTATCCATCATGACGCCCTTCACATCGTTCACCTTCTTCTGGACAGCAGCTACCTTGCAGATCTCATCGGGATGTCCGATGCAGTATTCCATGTGTGCCTTCAAACGAGGGCTGTGTGGAATGGTGTGTGGTGGTGTGGGAGGGTGACTAGGTGTGGTGTGGTGTAGTGTGGTGTAATGGAGTGTAGAGTCAGGTCGTTCACCTTCTTCTGGACAGCAGCTACCTTGCAGATCTCATCGGGATGTCCGATGCAGTATTCCATGTGTGCCTTCAAACGAGGGCTGTGTGGAATGGGGAGAGGGGGGTGCGTGAGTTTTTTGTGTGTGTGGTGTTTGCGTGTGTTTTGTTGTGCTGCTGTGGTGTGGTGTGGTGTGAACTTCGTAGATCTCACCGGGATGTCTAATGCAGTATTCCATGTGAGCCTTGAAACGAGGGCTGTGTGAAATGGTGTGTGGTGGTGTGGGAGGTCAACTAGGTGTGGTGTGGTGTAGTGTGGTGTAATGGAGTGTAGCGTCACGTCGTTCACCTTCTTCTGAACGGCAGATACCTTGCAGATCTCACCGGGATGTCCGATGCAGTATTCCATGTGAGCCTTCAAACGAGGGCTGTGTGGAATGGTGTGTGGTGGTGTGGGAGGGTGACTAGGTGTGGTGTGGTGTAGTGTGGTGTAATGGAGTGTAGAGTCAGGTCGTTCACCTTCTTCTGGACAGCAGCTACCTTACAGATCTCATTGGGATGCCCGATGCAGTTTTCCACGTGTGCCTTCAAACGAGGGCTGTGTAAAACGGGGAGAGGGGGGTGCGTGAGTTTTTCGTGTATGTTTTTTTTTTTTTGTGTGTGTTGTTGTGGTGTGGTGTGGGGTGAACTTCTGAGTCTCACCAGAGGTCGCAATTCAGTATTATCATGTGTGCGTCTTCAACGAGGCTGTGTGCAATGGTGTGTGGTGGGTGTGGTAGGGGTCGACTAGGTGGGTTTGTTGTGTGTGTAATGGAGTGTAGTGTCACATCCTTCATTTTCTTCTGAACGGCAGATACCTTGCAGATCTCACCGGGATGTCAAATGCAGTAATCCATGTGTGCCATCAAACGAGGGCTGTATGAAACATAGAGAGAGGGGTGCGTGAGTTTTGTGTGTGTGTGTGTGTGTGTGTGCTTCAGTTTGGTGTGTGTGTTTTAGTTCAATTATTAGCGGAACCCCCCTTCTGGGGTGCGAGAGCCCTCAGATTCACCTGGTTGTCCGTCTGTGCGGACGACCGATGAACGCGGAAACGAGAAACACTGACGCTGTCAGCCACTGTCTTCTAATGACTGGCTTCGTCAGTTCGGTAACATGCCGTCTCCCCGTATATTGAATTTATTTGAAAAACTAATATTATTGTGACACTACAATAATATTAGTTAATATTAGTTTTTCAAACACTAATATAAATTGCCGTTCCCTTCTTGGTTGTAGGCCAGGTTGAGTAGCTACTTGGGCTACTCAAGCCTGATTCAGGATAGATGCACAGCCATTCCATGCACAGCAACCGTGTTTGTTACACACTGAGATTCAAAACATTAAGTGATCAAATATCACATTGAAGCATTGAAGCAAACGAGGGCTGTGTGAGGGGGAGAGCTGCAACTGTGTTAGTTACACGCTGAAATTCAAAACATTTAGTTGGTAATTCAAATATCGCATTGAAGCATTGAAGCAAGCGAGGGCTGTGTGCAGTGCTTTTAGTTTCAAACCTGAAAGTGGTTTTTTCCTGACTTTAAGGTTTTAGGCCTCCTCCAGGGACAGCGTTTTAGTGCTTTACACAGCTTTTATAGCTTTTTGTAGCATTATAAGCAAAACATAACTGTTTTTTTACTTTTTTTACAGCGATAATATCGCTGAAACGGGGTCGAAAGTAGCGATCGCTATATATAGCGGAAATAAACATCCCTGGCTGTGTGAGGGGTAGAGCAGCAACCGTGTTTGTTACACACTGAGATTCAAAACATTTAGTGCTCAAATATCACATAAAAAAAACATTTGCTACACACACAAATATAATGTATAGATACGCACATTTATGTATATATATAAAAATTGCAAATTGCACATATTTATAAATATGGAATATAGCATATATAAATTGTTACACACGTAAATATAATTTAAAGTATAATTAAAGTTATACATATTTAACAAGAATAAATTCAAAACTCACCCAAAAGCTCTGTCCAGTCCATGTGCTGTAGAAGTGGTAGCCTTCAACGCAGGAAGTTGCACACTCTCACATGCCAATCACACCCTACACACTCCATTGCCCCCCCCCCCCCGCCCCCCCCCCCCCCCCCCCTCCCACGACCACACACTGGCATGGCCAAAAGCTCTGTCGCAGTCTCATATTCTGAAGAAGGGTAGCCTAACCAGCAAGTTGCAGCACACCCATGCCACACACCCATGCCCCCCCTCTCCCCTCGCCAACAAACAGTGCACACTCACCCAAAAGGCCTCTGTTCCAGTCCATGTGCTTAGAAGTGGTATGCCGTAACCAGGTCGATTGCACACACACATGCCACACACACATGCGCCCCCCCCCCCGCCCCCCCTCCGCACACACACCACACAAAACTCTGTCTCAGTCCATGTCGTAGAAGTGGTCTGCCTTAACCAGGGGGGTAAAGGCAGGGTAAAGATAGGTTCTCTTTTCCCCCCCCCCCTGGCCCCCCGCCCTCGTGGTACCCCTAATCCTCCGCTGCGCACCCCCCCTTCCCTCCTAACTAAAACTCACGCACCACAGACCGCAAAAGCTCTGTCCAGTCATGTCCTGTAGAAGTGGGTCGCCGTAACTCAGCCGAATTGGCACACCCACAGCACACACCCATGCCCCCCCCCCCCCCCCCCCCCCCCCCCACACACACCACCCAAAAGCTCGTCGTGCAGTCCATGTCCTGTAGAAGTGGAGCCTTACCAGGAAGTGGCACACTCCACATGCCACACACGCCATGCCCCCCCCCTTCACCCCCCCCCCCCCAACACACACCCAACACCAAAAGCTCTGTCCAGTCCATGTCCTGTAGAAGTGGTAGCCGTAACCAGGCAAGTTGCACACCCAAATGCCACACACCCACACACCCATGCCCCCCCTCCCCTCCCAACACACACACACACTCACCCAAAAGCTCTGTCCAGTCCATGTGCTGTAGAAGTGGCAGCCTTATCTGAAAAGTTTTTCTCAAACTCCTCCCGCACCTGGACAGAATAAATGAATGGATAAATAGATGAATGGATGGATTAATTAATGAATGGATGGATACTGACGCTGTGGTGTCCTTAACTTCACGTCCTGTGAGTAACTGTATTACACGGATATAACAATTTCACTTTCGATTTCGAAGGATACTAGATGGATGCACGTATACATTTGAATATGCAGAATTTGAGAGCATTTGAGTGTGTATGCAGGAATAAATAAATACATGAATGGAAAAATAGATGCATGGATGGATTAATTAATGAATGGATGGATACTGGATGGATGCACGTATACATTTGTAAATATGCAGAATTTGAGTGCATTTGAGTATGTATGCAGGAAAACATTTGAATATGCAGAATTAGAGTGCATTTGAGTATGTATGCAGGAATACATTTGAATATGCAGAATTTGAGTACATTGAGTATGTAGGATGCAAGGAATACATTTGAATGATGAATTTGAGTACATTTGGAGTATGTATGCAGGAATACATTTGATATGTCAGGAATTTGAGTAGCATTTGAGTATGTATGTTCGGGAATACATTTGAAATATGGCAGAATTGGTACCTTTGAGTATGTTGCAGAATACATTTGATAAGTCGAATTTGAGTACATTTGAGTATGTATGTCAGGAATCATTTGAATATGTGCAGAATTGAGTACATTTGAGTCTGTATGCAGGAAAAAAATCATTTGAATATGGCAGTCTTTGAGTACATTTGAGTATGTATGCAGGAATACATTTGAATATGCAGAATTTGAGTACATTTGAGTATGTATGCAGGAATACATTTGAATATGCAGAATTTGAGTACATTTGAGTATGTATGGCAGACTCTTTGAGTCGGCAGAATTGGTGAGTATCATTTGAGTATGTATGTGGGCATGAATACATTTGAATATGCAGAATTTGAGTACATTTGAGTAGTATGCAGGAATACATTGAATATGGGCAGAATTTGAGTACATGTTGAGTATGCTGCAGGGAATAAGCATTTGAATAATTCATAATTTGAGTAGCTTTTTGAGTATGTATGGGCAGGAATACATTTGAATATGCAGAATTTGAGTACATTTGAGTATGTATGCAGGAATACATTTGAATATGCAGAATTTGAGTACATTTGAGTATGTATGCAGGAATACATTTGAATATGCAGAATTTGAGTACATTTGAGTATGTATGCAGGAATACATTTGAATATGCAGAATTTGAGTACATTTGAGTATGTATGCAGGAATACATTTGAATATGCAGAATTTGAGTACATTTGAGTATGTATGCAGGAATACATTTGAATATGCAGAATTTGAGTACATTTGAGTATGTATGCAGGAATACATTTGAATATGCAGAATTTGAGTACATTTGAGTATGTATGCAGGAATACATTTGAATATGCAGAATTTGAGACATTTGAGTGTATATGCGGAATAACATTTGAATATGCAGAATTTGAGGACATTTGAGTATGTATGGCAGGAATACATTTGAATTGGCAGAATTGGGAGTATGTATGCAGGAATACTTTGAATATGCAGAATTTGAGTACATTTTAGTATGTATGGCAGGAATAGCTATTTGAATTGCAGAATTTGTGAGTACATTTTAGTATTATGCAGGAATCATTTGAATAGGGCAGAATTTGAGTAGGCATTTGAGTATGTATGCAGGAATACATTTGAATATGCGACTTTGAGTACATTGAGTATGTTACGTCAGAAATACATTTGAATTTCAGAATTTGAGTAACTTTGAGTATGTATGCAGGGAAAAAAAGCATTTGAATATGCTGCAAGAATTTGAGTACATTTGAGTATGTATGGCAGGAAACATTTGCATATGGCAGATTGAGTATCATTTGGTATTATGCAGGAATACATTTGAATATGCAGAATTGTGAGTACATTTGAGTATGTAATTCAGGAATACATTTGGAATATTCAGAATTTGAGTACATTTGAGTATTGTATGCGGAATCATTTGAATTATGCAGAATTTGAGTAGGTCATTTGAGTATGTAATGGCAGGAATAGCAACGATTTGAATATGCGAATTTGATAGCATTTGAGTTATGTATATGCGAATACAATTTGAATATGGCAGAATTTGAGTAGCATTTGAGTATGTATGGCAGCATACATTTGAATATGGCAGAATTTGAGTATCATTTGAGTTGTATGGGCAGGTACATTTGAATATGCAGAATTTGAGTACATTTGAGTATGTATGCAGGAATACATTTGAATATGCAGAATTTGAGTACATTTGAGTATGTATGCAGGAATGCATTTGAATATGCAGAATTTGAGTACATTTGAGTATGTATGCAGGAATACATTTGAATATGCAGAATTTGAGTACATTTGAGTATTATGCAGAATACATTTAATATTCAGAGTTGAGTACATTTGAGTATGTATGCAGGAATACATTTGAATATGCAGAATTTGAGTACATTTGAGTATGTATGCAGGAATACATTTGAATATGCAGAATTTGAGTACATTTGAGTATGTATGCAGGAATACATTTGAATATGCAGAATTTGAGTACATTTGAGTATGTATGCAGGAATACATTTGAATATGCAGAATTTGAGTACTTTGAGTGTGTATGCAGGAATACATTTGAATTGCAGAATTGAGTACATTTGAGGAAAAAAAAAAAAGTATTACCAGGAATCACATTTGATATGCAGAATTGAGTATGTATGCAGGAATACATTTGAATATGCAGAATTTGAGTACATTTGAGTATGTATGCAGGAATACATTTGAATATGCAGAATTTGAGTACATTTGAGTATGTATGCAGGAATACATTTGAATATGCAGAATTTGAGTACATTTGAGTATGTATGCAGGAATACATTTGAATATGCAGAATTTGAGTACATTTGAGTATGTATGCAGGAATACATTTGAATATGCAGAATTTGAGTACATTTGAGTATGTATGCAGGAATACATTTGAATATGCAGAATTTGAGTACATTTGAGTATGTATGCAGGAATACCTTTTGAATATGGCAGATTTGAGTAGCATTGAGTATGTATGCAGGAATACTTGAATATGCAGAATTTGAGTACATTTTGAGTATGTAGGTGCAGGAATACATTTGAATATGGCAGAATTTTGAGTACATTTTGAGATGTATGCATGAATACATTTGAATATGGGTCAGAATTTGAGTACATTGAGTATGTAATGGCAGGATACATTTGAAATATGGGCAGAATTTGAGTACATTTGATTATTATGCAGGAATCATTTGAATATTGCAGAATTTGAGTACCATTTGAGTATGTAGCAGGAATACATTTGAATAATGGGCAGAATTTGCGTACATTTGAGTATGTCTGCATGAATACATTTTAATACTGCAGAATTTGAGTAGCATTTGAGTATGTGTGCAGGAATACATTTGAATATGCAGAATTTGATAGCATTTGAGTATTATGTCAGGAATACTTGAATATGCAGAATTTGAGTACATTTGAGTATGTTGGAGGTGCCTTCTCCCTTTTGCACTCTTCCTCATTTTCTTCTTGCGATTTGAGTATGTAGCAGAATACATTTTAATATGCAGAATTTGAGAGCATTTGAGTATGTATGCAGGAATACATTTGAATATGCAGAATTTGAGTACATTTGAGTATGTATGCAGGAATACATTAGAATATGCAGAATTTGAGTACATTTGAGTATGTATGCAGGAATACATTTGAATATGCAGAATTTGAGTACATTTGAGTATGTATGCAGGAATACATTTGAATATGCAGAATTTGAGTACATTTGAGTATGTATGCAGGAATACATTTGAATATGCAGAATTTGAGTACATTTGAGTATGTATGCAGGAATACATTTGAATATGCAGAATTTGAGTACATTTGAGTATGTATGCAGGAATACATTTGAATATGCAGAATTTGAGTACATTTGAGTATGTATGCAGGAATACATTTGTAATATTTCAGATTTGAGTAGCATTTGAGTAGGTATGCAGGAATACATTTGAATATGGCAGAATTTGAGACATTTGAGTATGTGTGCAGGAAACATTACAACAACACACAACACCATCACCCCTGTGCTCAGATGTACCTGTCATCACACACACCACCACACCAGCACCACTGTGCGCAAGATGTACCTGTCATCACACCCACCCACAACACCAGCACCAGCTGGTTGGCTCAGATGTACCTGTCATCACAACACACCAAACCCCAGCGACCAGCTGTGGCTCCGATGTACCTGTCATCACATACACACACAACACCAGCACCAGCTGTTGCCGATGTACCTTCATCACAACACCACACAACACCAGCACATCTGTGCCTCAGATTACCTGTCATCACCACACACACAACACCAGCACCAGCTTGTGGCTCAGATTATACCCTGTCATCAAAACACAACAACACCAAGCACATCTGTGCTCAATGTACCTGTCGCACAACCACCCAACACCCAGCACCAGCTGTGCCAGAGTAGCCTTCCATCACAAACACACGAACACCATCACCAGCTTGGCTCAGATGTACCTGTCATCACAACACACCCAACAACCAGCACCAGCTGTGCTCATAGTACCTGTCATCACAACACACACAACACCAGCACCAGCCTGTGCTCATGTACCTGTCATCACAACACACACAACCCCAGCACCATCTGTCTTCAGATGTACCTGTCATCACAACCACCACACCAGCACCAGCGTGCTCATATTCCTGTCTCACAACACACACAACACCAGCACCAGCGTTGCTCAGATGTACGCTGTCCTCACCACACACACACCAGCACCAGCTTTGCTCAGCATTGTCCAACCTGTCATCACAGACACACACACAACACCAGCACCAGCTGTGCTCGATGTTACCGAGTCATCCACACACACACCACACCATCACCAGCTGTGCTCATATGTACCGGTCGCACAACCACACAACACCAGCACCACGGTGCTCGATGTACCTTCCACAAACACCCACAACCCAGCACCACTGTCCAGATTACTGTCATCACACCACACAACAACCAGCACCAGCTTGCTCAATGACCTGTCATCCAACACACACCCCCCAGCACATCCTGTGGCTCATATTCCTGTCATCACACACCACAACACCAGCACCAGCTTGTGCTCAGATGTCCTGTCCATCACAAACCCACACACCCAGCACCCAGCTGTGCTCAATGTCCTGTCATCACAACACCACACAACCCAAGCACAGCACCAGCTGTGCTCAGATGTACCTGTCATCACAAACACACCCCACACCACACCAGCTGTCTCAGATGTACCTGTCATCCACCACACACCACAACACCATCAACCCTGTGCTCAGATGTACTTCATCACAACACACACAACACCAGCCCACTGTGCTCAGATGTACCTGTCATCACACACACAAACACCAGCACCAGCTTGCTCCGATGTACCGTCCTCACAACACACAAACACCAGCAACCATCTGTGCTCAATGTCCTGTCATCACACACACGCACAACACCAAGCACCACGGTGCTCAGATGTCCTGTCATCCCAACACACCAAACACCAGCAACCAGCTGTGCGCGATTACCTGTCATCACAACACACATGAGTTATACACCCAACACACACAACCACTACCACCACCACCCGCCTGCAGTACTCAGTGTACCTTATCACACCACCACTAACAAACCCCCCACCACTACCACCATCACCGCAACCCAGGCCGCCAAACCGAAATACCACCGCCTCAGCATATCTCAGTGCACCTTTCATCACAACAACAACGTGGATAGCACACACACAACACACACCACTACCACCAAAAAAAAAAAAAACAACAAAAAAAAAAAAACACCCCATCAACCTCCACCACCAGCAGTGCTTAGGTCATCACAAACACACATTGCTTTAGTACACACACCACCACCACTACCACCCATCAACCACCACCACCGCCGCCACCAGCTTGCTTAGGTGAGCGTGTAATCAGAATTCACACACACCCTACACATACACAAACACATGGACACAAAACACACCAAGCATCACACACACGCACCAACACACACTCACCACACCACATACATACACAGTTAATGCCCCACTTCCCCACCACACACCATCCACCAATACACACACATAGCAGCAACCCCACAGTACGCAACACGTCGCATACGAACACTCACAACCCCCACACTTAGCAGCAACACACCTCCCAACACACACTCAGCACCACATACAAACATGACATTATGCCCACTCACACAACACACACATACCAAATACACACACATAGCATCCCCACACCTAAACACACGCATACAAACACGCACAAACACACACACTTACAGCACCACAGCACCATACCAACATACAACTCAGCCACACATACATGCAATACATACCCGTAATGCCCACATACCACCACCACAATACACAAATACACACACATAGCATCACCCACACCTACAAACAAACACTCATACAAACAACGCACAACACACACATTTAGCACACACAAACACTACCAACATAACACTCAGCAACACACATACTGCATACATACCCAGTAATGCCCACCTACCAACACGCATCCCAAATAACACACATATCACTCATCAGCACCGCACACCTACAACAACACACACGCATACAAAACACACGCACAAACACCCACATTAGCAGACAGCACACACATACCAACATACACCATCACAGCACATAATGCATACATACACAGTTATATGCAACAACCACCCAACACAAAGCATACACAAATACACACACAGATGCAGCACCCACACTACAAACACACGCATATACAAACACCGCACAACATACACACTTAGCAGCCACACACACATACCAACTAACCTAAGCACACACATACATACACAGTTTAGGCACACACCCAACACACACAGACACAATACACCACATATCATCACCACACAGACAAACACACTCATCAAACACGCCAACACCCAAACTTAGACAGTACAACACACATCCCAACCGCCTCAGCACACACATTCCTACATACACAGTTATGCACCATCCCAACACACTCATACACAAATACACACACATACACAAGCCCACCTTCACCTTCAAACACACACCACACACCCACTTAGCAGCACACTCACACATACCAACACCACTAAGCACACACATACATCCACCAGTATGCACACATCCCAACACACAATACACAAATGCACAACACTAGCATCACGCCACCTCATGCAGCACACACATACCAACACATTCACACACCTCGCATCACAGCAACCTCACGCGCACACACATACCAACAATGCACACAAATACCAACACACACAGAGCGCACCTGCAGCACGCCACTTTTCTTCTGCAGAACCTCCAACTTGTTGATGCAGCACACAGACGACACACACATACCAACACACAAACCCCAACACACACCCGCACACAAATACCAACACAGGCACAGCGCACCTGCAGCACAGCCACCTCTTTCCTGCAAACGTCCAACTTGGTGGGAGACAAGCACCCGACGAACACCCCATAACCAACACAACGCAAATACCACCAACACACACCACACAATACCCACCCACCCGCACACCTGTAGCACAGCCACCTCTTTCTGAAGACGTTGAACGTGTGAGACAAGCACACAAAACAATACACACAGCGCACACAAGCAAACACACATGCACACAAGCCAACCCCCATGGCACCTGCGCCCCGCCACCTCTTTCTGCAGAACTCCAACTTGGTAAGCCACCGCCATGTCGTATACCGCTCGCTGCAAAACGTCTTCCTCGCCCTCTGACGGGTTGCCAGGGTCCAGCTGACACACACACAGTCAGCAGCACACGCCGCAAACAGCACACAACCCAACACCACACAGCGCACCTGCAGCACATGCACACATACACATGCACACAAACCAACACACACAGTAACCACGCACACACGCACACAAACCAACACCCACCTGCTCCACCTGCAGTCACCGCCCACCTTCTTTCTGCAGAAACTTCCACTTGTTAGCCACTTCCATATCATACCCTCCTCTGCAACGTCTCTTCTCCGTCGCCCCTGGACTTTTTTCCAGCCATCCAGTGACCAGGGCGAGATTCATCAAGCATCGAACCTTCCACTCTTCTTTCCCATCCACTTTTCTAGGGCCTGCATTTTTCGCATTCAGATCACTAAGTCAGATACAAAGTCAATACAAAGCCAAAGTCAAAGACAACCGGCGAGATTCATCAAGCAATGAACCCATTCTCACTCCTCTTTGTGCCCTGCCCCTTTCTAGGGCCTGCATTGGAATTCATATACAAAGCCAGATACTAAGTCAATATACAAAGTGAAAGTCAATAGGCTAGAATCGTTTAGCAATGACGACTCCTTTCACCATCTCTCGCCCTGCCCTTTTTTCTAGGCCTGCCTTGAATTCAGATACAAAGCCCAGATACAAAGTCGACAAAGCCAAATGTCAACAGGGCGAATCATCCAGCAAAGATCTCCACTATCTCATGCCCTGCAAACCTTATCTAGGGCCTGCATTTTTGTATTCCGATACTAAGTCAGATTAAAAAGTCAATTCAACAATGGTGAGATTCATCAAGCAAAGAAGCTTCCACTCCTCTTGCCCTGCAACCTTTATCTAGGCCTCATTTTGTAATTTCAGATACTAAGGTCAGATACGAAGTCATGTCAACGGGCGAGATTCATATGCAAGCAAAGAAATCTTCACTCCTCGTAGCCTTGCAACCTTATCTAAGGGCCGTCAGTTTGTTTCATATACTAAGTCAATACAAAGTCAATGTCAACAGGGCGAGAATTCCATCAAGCAAAGATCTTCCACTCCTCTTGCCCTCAACCCTTTATCTAGGGCCTGCTTTTTATTCAATCGAAGTCAAAGTCAACAGGGCAGAGATTCGTTATCAAAGAACCTCCCCCCTCCTCTTGCCCTGCCACCTTTTCTAGGGCCCGTCCTTTCGCATTCATATCAAAGTCAAAATCAAAGTCAGATCAAATCAAGTGAAAGTCAACAGGGGGCGAATTCATCAAGCACTGACCCCTTCCACTCCCTTGCCCTGCCACACCTTTTCTAGGACCTGCATTTCGCATTCTATATACTAAGGTCAAATTCAAAGTGCAAAGTCAACATGGCGAGTTCATTATCAAAGACCCTTCACTCCTCTTGGCCCTGCCACCCTTTCATAGGCCTGCATTTTTGCATTCATATTCAAATTCAAATTCAAATTCAGTGATTGAATCAATTCAATAGAATTGAAAGTAAAAGGGTCAATCAATTCCAATAGTAGACCTGCCACGACCACCTGCTACACTGCTGGGTAGCATGTGCTTTCGCGTCATAATTTTTATCCAATATTCAAGTTTGAATTCAAATAGGAGACGACTACCACGACCACTTTCTCCATGCTTGGGGAGCATGTGCTAAAAATCTATACTAATATTTTATATTATATTCAATTCAAATTGAATTTAAACTTTCACAACGAACCTACTTTCTCACCAGCCTTCTACATGGTGGGGAGCATGCGCTTTCGCTCTTATAGTTTCACATCCATATTCAGGTTTGATTCAAAATAGGAGACCACCAACCCCACTTCTCCATGCTGGGGACGCATGTGCTTTAACATCTGTATATTAATATTAATATCTTCATATTCAAATTCACATTCAAATGAATAGAACTTTTAAAATACGAGACCCTACTTCGCACCACCTTCTCCATGCGGGGAGCATGTGCTTTTGCATCATTTTTTTTATTTCCATATTCAAATTCAAATTCAAATATGGAGATCTACTAAACCGACGACCACCTTTGCTCCATGGCTGGGGAGGCATCACTTCTTTCGCATCCTATATTTAATATCCATATCCATATTCAAATTCAATTCAAATATAGAACCAACACGACCAGTTTCTCCATTCTGGGGAGCATGCACTTTCGCATCCTATATTTAATATCTCATATCCATATTAAATTCAAATTCAAAATAGGAGACCTAACCACGACCACTTTCTCCATGCTGGGCCAGTACTTTCGCATTCTTATTTATATCCATATCCTATTCCAATTCAAATATCACATAGAGACCTACCAACGACCCCTTTCTCCATGCTGGGGATCATGTGCTTTTCCCGCAGCTCGCACACTGGAGGGGGCCGGCCACTGCCAGTGGTTGGCACACTGCCGTGTACACCAGGACAATCCCTATGTGGGTGGGTGGGTGGGTGGGTGGGTGTGTGGGGTTTGGGGGTGGAGTGGGTGGTGGTGTGGGGTGAGTGGGGCGGGAACACTGCCAGTAGTGCACACGATGCCGTTCGTACCCCAGGAACAAGTCCTAGGTGGGTGGGGTGGGGTTGGTGGATGAATTTGTGGTGGTGGTGGTGGTGGTGGTTGTGGTTGGTAAGTGGTGTATGGGGGGGGAGGTGTTCCAGCGTGCACACTGGGAGGGGCGGGACACGTGCCATAGTGAACACTGCCATTGTACACCATGAACAAGTACCTGGGTGGGGTGGGTGTGGTGGTGGGGGATTGAATATGGTGTTGGTTAGTGGTTTTGGTGTGTTTGTGGTGTGGTGGGGGGTAGTGGTGTGTTGTGGGGGGGGGAGAGGTATGCCAGTAGTGAACACTGCCGTTGTCACCAGGAACAAGTACGCATGGTGGGTGGGTGTGTGGGGGGGGGGGGCGGGGGAGTGAATGTGTCTGTTGGGTGGGTGCTAGTTGTGGTAGAAGCGCCCTTCATTACATGTTGGGCATAACCGAGCCCAGCACCCATCCTACTTGGTTGGACGCAGCTAATCTTTAGCCGCGTCATGACATGTTTTTGTGGACACACAACTAATACCAATTCACCATAATACCACCCCACCACACAACTCATACCATCACAATATCCCAACCCCACCACACCACTAACCAAGTCACATACCAACCCCACCACACACAACTAATAACATTCCAATAACCACCCCACCACACAACTAATCCCAATTCACATACCAACCCCCCCACCACACCTACCGACCCACACCACACACACCACTTAACCTGGGTTGGGACGCAGCTATCTTTAGGCCTTCACTGACATGTTTTGTGACAACCAACTAATACCAATTCACAACCACCCCCACCACACAGCTAATACCATTCACATACCCACCACCCCCCCCACACGCTAATAACCATTCACATACCACCCCACCCACACTAATACCATCACATACACCCCACCACACATGCTAATACCAGTCACATACCAACCACCCACCACACAACTAAACCACCTATTTGCACATACCACCCCACCACACAGCTAATACCATTCACATACCAACCCCACCACAACAGCTAATACCATTCACATACCAACCCCACCACTAACTAATACCAATTCCCTACCAACCCCACCACACGCTCATACCATTCACAACCAACCCCCACCACACGCTAATACCATTCCATACCAACCCCACCATCACCACAACCTACCCACACCACCACCACTTACCTTGGGTTTGGATTCAAGCTATCGCTAGGCCCTTCATCACATGCTTGGATAGATTCCAAGGTACTCATCAACTAAAGGCTTCCCTTTATAGGAGGCGGTCGCTTTGACTTGCTCCGAAACCAGTTTCCTTTTCCAAGAGAGTAGGCGCTCGCCTTGTTACTGATCTTTCACCTCCACTTCTTTAAGTTGCTGTCGTACCGGCCTTTACTTCAAGGAAAGTACGTTTTCCAGGCAGCGTTGGTCACATCGGATTTCCCACCTGTACAGACCCAAAGCCAGTCAGGGTTTCGTCCAATACCATATCCCCACAAAGGGCTGACATCACTACCCCTCCTTTTGAAATAGCCCATGACCCCCCCCCCCCCCCCCCCCCCCCCCCCCCCCCCCCCACACACCACCCCCCCCCCCCACCCCCACCATCACGCAGATCGACCCCCACACCACAACTTCCGGACTTGCCCCCCCCCCCCCACACACCAGACTCATTAACACCGCTAACCACCCAACTCGACCGCCCCCCCAACCCCCCCCACCCCCCCACCCCAAACACCAACCCCCACCCCTACCATTCAACGCAGATCGACCCCCATCACCCACCACAACTTCCCCCCCACCCACACCCAACGACCCCACAGCCATTAACACCACTCCCACCCCACTCCCACCTCGACGAACCCCCCTCCCCCCCCCACCCACACACACACACACCCACCCACCACCTCCTCACCAACCACACCACCACCCCACCACCACACACACCACACCACCAATACACCCACATCACCTACCCACCCCACCACCCACACCTAACCCACCAGCCGTCCATGTCCCCCCCCCCCCCCGCCAGCTACCCCCCGCCCCCACCCACAGACAACCTTTTGCCCTTGGGTTGCCCACCACCACCACCACACACACCAACACTTCCACAAACAACGCACACCCACATTACCCAAACACACTACCAACTCACCAACCCGCCTGTCCAGCCATCGCACCCTCTGCATTTCACGGTGCGCACGTCTCAGCAGCACACACCCATGCCCAACCCCGCTCACAGCACCCTCGCATCAAATGACAGTTGTAATACACCACACCACCACCACCACCACAACAGACAACCTCCCGTGCTTACTCGCACATACACACACCCCATCCCCCTATGCCTTGTCAACCCCCCAACCGTCACACAGACACGTAGACCACCCCAGAACACAACCCTCATGTAGTCATGTATCTAACAACACCCAAATGTAAGCTTACAAACCCCATGTATAACATTGCTGACACAATCGCACCCTTTAACTGTAATCTATACAAACAACCAGCTTTCCTATGTGAGCACAAATATCCACTTGGTAATAGCATACAACACTCACATGCACGCAGTACGCACACAGATCTTCCACAACACCAATTACCATTGAACATAACACCCTGGCAGGGATAGGTGCGTGCATCAAAGCTACAATGTCAGCACTAGCTGCCGCAAGAAGGTCCATTTACCCCCAACACAAACCAACTAAATGCTAGCTGGGCTGGTACATGAGTGCATGTATAGGTTTGCCTAGACCTAGGCAAACAAACCATAGGGTCCATGCTAGAGCTAGCTGGAAGGAGGTTACAATGTCGAACCTTGAGTCTGTCTCGGCGCAAATGACGAGCGTCTTAGGCCCAGCTCGTGATGCGTCGTCTATTCGAAAGATTTCGTACGATGGCCGAGTACGCCTCTTTCAACTTCTGCTGAATCAGTATCGTGGCAATAACTTTCTTGAGCGACTCTGGCGTCGCATGGTTGCAGCTAGAGTTCAGGTCTTGCTAGAAATTACAAACACCATCGAGAAAACCATTGATTGTCGTTGAGAATGGAATTGTGGTGCGTGGATTCGCTGCTCAGGATGTATTTTCTAAATGGAACGCAATAACTAAGAATTATCAACCTGGGTGGCTTAGGGGCTGGACTTAGCCCACACGACCTCGGGAAGGAAAGTGAATTTGAGTCATCCTTGTCCTAGTTGTGCTTTTGATCCAAACTCCTCTTCGATTTCCTTTCTTCCCAGGAATGCTTGACTTGACATTCAACCGCGTGTAGCTGAGTCGATGTAGCTGGATTCCTCGCCAGCCGACTATGTAGTCGCGCCTGTGCCGCTCCATAATCTTCCTTCTTACAAACTAATACACTCTCGGAAGCTTAAGGTAGAAAATGCTCGTTTCTGCTCTCAGCATTGATCTCGCTACAATTGGCGGCGTTGCTTACCTTCCGCTTCTTTTCATCCCTCAGGCTGAGAAGGAGACAAATGGCAGCCCGCACCCCACCCCCCGCATCGTACTGCGTTTCAACCCCAATACCAATGCCAGAAGGCTAAGAGTCCCAGGAGAACATCAACTCCCGCTTGGCTTGGATGAAAGTCCGGAAAGTAACACTTTGTGGCTAACAAGACTTGCTTGAAGACTCTGAGTGAACGGCAAGGGTAAGCTTTATACTACTTTGGCATAGACGCGCCTTGGGAACTTGACCTTCTTCCCCTTGTTTCTCGTCCTCGTAGTGCTCCTCTCCAGCACTCCTCCGCACTTTCCACCTAGGTTCTGTTCTTGTGTCCTCGGACACTCTGCTGTGCTCGTTTTCTGCTTGAGCTTTATCGCGCAGCGCTGTCGCTGCCAAGCTCAGCGCATTGGTACACCTCTGGCCTATTTTGCGACCCCTGTTTCGCACCCACTCCACCTTTTTCTTCCTTTCTCCCCTTCTTCTCTGATTGTTCGCTCGCACTTCTCCTCTTATTGCAGCCAAGCTCGTTATCATCAAGCAGCAAACTGCCCCATGTGCGCAAGTCTGAGATCGAGTACTACTCCATGCTTGCCAAACTGGCGTTCACCACTACAACCGGAAGTAATTGTCTTTTCAGTTTGGATGGGTGTGTGTGGTGTGGGGGGGGGGGGGGGGGTCAACTTGAACGCATGCATTCGCTCGCTTCTGTCAATTTGTCATCCACAAGTGTGTACTTGAATGTACTATCTTTTACTGTATCCAAATGATGAAAGGAAGTCACAAGTACACAGACTAAAAATTTGATACGCACATCTGATTTCCATCAACACACACATGTGTGTACATCCACAGCCATCCATCCTCCAACTGCCCATTCATCCCTCCTTGAAGTTCGGCGGGTAGAAGATATATGGGATCTTAAACAACATTTAGTGTTCATCAACCAGCACCACACACTCCTGCTCGTGCACACTAGAAGAGCTGATGTGAAGCATTGGATGTGATACAACATTGGTAATGATGGATAACACCGTTTGGTTATACATCGTATACACCCTTCCCCATCCCATGCATCCCTCCGTTGTTCTATGGGCGGTGAGTGTGGTGCATATTGGAATCACAGTTAATATCTATACAGCATCCATCCCTATTTCTTCACATGACTCAAAGCTAGATGATGAAGCAATGAATGTCACTGTACACACCAATGTGTGTTGTGTCAGAATGGTTGTTATCATAATTAGTACCACACCTTTACTTTCAAAGTATGTTTCGCACAGTGAGGCACAATAGTCACAGCTAGAATGGATGGATGAATGCACTGCTGCTGAACATGTCGCCTGTCTTCCCACAAACTTGAACCCTGAACACCCCAAACAAGCATTATCACTCTGCTTCCTTTTCATCCACCGTCTAGCGTGCTGGCTTCCACCAAGTGCATACCCCGCGCCGCCTTGGTATGATGGAGCCAAGGTGAATGTCACTTCCTATGTAAGTGCCCCATCAACTGACGCGTTCAAAAGACAATCAAATATCAACACTCTACCGTAATGCTCGTTACATCATCCTATCACATCACCAGTAATCATCCTCGTTACAGTCCCCAGTACAATCATCCTCCTGTGCACCAATCACATAACATCATAGTCCTTACCACATCTCCAACCTGACCTGTTCCCCATTGCCACAGTCACCCATTGACTCACCTTGCTTCAAGTCATCCTCGTCCAATAATCAGTACACATCATCAGCACTTACCACATCTCAACTGACCCTGTTCCATTGCCACAGTCAACCATTACATCATCCTCGTCACAAAATCCGTACAATCATCAGTACTTACCACATCTCTAACCTTGACGCTGTTCCCTTGCCCATTCACCAGTAAATCACCTCGTCACCATATCAGTACAACCTCATCAGCACTGTACCCCGTCTCTAACCTTGACCTGTTCCATTGCCACAGACAACGTCCGACCTGGGAACCGCCTGCGGAAGGTACTACAGGTGTCCTCCTGGCCCTCCACTGACCCCGGTATTGCCGGTGCTACAGGTTACATTGTGAATTATAGTAGTTTTTTAATTTCATGAGTGACGACCAGGGTAATTTCAAAGCGCCGCGTTTTGAGCGCTGATTTTTGTGACCCCCTCTGGCGCTTAAGCGCATTTTTTTGCAACCCCTTGTGTGGGCGCTGCAAGGCAATTTTGCGCTTTTTTGCACTACAAGCGCAGTTTTTTGTTGATTTTTGTTGATTTTTTTTTTTTTTTGTTTTTGGGGGGCTAAAGGCTTGGCCAATTTGGCCATTTGAAGTACCCTGGTGATGACTGATGGGACCGTGCGGAAGGTTTACAGATTTCCTGTCGCTGAACACCCGGTGATTTGCCTTGTAGACATGTTGGAATGTGAATGTCATGTAGTTTTACATTCATGAAGGATGATTGCTGCCCGTGAGTGACGGTACCCACCGCCGCTTAAGGTTCCATAGATGTCCACCGTCACATGACCACTGTGGATAGTGCCGTGTGACGGGGTGAAATGTGACGAGATTATGTACACATGAATGAGATGTGATGTCCATGAAGACATACAACGCCTGTGGACAGGTTCTTGCAATTTAACTGTCACTGACCCCCTGGTGAGTTACCACCAAATGGGGTTGTGCTATACTGTAATCATCGCATAGTCTGGTCGTGAGTGACCATTCCGCTAGCTGTCGTATGTCCTTGCCACTAGAGTATCCTAGTGGCAGTGCCGTAAGCTATACCACCGCTATGTTAGTTGGACTATTACTATACAAGCCCCAGGCTTCCGAGTAACCAGTTGTCAAAAAACTAAAAATGGGTTGGATAGGAACCAAGGATATATTCACTTTAGCATTAATTTTCACTGTACGCATGAAACTCAGGCTCCTCTCCTATGGGGGGGGGAATGAAACTGGTGTTCAAGGTTCAATGAGTATAGTTTTTTCCGGTAAGCCCTCCCTGGTATCCTGGTTGGCCTTTCCCAGTAGCCTATTAAGAATTATGGTAAACCTGACATAAGCCCATCCTATTTGGCTACCCCTTGGCTTTAACAACATACATCTCACAGAGAAAATCTTAGATCATGCACCCCGCGCGTTGTCAAGTGACTTTAAAATGTAATGTAATACAAGAAGCGTAATCAATCCAGTATGAAACCTTCGACAAATGTTATACTCTCGCTTCTCACCCCTTCAATTGTTTCCCCGTTCACAGGAGGACTCTGACATCATCAAGTCTTGCCTCCTCGAATAGATTGTCCCCACATCTGTTCCAGTAGATTGCTACTTTTAACCAAGTCCGGTATAACAATTGAATTGGTTTTCAATGGCTCCAGCCTCAAGGTGCACCATCCGTCTTCGCGATTTTACTTGGTGACTGGTGGGAGAACACACACCAGTGATATACTGGTGACTGGGGGTAGAACACACACACACACAGGATGCCTCGGTGACTGGTGTGAGCTTCACCTGCGGTTTCGGTATGCATGGGGCGATGTGCAGTCGGGTTGCAGTACAGACTCTACTTGAACTTGTTTACATGTCTCCAGTCCACAGAAAACCCTGAACGCAAGAACTATCACAAAAATTAGCGGAAATTCCGGACATTATCCGGCTATGGATGAGACTTGTTTGATAGTTTTCAGATCATCATTTCTTGCCCCTGCATTCAAAGTGAAAACAAATTGCAGGGGAAGTTAAACGCGAACAAATTGCAGTTGTTCTGGCTGTTTCTGCCCACATTTTTTTTGGCGGCCCCTCTTCAAGGCGCCTGAGCCCATAGTGGTAACCCATTTTGTCCGACCGACGACCGACCATCCATCTGACGTGATGAAGCCCGACCTGAGCCACGGCTCGCTCCCCTTGCCACCTTGTGCTCCCCCTCGCGATCACTCCCGCCAATTTTTAGCGTCACAGGCGACTCTCATCAAACTGTCTCCTTCTGAACCAGGAGGCCAATTGAATAACTTTAGGGGAAGGGGATTCATGTCATGCATGTATCGAATCGTCATGGGGGCACGATTTTCTGTAGATTCATGGCGGTTAAATTGTGACAAACGTCGAAATAAGGCCTTGCCCCCCCCCCACCCCCACCCACCCCACCCGCAAGGAAAAATACATTTTTTGCACAGCCTATTTGCTGACTGTTTACCGGAGAGGGTTGCTTCACTTGGGAATTGGGCAGGTTGAAGCGCCTTGGTGAGAAGAGTCCACTGGCACTCCTGCAGTCGTTGAGCATAGGGGTTCGGGGGCACGGGGCTAAGGGGTAACTGCCCCGGATTGTTCAGGACTCCGTGCGTCGCAGTACGCAACGGGGGGACGATCCGTGACCAAAGAAGGGTCTGTTGCATCGAGAACGCAAACTTAAACAATGTGTGCGTCCCTACAGCAGAGCCGGGGGTCCTGACATCCTTGTCTGCTCCCTTACTGCTTCTCACTACTACAGTTCTATGTGACCCTACGTATATAACCCCCCACAGAGCCTTTATTATGGCTATTAAGTTTTGGCAAATGTATTCGTCTAAAAATCGATCTCGGAAAGCTGGCAAACTACAAGGCAAAGGGGTCTACAGCTATAAAACCATGTAACCAGCATGAGCATTAAACTTACTAGGCTGAGTAGCCAGACCGACAAGGCTCCAGCCAAGCCAAAGTTTGGCGGAGCCATCACATGTAAACAAGTTCAAGGTCAGTAAAATAATAAAATCTAGACTGCCATGAGGGATAGGAATCTGGACCCTTTCTAAAGAGCTAGATGTTTTTTCCAGCAGACCGGCGATTACATACGTCCTATCTGGCCCGTATTAAAGTTTGTAACTTAGCAAAGGCCCTAACATTAGGGTCTCAGCTCGATCTTAATCCGGTTTGGCAAAGGGTCGTTTGCCAAACGTTTCCAATACATAAGGCCGTACGTAATAAGAGAACTTGCGATAGGTTAGGGACTCCGTCTAAGTGCGAGTTAAACCAACACCTCCCAGCCCCCCCAAACCGTTTTAGGCCGCGTACGGTAGTAGGCAGGCTGTGCCGCTGTCATGTCTCGGCATTGTTTTGCTAGTTAATGTAACTTCTCTCTCTCTCTCTCTCTCTCTCTCTCTCTCTCCTCTCTCTCCTCTCTCTCTCTCTCTCCTCTCTCTCCTCTCGGTTGCATCTTCTCCACTGCCCATGGCATGTGTGACTCTCACTCTTAACCCCAGTGATTTAATCATTTACACTAGTCGCGTCTCTTGGGTTCCTAATCCCATTGCATTCTGCGTTGTTTCTTGCTTATTTCTCCCCTCCTCCACCTTGTTGCTGCGACTATTTCTCTGTCTCCGAATCTCATTAACAGCGCCTTGCGCAAAGCCTCGGCCTTTATTCCCCCACCCCATCCCCCCGCGCACCATGCCGCTAATCTACTCCTTCGTAGCCAGGGGCGCCGAGGGCGCGCATGCGATACTAGCAGAGTACACCCCCTTCTCAGAACTTCAAACACGTACAATAAGATTCTGCATAAAATTCCAACCCCGATTCGAAGTTCACACCATAGCCTGCGACGCGCATACCTTACAACTTCGTGGTCAGCAATGGATTCAGTAAGTTCGACTTGCTCAGCGCAAAGGCGAAACCACCTGAACCCCTAACGCTTTGTATCTGAAAACCCCCCATGGTTAGGTTCGGTTCCATTATTCTATACATGGTCCATTCAGCCCTCTGGCTGCTCACCGGCTGCAGGCCGAATACAAAACATGGATGAGAATGTGTGAAAGCACCACCGCACAACTTCACTAGTACAGACTCAATCACTAAGAAACCCCAACCCATTGCTGGATTGGGGAGCTCCCTAGAAGCTGTTGATCTCTTCCTAAAAAGTTGCATTGGACTCAAGCCTGTTGTAAGACGATGCTCAGTACAGGACCCCAGGTCAACTTTGATTTCTAATGTTGCTATTCTATCGTCAGTGTCCTATGCTATGCGTGCTTGCTAATATTGCCTTCCTTTTCCCGAGGATTTTAGGGAGACCGCCCCCTGGTGTTGTGGACGGGCTTGTCTTGGTCCAACTGGCCTGTCGATGACAATGTAATGTCATATGGACTCGACTCTGCAGCCTTTTTGTGAACCCAAGGCAAGCTAAATAAATAGTTTGACGGCATTTTGGCACTGAAAGTGTTTCTTTTGTGTTAGGAAGCAACTTGCAAGCCGACACAACTAACCCAACTGACCATGTCGCTCGTTTCACACAACACGCACACACACACAACACAACACAACATAAACCCCGGCCCAACACCCAACCCAGTAGAACAACACACATAACCAACACACATAAACCTCGACACACCCACCCCAACCCAGTAGCCAACACGACACTACAACAACATAATCACACACAAACCCCGACACCCAACACCCAGCCCAGTAGACAACCACACACACCAACACAACACAAACCTCACACCCACACCCAACCACCAGAAGACAACCACAACACACAAACACAATAACCCTGACACCAACACCCAACCACACCCAACACAAACACAAATCTTGACACGACAGAACACAGCCACTAACCAATACACTCTTTTCACACCGCAGCTTTCTCTTGGTAGTTGCGGATGAAGCCTACGGTCGTCAAGTGCCCTTTGCGTTCCTTGAAAGGGTGAGTTTTTGTGTTTGTTGTTGTGGTGTGTGTGTGGTGTTTGTGTGTGCGCGGTGTGTGTGTCGTGTGTGGTTTTGTGGTGGCGTGATGTGTTTGGTTTGTGGTGGTGTGTGCTAGTGTGTGCAGTGTGTGCTAGTGTGTGTGGGTGTGTGTGTTGTGTGGAGCAAACCAGAGGATATTCACCCCTCTCTCCTTAAATGTAGGTTCTCGGTTGCGACATGCCACATCAGGTGTACAGCACAACCTCAACAGGTGTACAGCAGGTTCATCTGCACGCAGGTTACAGCACCCTCAAACAGGTGTAACGCATGTACATCATGCCACAGCCAGGTGTACAGCACACCTCAAACAGTGTGGCGGCATGGTACATCATGCCACAGCAGGTGTACAGCAACACCTCAACAGAGTGTGGCGGCAGGTGTACATCATGCCACATCAGGTGTCCAGCACACTCAACAGGTGTACAGTAGATGTGCATCATGCCACATCATTATTATGCCATCTAACATCATGTTAGCTTGGCATAGTAACTGATACATAAACAATAACTCTCCTCCCCCCCCCCCCCCCCCCACACACACACACACACCGCACGCTCACCACAGCTTTTCGTTTCGTTTCAGAAAGGGGTATTCTGGTAGCAATCATGGATTTTGGTGTCTTTCAAGTTGGGCTCCTGGTTCCAATTTGGATAGGCGGCACAAAGGGCCATTCCGAGGGGGTGTGGGGGGGGGGCGGGATTCGAGTCTCATGGTAGCGGAAGGTTTAGCCAAATAGCGTCCCAGGTTAGCGATCGCAACTGGTAGTGGAAAAAACTCTGTTAACATATTGGCTGAATGGGCTGCATGGGTGTATGCATGTATTCTTGTATGTATGTCATGTATGTATGTATGTTTGTATGTATGATGTATGTAATGCATGCATGCAGTAGGTGCGCATGCAGTGTGTATGCATGTATTCTTGCATGTATGTATGTATGTATGTAATGCATGTAGTGTGTATGCATGTAGTATGTGGCGCATGCATGGTGTATGCTGTATGTATGTATGCATGTATGTATGTATCATGCATGTATGTATGTATGCATGTATGTAGTTGCGCATGCATGTGTGTATGCTGTATGATGTATGCATGTATGCATGTAGTATGTATGCATGTATGTATGTATGCATGTATGTTTGGCGCATCATGTGTGTATGCATGTATTCTTGGCATGTAGTAAGTATGTATGTATGTCGGTTTAATTTGGTTCAGTTTTTTGGGAGGGGGGGGGGGCATTCGTTAATTGCCCCCGCGACTCCAGGTAGGCGTGCGGTCCGCCTTGTGCGTGTGGTGTCCACCACTAGAAGATGCTGGTCGGGCCGGTCAATAGCATAATCCATGTATGTCTACATATATACAGAGTAAGTTCGTATGTGATGTATTATCTACGCGAATGTGAAAATGTATGCCATGCATGCATGTTATTCCTGCATACATACTAAAATGCCTCTCACATACTAATGTACTCAAATTCTCATATTTCAAATGTATTCTGCATACATACTCAAATGTACTCAAATTCTGCATATCAAATGTATTCCTGCATACATACTCAAATGTACTCAAATTCTGCATTCAAATGTATTCCTCACATACTCAATGTACTCAAATCTGCATATCAATGTATTCCTGCATACATACTCAAATGTACTCAAATTCTGCATATTCAAATGTATTCCTGCATAACATACTCAAATGTTCAAGTTCTGCATTTCAAATGTATCCTGCATACATACTCAAATATTCACTCAAATTCTGCATTTCAAATGTATTCCTCCTGCCATAATACTCAAATGTACTCAAATTCGCATATTCAAATGTATTCCTGCATACATACTCAAATGTACTCAAATTCTGCATATTCAAATGTATTCCTGCATACATACTCAAATGTACTCAAATTCTGCATATTCAATGTATTCCGCTACACTCAAATGTACATCAAATTCTGCATATTCAATGTATCCTGCATACATACTCAAATGTACTCAAATTCTCATATTCAAATGTATTCCTGCATACATACTCAAATGTACTCAAATTCTGCATATATCAAATGTATTCCTGCATACTACTCATATGTACTCAAATTCGCATATTCAAATGTATTCCTGCTACATACTCAATGTACTCAAATTCTGCATATTCAAAGGTATTCCTGCATACATACTCAAATGTCCTCAAATTATCGCTCATATATCAAATTGTATTCCTGCATACATACTCAAATGTCCTCAATTCTGCATATTCAAATGTATCCTGCAACATCTCAAATGTACTCAAATTCTGCATATTCAATGTATTCCTTCATACTACTCAAATGTACTCAAATTCTGCATATTCAAATGTATTCCTGCATACATACTCAAATGTACTCAAATTCTGCATATTCAAATGTATTCCTGCATACATACTCAATGTACAAATTCTGCATATTCAAATGATTCCCTGCATACATACTCAAATGTACTCAAATTCTGCATATTCAAATGTATTCCTGCATACATACTCATATGTACTCAATTCGTCATATCAAATGTATTCCTGCATACATACTCAATGTACTCAAATTCTGCATATTCATGTATTCCTGCATCATACTCAATGTACTCAAATTCTGCATATTCAATGTATTCCTGCATACATACTCAAATGGTACTCAAATTCTGCATATTCAAATTATTCCGCATACATACTCAATGTCCTCAAATTCTGCATATTCAATGTATTCCTGCATACATACTCAAATGTACTCATTCTGCATATTCAAATGTATTCCTGCATACTACTCAAATGAGTATCAATTCTGCATATTCAAATGTATCCTGCATACATACTCAAATGTACTCAAATTCGTCTATTTTCAATGTATTCCTGTTCGACATACTCAAATGTACTCAAATTCTGCATACAAATGTATTCCTGCATACATACTCAAATGTACTCAAATTCTGCATATCAAATGTATTCCTGCATACTACTCAAATGTACTCAAATTTGCAATTCCAAATGTATTCTGCATACATCTCAAATGTACTCAAATTCTGCATATTCAAATGTATTCCTGCTACATACTCAATGTATCAATTCTGCATATCAATGTTATTCCTGGCATACTCCAAATGTACTCAAATTCTGCATATTCAAATGTATTCCTGCATACTAACAAATGTACTCAAATCTGCATATTCAAATGTATTCCTGCATACATTACTCAAATGTACTCAAATTCTGCATATCTAAATGTATTCCTGCATACATACTCAAATGTACTCAAATTCCTGCAATATTCACAATGTATTCCTGCATACCATACTCAAATGTACTCAAATTCGCTATATCAAATGTATTCCTGCATACATACTCAAATGTACTCAAATTCTGCATATTCAAATGTATTCCTGCATCTACTCAAATGTACTCAAATTCTGCATATTCAAATTATTCCTGCATACATATCAAATGTACTCAAATTCTGCATATTCAAATTATTCCTGCATACTACTCAAATTTACTCAAATTCTGCATATCAAATGTATTCCTGCTACATACCAAATGTACTCAAATTCTGCATATTCAAATGTATTCCTGCATACATCTCAATGTACTCAAATCTGCATATTCAAATATTCTGCATACATACTCAATGTACTCAAATTCTGCATATTCAAATGTATTCCTGCTACATACTCAAATGTACTAAATTCTGCATATTCAAATGTATCCTGCATACATACTCAAATGTACCAAATTCTGCTATTCAAATGTATTCCTGCATACATACTCAATGTACCAACTGCATATTCAAATGTATTCCTGCATACATACTCAAATGTACTCAATTCTGCATATTCAAATGTATTCCGCATCATACTCAAATGTACTCAAATCTGCATATTCAAATGTATTCCTGCATACATACTCAAATGTACTCAAATTCTGGCATATTCAATGTATTCCTGCATACATTCTCAAATGTACTCAAATTCTGGCATATTCAAATGTATTCCTGCATACATACTCAAATGTACTCAAATTCTGCATATTCAAATGTGTAATTCCTGCATACATACTCAAATGTACTCAATTCTTGCATATTCAAATGTATTCCGCATACATACTCAAATGTACTCCAAATTCTCTGCATATTCAAATGTTATTCCTGCATACAACTCAAATGTACTCAAACTTCGCATATTCAAATGTATTCCTGCATACATACTCAAATGTACTCAAATTCTGCATATTTCAATGTTATCCTGCTACATACTCAAATGTACTCAATTCTGCATATTCATATCAAAATGATGCCGATACATATCAAATGTACTCAAATCTGCATATTCAAATGTATTTCCTGCATACATACTCAAATGTACTCAAATCAAATTCCATATGAAATATATTACATAAACGTATGTACCTGCTGTACATACTACACACCAGTGATCATCAACACATTCATAGCCAATTGACCACATATGTATTCCAGACCCAAATAGACTCAAAGTGTACTCATATGCACTGTCTGCCTAGCTATCAGACCAATGTGGCAGAATTTGAGTACATTTGGTAGGTATGCAGGATACATTTGAATATGCAGAATTGAGTACTTGAGTTGTATGCAGGAATACATTTGAATATCAGAATTTGAGTACATTTGAGTATGTATGCAGGTGAATACAATTTGAATATGCCAGAATTTGAGTAGTCAATTTGTGTATGTACGCAGGAATTACATTTGAATATGCAGAGATTTGACATGTAGGGATTTGAGTATGTATGTGGCAGAAGACATTTGAATCATGCAGAATTTGAGTACATTTGAGTATGTATGCAGAATACTTTGAATATGCAGATTTGAGTACATTTGAGTATGTATCAGGAAATCATTGAATATGCAATTTGGTACATTGAGTATGTAAATGTCAGGAATACATTTGAATATGGCAGATTTGAGTACATTTGAGTATGTATGACAGGAATACTTTGAATATGCAGAAGTTGAGTACATTTGAGTCTGTCATGCAGGATACATTATCATATGGCAGAATTGAGTCATTTAGTATGTATGCATGATACATTGAATATAGCAGATTTGAGTACATTTGGTAGTATGCAGGAATCATTTGAATATGCAATTGAGTAGCATTGAGTATGTATGCAGGATACATTTAATATAATCATAATTTGAGTACATGTGATAATGTATGCAGGATACAACATTTGAATGCAGAATTTGAGTAGTCATTTGAGTATGTATGCAGAATACATTTGATATGGCAGAATTTGAGTATCTTTGAGTATGTACGTCAGGAATACTTTGAATATGCAAATTTGATAGGTGGCATCTGAGTATCGTAGCATGAATAACATTTGAATATGCAGAACATTTGAGTACATTGATATGTTAGCAGGAATAACATTTGAATATGGCAAATTTGATTAATTTGAGTATGTAATGTGCAGGAATACATTTGATTGCAGAATTTGTACATTTTGAGTATGTTGGCAGGAATACATTTGAATATGCAGAATTTAGTAATTGAGTATGTTATGCAGAATACCCTTTTGAATATGCATATTTGAGTACAATTGAGTAGGTTGGCAGGAATACATTTGAATTGCAGAATTTGAGTACATTTGATTTCTGTATGCAGGATACATTTGAATATGGCAGAATTTTGGATAACATTTGAGTATGTATTGCAGAATACATTTGAATATTCGAATTTTGATTACATATTGAGCAGTATTCAGGAATACATTAGAATATGCATAATTTGAGTACGATTTGAGTATTATGCAGGAATACATTTGAATATGGCAAATTTGAAGTACATTTGATATGTATGGCCGGATACATTTGTAATATGCAGAATTTGAGTACATTTGAGTATGTATGGCAGAATACCTTTGATATGGCCGAATTTGAGTACATTTGAGTATGTACTGCAGGAATCCTTTGAATATGCATAATTTGAGTAGCTTTGAGTATTAAGGGGGGGGGGGGGGGGGGGGGTGCAGAATCCATTTGAATATGCAGAATTTGAGTACATTTGAGTAGTATGCAGGAATACTTTGAATATGCAGAATTTGAGTACATTTGAGTATGTATGCAGGAATACATTTGAATATGCAGAATTTGGAGTACATTTGAGTATGTATGCCAGGAATAGCATTTGAATATGCAGAATTTGAGTACAATTGAGTATGTATGCAGGAATACATTTGAATATGCAGATTTGAGTACATTAGTATGTATGCAGGAATACATTTGATATGCAGAATTTGAGTACATTTGAGTATGTATGCAGGAATACATTTGAATATGCAGAATTTGAGTACATTTGAGTATGTATGCAGGATACATTTGAATATGCAGAATTTGAGTACATTTGAGTATGTATGCAGGAATACATTTGAATATGCAGAATTTGAGTACATTGAGTATGTATGCAGAATACATTTGAATATGCAGATTGAGTACATTTGAGTATGTATGCAGAAAATTTGAATAGCAGATTTGAGGACATGTGAGTATGTAGCAGGAATACATTTGAATATGCAGAATTTGATTGGCATATGGCTATGTATGCAGGAGACATTTGAATCTTTTCAGAATTTGAGTAATCATTTTGAGTATGTATGCCGGAATAGCATTTGAATATGGCATAGTTGAGTACTCATTTGAGTAGGTATGCTGAATACCTTTGAATATGCAGAATTGAGTACATTTGAGTATGTATGGGCCGGAATACAATTAGAATATGCAGCGAATTTGAGTAGTACATTTGAGTATGTATGGCAGAATCCTTTGAATATGGCAGAATTTGAGTACATTGAGTATTTATGCATGAATACATTTGCATATGTCGAATTTGATAGGCTTTTAGTCATGTCTGCAGGAATACATTTGAATATGCATAATTTGAGTACCTTTGTGAGTATTATTCAGGAACAGATTTGAGTACATTTGAGTATGTAGGCAGGAAACTTTGAATATGCAGGAAGTTGGTACATTTGAGGTATGTCGCAGGAAGAACATTGAATATGCAGATCTGAGTACATTGAGTATGTATGCAGGAATACATTTGAATATGCAGAATTTGAGTACATTTGAGTATGTATGCAGGAATACATTTGAATATGCAGAATTTGAGTACATTTGAGTATGTATGCAGAGTGCATTTTAGTATGTATGCAGGAATACATGCATGCATGCATACATTTTCACATTCGTACGTAGATACATACATACATACGAACTTACATCTGTATATATGTAGACATACATGGATATCGCTATTGACCGGCCCTGACCAGCATCTTCTACGTGGTGACACCACACGCACAAGGCGGACCGCACGCCTACCTGGAGTCGCGGGGGCAAATTACGTAATGCCCCCCCCCCCCCAAAAAAACTGAACCAAATTAACCGACATACATGACCATACTACATACATGCAAGAATAATGCCTACACACATGGCAATGTGCACAAACAATACATGCATAATACTACATGGCATACATACATACATGGCATAATGCATACAGACATACATGCATAAATCAAATGCATGCGCACATACATACATGCATACATACATACATGCATGCATACATACATACATGCATACATACATACATGCATACACACATGCATGCGCACATACATACATGCATACACACATACATGCATACATACATACATACATACATGCAAGAATACATGCATACACACATGCATGCGCACATACATGCATGCATGCATACATACATACATACATACATACATACATACATACATACATACATACAAGAATACATGCATACACACATGCAGCCCATTCAGCCAATATGTTAACAGAGTTTTTTCCACTACCAGTTGCGATCGCTACCTGGGACGCTATTTGGGCTAAACCTTCCGCTACCATGAGACTCGAATCTCCGCCCCGCCCCCCCAACCCCCTCGGACTGGCCCTTTGTGCCGCCTATCCAAATTGGAACCAGGAGCCCAACCTTGAAAGACACCAAATCCATGATTGCTACCAGAATACCCCCTTTCTGAAACGAAACGAAAAGCTGTGGTGAGCGTGCGTGTGTGTGTGTGTGTGTGGGGGGGGGGGGGGGGGGGAGAGAGTTTAATTGTTTTTATGTATCATTACTATGCCAAGCTAACATGATGTTAGCATGGCATAATAATGATGTGGCATGATGCACATCTACTGTACACCTGTTTGAGGTGTGCTGGACACCTGCTGTGGCATGATGTACACCTGCCGCACACCTGTTTGAGGTGTGCTGTACACCTGCTGTGGCATGATGTACACCTGCCGCACACCTGTTTGAGGTGTGCTGTACACCTGCTGTGGCATGATGTACACCTGCCGTACACCTGTTTGAGGTGTGCTGTACACCTGCTGTGGCATGATGTACACCTGCTGTACACCTGTTTGAGGTGTGCTGTACACCTGCTGTGGCATGTCGCAACCGAGAACCTACATTTAAGGAGAGAGGGGTGAATATCCTCTGGTTTGCTTCCACACACACACACACCCCACACACACTAGCACACACTAGCACACACTAGCACACACCACAAACAAACACATCACGCACACAAACCACACACGCACACACACACCGCGCACACACAAACACCACACACACACAACACAACACACACAAAAACTCACCCTTTCAAGGAACGCAAAGGGCACTTGACGACCGTAGGCTTCATCCGCAACTACCAAGAAAGCTGCGGGTGAAAAGAGTGTATTGGTTAGTGCTGTGTTCTGTCGTGTCAAGACTTTGTGTTGTGTTGGGTGTTGGGTTGGGTGTTGGGTGTCAGGGTTTATGTTGTGTTGTGTTGTGTTGTCTTCTGGGTTGGGTGTTGGGTGTCGAGGTTTGTGTTGTGTTGTGTTGTGTTATGTTGTCTACTGGGCTGGGTGTTGGGTGTCGGGGTTTGTGTTGTATTATGTTGTGTAGTGTCGTGTTGTCTACTGGGTTGGGTGTTGGGTGTCGAGGTTTATGTTGTGTTGTGTTATGTTGTGTTGTCTACTGGGTTGGGTGTTGGGTGCCGGGTTTTATGTTGTGTTGTGTTGTGTGTGTGTGCGTGTTTGTGTGGAAACGAGCGACATGGTTCATGTTGGGTTGAGTTGTGTAGGCTTGCAAGTTGCTTCTTAACACAAAAGAAACACTTTCAGTGCCAAAAATGCCGTCAACTATTTATTTAGCTTGCCTTGGGTTCACAAAAGGCTGCAGAAGTCTGAGTCCATATGACATTACATTGTCATCGACAGGCCATTGTTGGCCCAAGACAAGCCCGCTCCACAACACCAGGGAGCGGTCTTCCCTAAAATCCTCGGGAAAAGGAAGGCAATATTGCAGCAAGCACGCATAGCATAGGACACCTGACGATAGAATAGCAACATTAGAAATCAAAGTTGACCTGGGGTCCTGTACTGAGCATCTGTCTTTACAACAGGCTTGAGTCCACTGCAACTTTTTAGGCAGAGATCAACAGCTTCTAGGCAGCTCCCCAATCCCAGGCAATGGGTTGGGGGTTTCTTAGTGATTGCAGTCTGTACTAGTGAGAGTTGTGCGGTGGTGCTTTCACACATTCTCATCCATGTTTTGTATTCGGCCTGCAGCCGGTGAGCAGCCAGAGGGCTGATGGACCATGTAATCGAATAATGGAACCGAACCTAACCATGGGGGGTTTTCAGATACAAAGCCGTTAGGGGATTCAGGTGGTTGCGCTTTGCGCTGAGCAAGTCGAACTTACTGAATCCATTGCTGACAACGAAGTTGAAGGTATGCGCGTCGCAGGCTATGGTGAACTTCGAATCGGGGTTTGGAATTTTATGCAGAATCTCTATTGCTACGGTGTTGAAGTTTCCTGAGAAGGGGGTGTACTCTGCTAGTATCGCATGCGCGCCCTCGGCGCCCCTGGCTACGAAGGAGTAGATTAGCGGCATGGTGCGCGGGGGGATGGGGGGGAGGGATCAAAGGCCGAGGCTTTGCGCAAGGCGCTGTTAATGAGATTCGGCAGAAATAGTCGCAGCAACAAAGGCTGGAGGAAGGGGAGAACTAAGGCAAGAAACAACGCAGAATGCAATGGGATTTAGGAACCCAAGAGACGCGACTAGTGTAAATGAGTAAATCACTGGGGTAAGAGTGAGAGTCACACATGCCATGGGCAGTGGAGAAGATGCCAAGAGAGAGAGAGAGAGAGAGAGAGAGAGAGAGAGAGAGAGAGAGAGAGAGAGAGAGAGAGAGAGAGAATGTTACATTAACTAAGCAAAACAATGCCGAGACATGACAGCGGCACAGCCTGCCTACTACCGTACGCGCCTAAATACGGTATTGGGAGGGGCTGGGAGGTGTTGGGTTAACTAGCACTTTATGACGGAGTCCCTAACCTATCGCAAGTTCTCTCATTACCGTACGCGCCTTATGTATTGGCAAACGGTTTGGCAAACGACCCTTTGCCAAACCGGATTAAGATCGAGCCTGAGACCACTACATGTGGTTAGCCTTTGCTAAGTTACAAACTTTAAATACGGGCCAGATAGGCACGTATGTAATTCCCGGTCTGCTGGAAAAAAAACTCTTAGCTCTTTAGAAAAAGGGTCCAAGATTCCTATCCCTTCATGGCAGTCTAGATTTTATTTTATTTTACTTGACCTTGAACTTGTTTACATGTGATGGCTCCAGCCAGAACTTTGGCTGGCTGGAGCCATGTACCGGTCTGGCTACTCAGCCCTAGTAAGTTTAATGCTCCTGCTTTGTTACATGGTTTTATAGCTGTAGACCCCTTTGCCTTGTTAGTTTTGCCATGCTTTCCGAGATCGATTTTTAGACGAAAATTACATTTGCCAAAACTTAATATTGCCATAATAAAGGCTCGTGGGGGGTTATATACCGTAGGGTCACAATAGAACTGTAGTAGTAGAGAAGCAGTAAGGGAGCAGTACAAGGATACGTCAGGACCCCCGGCTCTGCTGCTAGGGACGCAACACATTGTTTAGTTTGCGTCCTACGATGCAACAGACCCTTCCTTCTGGTCAACGGATCGTCCCCCCGTTGCGTCCTGCGACGCAACGGAGTCCTGAACAATCCTGGGCAGTACCCCTTAGCCCCCGTGCCCCCGACCCCCTATGCTCAACGACTGCAGGAGTGCCAGTGGACTCTTCTCACCAAGGCGCTTCAACCTGCCCAATTCCCAAGTGAAGCAACCCTCTCGGTAAACAGTCAGCAAATAGGCTTGCAAAAATGTATTTGCCTTGCGGGTGGGGTGGGGTGGGGTGGGGGCAAGGCCTTATTTCGACGTTGTCACAATTTAACCGCCATGAATCTACAGAAAATCGTGCCCCCATGACGATTCGAATACATGCATGACATGAACTCCCCTTCCCCTACAGTTATTCCAATTGCGCCCTCCTGGTTCAGAAGGAGACAAGTTTGATGCAGAGTCGCCTGTGACGCTAAAAATTGGCGGAGAGTGATCGCGAGGGAGCAACAGGTGGCAAGGGGAGCGAGGCCGTTGGCTCACGTGTCGGGCTTCATCACTGTCAGATGGATGGTCGGTCGGTCGGTCGGACAAATGGGTTACACTATGGGCTCAGGCGCCCTTGAAGAGGGGCTCCGCCAAAAAAATGTGGGAGCAACAGCAGAACAACTCAATTTGTTCGCGTTTAACTTCCCCTGCAATTTGTTTTTCACTCTTGAATGCAGCGGGCAAGAAATGATGTCTGAAACTATGCAAACAAGTCTCTCCAATAGCCGATAATGTCCGGAATTTCCGCTAATTTTTGGGTTATCGTTCTTGGTTCAGGGTTTTCTGGCTGGAGCCATGTAACCAAGTTCAAGTAGAGTTCTGTACTGCAACCCGTACTGCACTTCGCCCCATGCATACCGAACCAGCAGGTGGAGCTCCACCCAGTCACCTAGTTCATCCTGTGTGTGTGTGTGTTCTCCACCCAGTCACCTAGTATATCCTGTGTGTGTGTTCTCCCACCCAGTCACCAAGTAAATCCTGCGGAAGACTGCGTGCAGCTTGAGAGGCTGGAGCCATGAAACCAATTTCAATTGTTATCCGACACTTGGTTACAGAAGTAGCATCTTCTACTGAACAGATGTGGGGACAATCTATTCGGTAGGCATAGACTTGATGATGTCAGAGTCTCCTGTGAAGCGGGGAAACAATTGAAGGGGGTGAGAAGCGAGAAGTATTAACATTTGTCAGAAGTGTTTTCATACTTGATTGATACGCTTCTTGTATTACATTACATGTTAAAGTCTACTTGACACCGCGAGGGTGCATGATCTAAGATTTTCTTCTTGAGGATGTATGTTGTTACAGCCAAGGGGTAGCCAAATAGGATTGGGCTTTATGTTAGGTTTAACCCTAATTAAATAGGCTACTGGGATAAGGCCAACCAGGATACCAGGAGGAGCTTACCGGAAAACTAACTACTTCATTGAACCTTGAACACCAGTTCACCATAGGGAGAGCCTGAGTTCATGCTACAGTGAAAATTTAATGCTAAGTGAACATATATCCTTTGTTCCCTATCCAACCCCATTTTTTAAGTGACAACTTGGTTACATCGGAAGCCTGGGGGCTTGTATAGATAGTCAACATAACTAGGTTAGGTCATAGCTTCGGCCTGCCACTAGGATACTCTAGTGGCAGGACATACGGACAGCTAGCTGGAATGTGCACTCACGCATACTATGCGATGATTACAGTCATAGCACAACCCCATTTGCGTGGTAACTCACCAGGGTCAGTGACAGTAAATCTGCAGAACCTTCCACAGGCGGTTTCTGTCTCTCATGGACATCAATCATCATTCATGAATGTACATAACTACTGTCACATTTCACCCCGTCTACACGGCAACTCACCGTGGTCAGTGACGGGACCTCTATGGAACCTTCAGCAGGCGGTTACCGTCACTCACGGGCATCAATCATCCTTCATGAATGTAAAAACTACATGACATTCACATTCCAACCTGTCTACAAGGCAACTCACCGGGGTCAGCGACAGGAAATCTGTAAAACCTTCCGCACCGGTTCCCATCAGTCATCACCAGGGTACTTCAAATGGCCAAATTGGCCAGCCCTTTAGCAAACTTCAAAACAAAAAACTGCGCTTTGTAGTGCAAAAAGCGCAAAAATTGCCTGCAGCGCCCACAAGGGGTTGCAAAAAACTGCGCTTAAAGCGCAGAGGGGGTCAAAAAATCAGCGCTCAAAAGCGCGCGCTTTGAATTACCCTGGTCGTCACTCATGAAATTAAAAAAACTACTACTCATTCACATGTAACCCTGTTAGCACGGCAACTCACCGGGGTCAGTGATGGCCAGGACGGACACCCTGTAGTACCTTCCGCAGGCGGTTCCCAGGTCGACGTTGTCTGTGGCAATGGAACAGGTCAAGGTTAGAGACGTGGTAAGTGCTGATGATGTACTGATTATTGTGACGAGGATGATGTACTGGTGAATGTGGCAATGGAACAGGTCAAGGTTAGAGATGTGGTAAGTGCTGATGATGTACTGATTATTGTGACGAGGATGATGTAATGGTGACTGTGGCAATGGAACAGGTCAAGGTTAGAGATGTGGTAAGTGCTGATGATGTACTGATTATTGTGACGAGGATGATTGTAACAAGGATGATGTACTGGTGACTGTGGCAATGGAACAGGTCAAGGTTGGAGATGTGGTAAGTACTGATGATGTACTGCTGATTGTGACGAGGATGATGTACTGGTGACTGTAACGAGGATGATGTACTGGTGATTGTGATAGGATGATTGTAACGAGCATTACGGTAAGATTTATATTTGATTTCTTTTGCACGCGTCAAGCTTGTGATGGGGCACAGTACATAGCTGGAAGTGACATCCACCTTGGCTCCATCATCAACCAAAGCGCGCAGGCGCGTATGCACTTTGGTGGAAGCCAGCGCTAAGGTGGATGAAAAGGACAGAGTGATAATGCTTGTTTGGGGTTTTCAGGTTCAAGTTTTGTGGGAAATGACAGGGACATGATTCAGCAGCAGTGCATCCATCCATCCATTCTAGCTGTGACTATTGTGCCTCACTGTTTCGAAAATACTTTGAAAGATAAATGTGTGTGTACTAATTATGATACCAACATTCTGACATCAACACACATATGGTGTACATTGACATTCATGCATTCATCCATCCTAGCTTTGCGTCCATGTGAAGAAATAGGGATGGATGCTTGTATAGATATTAACTGTGTTCATCAATATGCACACACTCACCCGCCCATGAACAAAGGATGGATGCATGGATGGGTGAGTGTGTATACGATGTATACCAAACGTGTGTTATCCATCCATACCAAATGTATGCTATCCATCCATATGTCTTCACATCAGCTCTTCTAGTGTGCAGATGCATGAGTGTGTGTCTGTGTTGATGAACACTAAATGTTTGTTAAGATCCATATATCTTCATACCGGCCGACTTCAAGGAGGGATGAATGGGCAGTTGGATGGATGGATGGCTGTGGATGTACACCATGTGTGTGTTGGAATCAGATTGCTGATATCAAAATTTTTACGTCTGTGTACTTGTGTACTTCTCTTTCAACTCATTTGGATACAGTAAAAGACTTACATTCAAGTACACACTTGTGGATGGACAAATTGACAGCAAGCGAATGCATGGTCAAGTTGACCCCCCCCCCCCCCCCCCACACACACACACACACCCATCCTGAAAAGACACTTACTTCCGGTGTAGTGGTGAACGCCAGTCTTGGCAAGCATGGCGTAGTACTCGATCTCAGACTTGCGCACATGGGGGCAGTTGCTGCTGATGATAACGAGCTTGGCTGCAATAAAGAGGAGAAGTGCGAGCGATACATAATCAGAAAGAAGAAGGGGAGAAAGGAAGACATAAAGCGTGGAGTGGGGTGCGAAACAGGGTGCGCAAAAATAGGCCAGACGTGTACCAATGCGCTGAGCTTGGCAGCGAGCAGCGCTGCGCGATAAAGCTTCAAGCAGAAACGCAGCACCAGCCGAGTGTCCGAGCGACACAAGACACAGAACCTAGGTGGAAGTGCGGAGGAGTGCTGGAGAGGAGCACTACGAGGACGAGAAACAAGGGAAGAAGGCTCAAGTCCCAAGGCCTGGTCCTATGCCAAAGTCTTAAAGCTTACCCTTGCCGTTCCTCAGAGTCTTCAAGCAAGTCTTGTAGCCCAAAGTGTACTTTCCGGACTTCATCACCAAAGCCAAGCGGGAGTTGATGTTCTCCTGGGACTTCTTAGCCTTCTTGGCATTGGTCTTGGGGTTGACAGCAGCTACGACTGCGGGGGGTGGGGCTGCGGGTGCCATTTTGTCTCCTTCTCAGCCTGAGGGGAAAAGAAGCGGAAGGTAAGCAACGCCGCCAATTGTAGCAGAGATCAATGCTGAGGAGCGAAACGAGCAATTTTCTACCTTAAGCTCCAGAGTGTTATTAGTTTGTAAGAGGGATACTGGAGCGCACAGGGCGACTACATAGTCGGCGGCGAGACTCAGCTACATCGCTCAGCTACACGCGGTCTGACTGTCAAGTCAAGCATTCCTGAAAGAAAGGAAATCGAAGAGGAGTTGTGGATCAAAAGCCAACTAGGACAAGGATGACTCAATTTCCTTTCCTTCCCGAGCTGTCGTTGTGGCCTAAGTCCCAGCCCCTAGCCACCCAGGTTGTGATAATTTCTTAGTTATTGCGTTCCATTTAGAAATACATCCTGAGCAGCGAATCCACGCACCACAATCCATTTCCAACGAACTCAATGGTTTTCTCGATGGTGTAATTCTAGCAAGACCTGAACTCTAGCTGCAACCATGGCGACGCCAGAGTCGATCAAGAAAGTTATTGCCACGACTACTGATTCGCAGAAGTTGAAAGAGGCGTACTCGGCCATCGTACGAAATCTTTCGAATCAGACGACGCATCGAGCTGGCCTAGAGACGCTCGTCATTTGCTCCGAGACAGCACTCAAGGTTCGACATGTCAACCTCCTTCCAGCTAGCTCTAGCATGGACCCTTGTTTGTTGCCCTAGAGTCTAGGCAACCTATACTGCACTCATTCACCTAGCCATGCTAGCATTTGTGTGTTTGTGTTTGGGGGTAAATGGCCTTCTTGCGCAGCTAGTGCTGACATGTAGCTTGATGCACGCACCTATCCCTGGCAGGGTGTTATGTTACACATGTATATCTGGTTGTTGGAAGATATGTGATGCGTACTGCTGTGCATGTGAGTGTTGTACTGCTATACAACATGTGGATATTGTGCTCACATAGAAAGTGGGTGTTGTAGATACAGTAAGGGATGTGTCATGCAATGTTATACATGTGTGTTTGTACAGCTTTACATTTGGGTGTTGTAGATACATGACTACATGAGGGGTTGTGTTGTGTGGTGTCTACGTGTCTGTGTGCATGGTTGGGTGTGTCTGACTAAGCATAGGGGGAGGGTGTGTGTATGTGCGAGTAAGCACGGGAGAGGTTTGGTCTGTGGGGTGGTGGTGGTGGTGGTGTATTACAACTTGTCATGTGCATGTGAGTGTGAGTCGGGGTGGGCATGGGTGTGTGCCCTGAGCCGTGGCCCGTGAAATGCAGAGGGTGCGAGCTGGACGGCGGTGGTGATGTTGGTAGTGTGTTTGGGTGTGTGTGTGCGTGTTTGTGTGTGTGGTGTGTGGTGGTGGTGGTGGGCACCAGGGCACAAGGTGGTTGTGTGTGTGTGTGGGGGGGGGGGGGGGGGGCAGCTGGACGGCGGTGGGGATATTGGTAGTGTGTTTAGGTGTGTGTGTATGTGTGTGTGTGTGTGTGTGTGGTGGTTGTGGTGGTGGTGGTGGTGGTGGTGGTGTGTGTGTGTGTGTGTGTGTGTGTGTGTGTGTGTGTGTGTGGGGGGGGGGGGGGGGGGGGGTCGAGTTGGGTAGTGGTGTTAATGGTGTGTGTGTGTGGGTGGGAAGTTGTGTGTGTGGGGGGTCGATCTGCGTGATGGTAGGGGTGGGGGGTGGTGTGTGTGGGGGGGTGGGGGGGTGGGGGGGGGTCGAGTTGGGTAGCGGTGTTAATGGTGTGTGTGGGGGGGTGGGAAGTTGTGTGTGTGGGGGTCGATCTGCGTGATGGTGGGGGTGGGGGGTGGTGTGTGTGTGTGGGGGGGGGGGGGGGGGGGGGGGGGGGGGGGGGGGGTCATGGGCTCATTTCAAAAGGAGGGTAGTGATGTCAGCCATTTGTGGTGATATGGTATTGGACGAAACCCTGACTGGCTTTTGGTCCTGTACAGGTGGGAAATCTCGATGTTGCCAAACGCTGCCTGGAAACGTACTTCCTTGAAGTACGGCGGTACGACAGCACACTTAAAGAAGTGGAGGTGAAAGATCAGTACCTATGTCGAGCGCACTACTCTCTTGGAAAACTGGTTTCGGAGCAGTCAAAGCGACTAAAAGGGAAGCCTTTAGTTGATGGTACCTTGGAATCTATCAAGCATGTGATGAAGGGCCTAGAGATAGCTGCATCCAACCCAAGGTAAGTGGTGTGGTGTGGGTAGGTGTGGTGTGGTGGGGTTGGTATGTGAATGGTATTAGCTGTGTGGTGGGGTTGGTATGTGAATGGTATTAGCTGTGTGGTGGGGTTGGTATGTGAATTGGTATTAGTTATGTGGTGGGGTTGGTATGTGAATGGTATTAGCTGTGTGGTGGGGTTGGTATGTGAATGGTATTAGCTGTGTGGTGGGGTTGGTATGTGAATAGGTATTAGTTGTGTGGTGGGGTTGGTATGTGAATGGTATTAGCTGTGTGGTGGGGTTGGTATGTGAATGGTATTAGTTGTGTGGTGGGGTTGGTATGTGAATGGTATTAGCTGTGTGGTGGGGTTGGTATGTGAATGGTATTAGCTGTGTGGTGGGGTTGGTATGTGAATTGGTATTAGTTGTGTGTCCACAAAACATGTCATGAAGGGCCTAAAGATAGCTGCGTCCAACCCAAGGTAAGTGGTGTGGTGTGGGTAGGTGTGGTGTGGTGGGGTTGGTATGTGAATTGGTATTAGTTGTGTGGTGGGGTTGGTATGTGAATGGTATTAGTTGTGTGGTGGGGTTGGTATGTGAATTGGTATTAGTTGTGTGGTGGGGTTGGTATGTGAATTGGTATTAGTTGTGTGGTGGGGTTGGTATGTGAATTGGTATTAGTTGTGTGTCCACAAAACATGTCATGAAGGGCCTAAAGATAGCTGCGTCCAACCCAAGGTAGGAGTGGGTGCTGTGGCTCAGGTTATGCCCTAACATGTCATGAAGGGCGCTACTACCACACCTCTCACCCACCAACAGACACATTCACTCCCCCGCCCCCCCCCCCCCCACACACCCCACCCACCCTGGTACTTGTTCCTGGTGTACAACGGCAGTGTTCACTACTGGCATACCTCTCCCCCCCCCCCACACACACACTCCCCCCCACCACCACCACACACACACCACCACCACTACCACCACCATATTCACTCCCCCCACCACCCACCACCCCACCCCACCCAGGTACTTGTTCATGGTGTACAATGGCAGTGTTCACTACTGGCACGTGTCCCGCCCCCTCCAGTGTGCACCGCTGGCACACCTCCCCCCCCATACACACACTACCACCACCACCACCACCACCACCACCACCACCATATTCACTCCCCCCACCCCACCCCACCCACCTAGGTACTTGTTCCTGGTGTACAACGGCAGTGTGCACTACTGGCACGTGTCCCGCCCACTCACCCCACACCACCACCCACTCCCCCCCCCAACCCCACCCACCCACCCACCCACCCACCCACCCACCTAGGTATTTGTTCCTGGTGTACAACGGCAGTGTGCACCACTGGCACGTGTCCCGCCCCCTCCAGTGTGCCGAGATGCGAAAGCACATGCTCCCCAGCATGGAGAAAGTGGTCGTGGTAGGTCTCCTATTTGAATTTGAATTTGAATATGGATATGGATATAAATATAGAATGCGAAAGTACTTGCTCCCCAGCATGGAGAAAGTGGTCGTGGTAGGTCTCCTATTTGAATTTGAATTTGAATATGGATATGGATATAAATATAGGATGCGAAAGTGCATGCTCCCCAGCATGGAGAAAGTGGTCGTGTTAGGTCTCCTATTTGAATTTGAATTTGAATATGGATATGGATATAAATATAGGATGCGAAAGTGCATGCTCCCCAGCATGGAGAAGGTGGTCGTGGTAGATCTCCTATTTGAATTTGAATTTGAATATGGACATAAAAAAGAGATGCAAAAGCACATGCTCCCCAGCATGGAGAAGGTGGTGAGAAGTAGGTCTCGTATTTTAAAGTTTAATTCAATTTGAATTTGAATTTGAATATGAATATAAATATTAATATAAGATGTTAAAGCACATGCTCCCCAGCATGGAGAAAGTGGTCGTGGTAGGTCTCCTATTTGAATTCAAACTTGAATATGGATGTAAATATAAGACGCGAAAGCACATGCTCCCCACCATGTAGAAGGTGGTGAGAAGTAGGTCTCGTATTTTAAAGTTAAATTCAATTTGAATTTGAATATGAATATAAATATTAGTATAAGATTTTAAAGCACATGCTCCCCAGCATGGAGAAAGTGGTCGTGGTAGGTCTCCTATTTGAATTCAAACTTGAATATGGATAAAAATATATGACGCGAAAGCACATGCTCCCCAGCATGTAGCAGGTGGTCGTGGCAGGTCTCCTATTTGAATTTGACTTGACTTTACTTTCAATTCTATTTGAATTGATTTCAATTCACTTTGAATTTGAATTTGAATTTGAATCTGAATGCAAAATGCAGGCCCTATGAAAGGTGGCAGGGCAAGAGGAGTGGAAGGGTCTTTGCATAATGAATCTCGCCCTGTTGACTTTGACTTTGAATTTGACTTAGTATCTGAATGCGAAATGCAGGTCCTAGAAAAGGTGGCAGGGCAAGAGGAGTGGAAGGGTCATTGCTTGATGAATCTCGCCCTGTTGACTTTCACTTTGACTTTGATCTGACTTTGTATTTGACTTTGTATCTGAATGCGAAATGCAGGCCCTAGAAAAGGTGGCAGGGCAAGAGGAGTGGGAGGTTCTTTGCATAACGAATCTCGCCCTGTTGACTTTGACTTCGTATCTGAATACAAAATGCAGGCCCTAGATAAGGTTGCAGGGCAAGAGGAGTGGAAGATTCTTTGCTTGATGAATCTCGCCCTGTTGACATTGACTTTGTATCTGACTTAGTATCTGAATACAAAATGCAGGCCCTAGATAAGGTTGCAGGGCAAGAGGAGTGGAAGATTCTTTGCTTGATGAATCTCGCCCTGTTGACATTGACTTCGTATCTGACTTAGTATCTGAATACAAAATGCAGGCCCTAGATAAGGTTGCAGGGCAAGAGGAGTGGAAGATTCTTTGCTTGATGAATCTCACCCTGTTGACATTGACTTTTTATCTGACTTAGTATCTGAATACAAAATGCAGGCCCTAGATAAGGTTGCAGGGCATGAGAAGTGGAAGATTCTTTGCTTGATGAATCTCGCCCTGTTGACATTGACTTTGATCTGACTTTGTATCTGGCTTTGTATCTGAATTCCAAATGCAGGCCCTAGAAAAAGTGGCAGGGCGAGAGGAGTGAAAGGGTCATTGCTTAACGATTCTCGCCCTATTGACTTTCACTTTGTATCTGACTTAGTATCTGGCTTTGTATCTGAATTCCAAATGCAGGCCCTAGAAAAGGTGGCAGGGCAAGAGGAGTGGAAGGGTCATTGCTTGATGAATCTCGCCTTGTTGTCTTTGACTTTGGCTTTGTATCTGACTTTGTATCTGACTTAGTGTCTGAATGCGAAATGCAGGCCCTAGAAAAGGTGGCAGGGCAAGAAGAGTGGAAGGTTCGATGCTTGATGAATCTCGCCCTGTGTCAACTGGATGCTGGCAACCCGTCAGAGGGCGAGAAGACGTTGCAGCGAGGGTATGATATGGCAGTGGCTAACAAGTTGGACGTTCTGCAGAAAGAGGTGGCTGTGCTGCAGGTGCGCTGTGTGTGTTGGTTTGTGTGCGTGTGTGCGTGTGTGTGTTGGTTTGTGTGCATGTGTGTGTGTGTGCTGCAGGTGCGCTGTGTGTGTTGGTTTGTGTGCATGTTTGCGTGTGTGCTGCTGCTGTGTGTGTGTCAGCTGGACACTGGCAACCCGTCAGAGGGCGAGAAGACGTTGCAGCGAGCGTACGACATGGCGGTGGCTTACAAGTTGGACGTTCTGCAGAAAGAGGTGGCTGTGCTGCAGGTGCACTGTGTGTGTTGGCTTGTGTGCATGTGTGTTTGCTTGTGTGCGCTGTGTGTATTGGTTTGTGTGCTTGTCTCACAAGTTCAACGTTCTTCAGAAAGAGGTGGCTGTGCTACAGGTGTGCTGTGTGTGTTGGTATTTGTGTGCGTGTGTGTTTGTTGGTATTTGTGTGTTGGTATGTGTGTGTTCGTCTGTGTGCTTGTCTCACAAGTTGGACGTTCTGCAGAAAGAGGTGGCTGTGCTGCAGGTGCGCTGTGTGTGTTGGTATTTGTGTGCGTGTGTGTTTGTTGGTGTTTGTGTGTTGGTATGTGTGTGTTCGTCTGTGTGCTTGCCTCACAAGTTGGAGGTTCTGCAGAAAGAGGTGGCTGTGCTGCAGGTGCGCTGTGTGTGTTGGTATTTGTGTGCATGTGTTGGTATGTGTGTGCTGCATGAGGTTGCTGTGCTGCTATGTGTGTGCATGTGTTGGTATGTGTGTGCTGCATGAGGTTGCTGTGCTGCTATGTGTGTGCATTTGTGTATGTGTGTGTTGGGATGTGTGCATAACTGTGTATGTATGTGTGTGCTTAGTGTGTGTTGGTATGTGTGAGTGTGCTGCTAAGTGTGTGTGTTTGTGTGTGTTTGAAGGTGAAGGTGCTGCTATGTGTGTGTATTTGTGTATGCGTGTGTTGGGATGTGTGCATAACTGTGTATGTATGCATGTGTGTGCTGAGTGCGTGTTGGGATGTGTGTGTAACGAAAGTTTGTGGTTGCGCGGGTGGTATGCGGGTGTGGAGGTTCGTGGGTGCTGCTATGGTGTGTAGTGGTGATATGTGAGTGTTGGAGTGTGTGCATAACTGTGTAGGTATGTGTGTGTAGTGTGATGTTGGTTTGTGTGTGTGTTGTGCTGCTAGTGTGTATGTTTGTGGAGGGTTGGTAGGAGGGGGGTGGGAAGAGGGGGGAGGGGAGGAGGGGAGGAGAGGTGGGCGGTATGTGGGGAGGATGGGTGGGGAAGGGGGGAAAGGAAAGGGGGGAGGGGGAGGGAGGGTGGGGGGTGATGAGGGGATGTGGTAGTGGGTGGGGGAGGATTAAAGTGGGGGTGTGGGGAGGGGGGGGAAGTGAGGGTGTGTGTGAGGGGGGGGGGAAGGAGAGTGGGGATGGGGGGATGAGGGGGGGGGGAGGTGGGAATGAGGGGGGGGAGGGATGAAGGAGGGGGGGTGAGGAAGGGGAGGGTGGATGGTGTGTGGGGTGAGGATAAAGGTGTTGTGTGTTGTTTTGTCTGGGAGGGGGTGTGGATGCGTGTGGGGGAGGGGGTGGGGTTGGATGATATGTGTGGGTATTGGTGTATGTCAGGTGTTGGATGTGGGAATTAAGGTGTAGGTTGAAGGAATGTGTTGTTGCTGAGTGTATGTTGGGAGGCGTTGGGTGTGTGCTGCTAATGTGTGTTGTTGATGAGTGTGTGTAAGCGTTTGTGTTTTGAGGTTGGGGGTGCTGCTATGTGTGTGTATTTGTGTATGTGTGTGTTGTGATGTGGGCATAACTGTATATGTTTGTATGTGTGTGCTGAGTGTGTGTTGGGATGTGTGTGTGCTGCTAAGTGTGTGTGTTTGTGCGTGTTCGTATGCGTGTGTTGGTATGTGTGGGTGCTGCTATGTGTGTGTATTTGTGTATGTGTGTGTTGGTATGTGGGCATAACTGTGTATGTATGTGTGTGCTGAGTGTGTGTTGGTATGTGTGTGTGCTGCTTTGTGTGTTTTGTGTCCATGTGTTTGTGTATGTGTATGTGTGTGTGTAATGATTACACGCTCACCTAAGCACGTTGGTGCGGCGGTGTGGTGGTGGTTGGTGGTGGTGATGGTTGGGTAGTGTGGTGGTGGTGGTGTGTATGCTAACGCAACGTGTGTTGTGATGAGCCTAAAGCACGCTGGGGGGTGGAGGTACTGTGACGAGTGGGGTGTGTGGTGATGGTGGTGAAGTTGTGTTGTGGTTAGTGGTGGTGTGTGTGTGTGTACTAACTCACTGTGTGTTGTGATGACAGGTGCACCTGAGCTCTGCTGGCGGCGGTTGGTTGGCGGCGGTTGGGTGTTGATGGGGGTGGAGGAGGTGATGTGGTGGTAGTGGTGTGGTGGTGGTTTTTAGTGGCGGGTGGTTATGGTGATTACGGTACACCTGAGTATGCAGCGGTGGTGGGTTAGGTGGGTGGTGGTGGTCTGTGGTGTGTGTGTGTGTGTACTAAACTCACGGTGTGTTGTGATGCAGGTAACATCTGAGCACAGCTGGTGCTGGTGTTTGTGTGTTTTGTGGATGGACAGTACATCTGAGCACAGCTGGTGGTGTTTGTGTTGTTGTGATGACAGTTACATCTGGCACAGTGGCTGGTTGTTGTGTGTGTGTGATGACAGGTACATCAGGCACAGCTGGGCTGGTTGTTTGTGTGTGGGGTGTGAATGACGTAATCTGAGCACAGCTGGTGCTTGTGTTTGTGGTTGTGATGACAGGTACATCTGAATAGACACAGCTGGTGGCTGGTGTTGTGTGTGTGTGATGCAGGCTACCATCTGAGCACGCTGGTGCTGGTGTGTGGTGTTGTGTTGTGATGAACAGGGTACATCTGAAGCCACACGATGTGTTGTGGTGTTGTGTGGGTTGTGATGCAGGTACATCTGAGCACAGCGTGGTGCTGGGTGTTGTGTGTGTTGATGATGGACAATGGTACAATGAGCCAGCTGGATGCTGGGTGTTGTGTGTTGTTGTGATGACAGGTACATTGGCACAGCTGGTGCTGGTGTTGTGTGTGTTGTGATGACAGGGTACATCTAAGCATCAGCTGAGTGCTGGTGTTGTGGTGTTGTGATGACAGGGTAACATATGAAGCACAAGTGGTGCTGGTGTGTGTGTGTTGTGATGACAGGTACATCTGGAGCAGCAGCTGGTGCTGAGTGTGTTGTTTGTGTGTATGGTGCATGACAGGTTAATCTGAGACACAGCTGGTGCTGGACTGAGTGTGTGTGTGTGGTGATGACAAGGTACTTGAAGACAGCTGGTGCTGGTGTTGTGTGTGTTGTGATGCAGGTACATCTGGCACAGCTGGTGCTGGTATGTTGTGGTGTTGTGAGACGGTACATCTGAGCCAGCTGGGGCTGGGTTGTTGTGTGTGATGACAGGTACATCTGAGCACAGCTGGTGCTGGTGTTGTGTGTGTTGTGATGACAGGTACATCTGAGCACAGCTGGTGCTGGTGTTGTGTGTGTTGTGATGACAGGTACATCTGAGCACAGCTGGTGCTGGTGTTGTGTGTGTTGTGATGACAGGTACATCTGAGCACAGCTGGTGCTGGTGTTGTGTGTGTTGTGATGACAGGTACATCTGAGCACAGCTGGTGCTGGTGTTGTGTGTGTTGTGATGACAGGTACATCTGAGCACAAGTGGGTTTTTTTGTGGTGTGAGTGTTTGTGATGACAGGGTACATCTGGACACAGCTGGTGTGTGTTGGAGTGTGTTGATGATGACAGGTACATAATGAGCACAGATGGTGCTTGGTGTTTTGTTGTGTGTTTGTGTAGGAAAGGTACATTGAGCACAGCTGGTGCTGGTGTTGTTGTGTGTGTGATGACAGGTACATCCGGAGCACAGCTGGTGATCGGTGCTTGTGTGGTTGTTGTTGATGACAGGGTATCTGAGCACAGATGGGCTTGGTGTTGTTGTGTTGTGAGACAGGTACATCTGAGCACAGCTTGGTGATGGTGTTTGTGTGGTTGTGATGACAGGTACATCGGAGCACAGATGAGCTGGTGTTGTTGTGCTGTGGTGATGACAGGTACATATGAGCACAGGCTGGTGCTAGGTGTTGTGTGTGTGTTTGTGATGAAAGGTAAATCTGAGCACACAGCTGTGCTGGTGTTGTGTGTGTTGTGATGACACAGGGTCATCTGAGCACAGCTGGTGCTGGGTTGTTGTGGTGGGTTAGGGATGAAGGTTACATATGAGCACCGCTGGGCTGGGTGTGTGTGTTGTGATGAAGAGGGTGAGTAATGTCTGCGCAAGATGTGTTGTGGTGTTTGTGGGTTTATGTGTGATGACAGGTACATCTGAGCACAGCTGGTGCTGGTGTTGTGTGTGTTGTGATGACAGGTACATCTGAGCACAGCTGGTGCTGGTGTTGTGTGTGTTGTGATGACAGGTACATCTGAGCACAGCTGGTGCTGGTGTTGTGTGTGTTGTGATGACAGGTACATCTGAGCACAGCTGGTGCTGGTGTTGTGTGTGTTGTGATGACAGGTACATCTGAGCACAGCTGGTGCTGGTGTCACAGCACGCCAAACAACTATTCGGCTTGTGTTGCTGGGACTACATAAGG